>CM062813.1:524350375-524632098 GCA_031772625.1 Pinus tabuliformis | reverse complement strand
TTCAAAATGACAAAACCTCCTTTCTATATATAGGAGTCTACGGGGTCACAATATAACCAAGCCGACGTTTAATAATAATATAAAGGCACAAAAATAAACAATAGAGGGATTCTATGGGGCACAATAATAACAATATGGGGACAATAGGGGCACAATAATAACAATAAGGAATACAATGACAATAGTAATGGGGGATCACTAATATTATAGGGACCTAAACACATGTTTTGTACTACATTTGCCAACTGATCTGTAGCAACCCCTGTACTTTTTATAGAAGATATGGTTGTAGGAATGGCTATGATAGGGAGTGCTTCCAATGGGAAAACAACTATTTTGGGAGTTTTATCCTTTTCTTTAATCAAATTTTCAATTTTTGTCTCCATTTGCTTCAATTATGCACTCTACTCCATGATGAGCTTCATCATATCTACCTTTTGTGTCTTTGTTTCTTCAATATCCTTGGACAGAGGATCTTCTATAACTAGAAATTTTAACTGCTTCCTTAATGTTGCTATGTATAAATTATTTTTCTTTATAAGCTCTTCTGCAACATTGATGTTTGAAGGTTCATAACCCACTTTGATCACCAATTCCTCCAGAGTTTTAATCCTGGTGTCTTTAACAAGTGCAAAGACCTTCTCCATCTTCAGTTGTGATTGAAAATTGGCCAATGTAACCTGTAGTTTAGACAAACTCATAGCAGTGTTAGTGACAGTGGAAAATATCATTTCCCCAGTCTTCTTATGCATCTCCATTTGGTCAATGGGATGTATATCTTTTACATAAAACTCAAATGTTGTCTTCTTGTAGTCTGATGATGCCTTGGGCTGGGGAACCTATGCCTAGAGGAATGCCATTTTCATTTTCCCTTTCTCTGAATCAAAGGCTAACAACAGCCTACTCTGAGCACCAGAAGTTTGCTTCCAGAACTGATTGTAGGTGTTAATCTTCAAGGCCCCATTCCTTACTTTTATCTCCTTGAAAATGTCCATTATACTCTTCTTTGTCTCCCCTATAGTAGATGTGTTGGTCTACATAATTTGCTACTGCTCTTGTGAAGTCGTGGAGGTAGAGGGAGAAAGTGTGGTCTGATCACCCACTAATGAGGAAACAAGTGGCTCATCAGTGGTGATAATGGTCTCCTACTCTGAGTCCTTGCTGATGCTTAGTTTGGAACTAAGCTTGGCCTTCTTCCTATACATAATTTTAAATCCTTCGCTAAAAATTTCAGTCCTTGAAGGGGACTCTTCTTCTCTACATCTCTTAGCTATTTTCTCTTGCATGGTAGGAGTCTGTACTGTAGAGGATGATACCAGTTGCTCCTCTGTCTCTTGTAGGGTATTCTCAACCCATTCTAGCTAGTTTTTGTACTTCTCTATCTCTGGTCTGGCTATGTGAAAATAAGGAGTAAATTTGGTTTCTACTCTTAATTTAGAAATTATCCCTAATGGAACATATGACCAGGTGAAGCTAAGGCTTAACTATATTTCCTTTAATAGCTTATCTGCCTCTTCCCTGCTGCTCTACTATTGCAAATGAAAGGCCCACTCTATGTTTTGATTTTGAACTGGGACTTCTTCTTGGCAACAACAAAGTGGATTTCATCCATATTTAGCATCTGCCTTATGTACTCTAGAGAAAAAATCCTCATTGGGAGGAATTTAGGCAGCTTGTAAGGTGAAAGATGACACCCAAATATTCTCAATTCTGTATAGTTTTGGTAGAGGTACCAATCCCCTGTCTGAACTTGGTCTAGTAGTTGCAACACTTTCCTCACTGATCCTCGGTTCTATCATGCTACTGAGGAGACTAATTGCTGGATGCAAAAACATCTCTATGAACTGTTTATATGTATATTCCTTTTGTTCCTTCATCACGAGAGTAGTCCAAAAGATGACTGACTTTTGGTTCCCTTCTGCATCCCGCTTTTGTAAAGCAATGTTGATGTTGTCTCCTTGAAAGTATAAGAACATATAAACTAACACAGAAGAATACTTGAATACCTCCTCAGTTTAGAATTTGATAAGCTACGAATGAATTGATTTTGCAAGAAATTGGCTAAAGTTAAACATAATGGAGGGCTTAGAATCAACAGAGAAAATGGACAGAAATCCTATGATGGCCTCATCTACCCACTGATATGAGTAGTAGCCAAGAAGGTAAGAGATAATTATGATAATCAGCTTGGTTCTCTCAAGGAGAATGGAGGAGGGATAGGGAGGATTTTTCTTTGGCAATGAGGCACCTTTTGTCAAGAAAAGTTACAGGGTTTTGGCCCTTTTAGCAAAGTCTAATTTCTGGTATAGTTCAACAAGTGCTTCATAGGAAAAGGGGGTGGCATTCTCTACTGTGGGGGCTTGCATCATCTGGTCTATGGCTTGAGGAGTAATAGTAAACAAAATTTATATAGTAAGGGTAATGATGGCCCTTTGGCTTGGAAAATAAGGTGCATGACACTTCCTAACAAATTCTAGGGTGTTGTGGGTACGAGGAAAAATATAGTAGGGTAAATTGGACTCCCACAACTGCATGCCATCGGATTTGTCAATGTATTTGTATTCGAGCCAGCAATACATCTCAAAGAGGTCAAATTTGTAGAGAGTTTCATGGATTTTAAGGTCTCTGTCAGCTAAATGGATGTAGTGAAAATTAATGGGAGGATAGATTAGAGGATTGACAGGTTCTTCTGGTCCCTTTTCCTTTGGAGGCATATTGGGATAAGGCTAAGGACAAGAGTGAAAATTGGATTTTAGGTTTCAATACACAGAAAGGAGTCAAGATGTGGAGGCAAGAACAGAGGCAATAGGCTGAAAACGAATAAGCAGACAGTGTCACTAGTGGGTGAAAATGTCAAAGTTTAGTCCATCAAACCTGTAATAAAGCAATAACAGTGATAGTGCATGAATTCAATAACCAGTTAATGAGTGAAAGGGAGGTTTGTATAACAGTCTGGTTCTTTCGTTGAAGTTGTTGTGTGCCCATTGAATTAACGGCTAAACCATTTACTGCTTAATGACTTAATTCTAGAGGGAGCGGATGTAATTGGTGGAGTTAATGGACAAATAACGTGGTGGAAGGTGAGTGGCAGAAGCGCAACAGGTAGGAGAGCGGTATCAGATGTGAGAGAAACAATTTTTTGGGGGGTAGTGGTTAGCAATTTCGCCCAAGGGGGGTCCGAAAAGCTATGGTGTTGACACGTAGGGGCGAGCGTTGTTTCGAATATTGCCCATTTCAGACCCTCCCCCATTGGTAAAGTTTGGATGGTGAGGGGGGGATGAAATGCTATGCGGGACATTAGATCTTGGGATGTGGGTGGAGATGGAGTGAGAGGTGGTAGAGATTTATCGTGGTGTGACGGGACACCCGATGGGGCCAGATGGAATTTATTTAGTGCATAGTTGGGAATATTGTATGAGAGGGGTGTTAAAATTTAGGAATAGGTGGGTGGACCAAAGTATGAGCAGAGGGGGAACTTTGGGGTTTTAAAACTTAGGGATAATGGATCGCTATACCAAAATTAATTGATATATCACTCTTTAGAGCAAAACCTTTGCTCCTTTGCCTTTTTCTTCTGCAAATGAAAATAATACTTGATTTTTCCTAATGTGGTGCATTTATAAAAATATGAAATGAAGCCATTATTTTCTTTTATCTTCCCTAACATTTTAATTTTCTTTTGCCTTATTTGTTTAGGGTAGCTAACACCTATCATTTTATTGATATGGATGCCTATAAAACATTAAATTGGCCTAACATTTTAACTTTTCTTTCTTTTGCATCCATATCCTAACTTAACATTTTAAAATTATTTTTGGCTAATATATTGGCTTATCAAAACCAAATAATGTTACAACAGGTTCGCCATCTGGGAATGAAGCAAATCAATTTCCTATACTTCATTGACAATGCTCTTAAATTTGTGAGTAGAGTAAGAGCAGTCCTAGTATAGCTTCTGAGTCACAAAAAGATGAAACATAGTGCAAAAACGGGTAAAGGATAATGTTTGTTTTTTCTGTTGTTTTTAATGGTGCTGGTCAAAACCCAATTTGTAAAACCCTTCATCCTCCACATTACTAAAACCCAATTTGTAAAACACTTCGTCCTCCGACTCCTCCACATTACTAAAACCAAATTTGGATGGACCCTTGATCCTCCACACTACTAAAACCTATTTTGTAAAATCCTTCATCCTCCACACTACTAAAACCCAATTTGTAAAATCCATCATTTTCCACATTAATAAATTTATATTCTTTGTAAAACCCTTCATCCTCCACATTACTAATTTAGATTCTGCAAGTAAATCTCAGTATATATCTATGTGCTTATACTATTACATAATTTATTAGTAGACTATCATATTATTAGCAAACGGTTATATAATTTATGAAGAATATTATATAAAGGAAATGTTGTTCTGGGTTTCTTTGTTTTTTTGTACAAACAATATTGTACTGTTTGACCAGTTCCCTAGCAGAAATAGGAGATCACATAGCTGGTTGATGCTTGTCAAGGGTTAGGAGAGCACCAAACTTACTTGCAAAAAATCCACTAGTTCACTGTTGCAACAACAAATTGTTTCATCGTTGCGACAACTTATTGGTTTTTTGTTGCAACAACTCATTGGTTGACTAGTGCGAAAACTCGTTGGCTAACCATTGCGGAAACTCGTTGGTTAACCCTTGCGGCGACTCGTTGGTCAACAGTTGTGAAAACTCGCTTGTTAACCCTTGTAGTAACTCGATGGTTAACTATTGCGGAAACTCATTGTTTGACCATTGTGGAAACTCACTGGTTGACCATTGAGGAAAATCGTTGGTTTACCATTGTGGCAACACGCTAGTTCAACTTTGCAGCAAGTAGCTAGTTTACAGTTGTGGAAAATCGCTAGGTCACCATCGTGGGAACTCGCTAGGTCACTATTGCAGCACATTCTAGGTTACCATTGCAGCAACTCCTTGGGTCACAAAATGGTAAAGCAAGTCAAATGGGAAAAAATCATTTCCCTTCTAGTGCAAGACCCTAAAGAAAAGATTATCTTTTCTAGGAAGGATTTAGATTGGTCTGAAGTACATGGAAAACACATGGAGATTGATCACATTGAAAAAATACCTTCAAATAAAATTGGACACTTTATTAGAGAGGAAATGAACCGATATGCTCCATGTTCTTTCACCTGAGTACCAAATAAACGCACAGACTCAAGGCCTACTTCCTTGCGATATGAAGTGTAAGTTTTTTAGAGACGTGTTGTTTAGATGTTCGTATTAATAACGCTCGATCATTTTTCATGGATTCATATGTATTGACTTTTCAAACATTTTTATGTAGTTATGCTTGTTCATATGGCACCGAGGACAGAAAAGGAAAAAATCAAATGAAGTGAAGATCCTTATTTGTGAAAAAGAGGGGTTGCCAATGCCATTTCATTGTAAAAGTTATGGTTCAAATCCCTTAGATAGTGATAATAAGATATAACATGTATGAGCATGTAGATAGCTAATAATGGCCTTGTCATGGCCAAAATGACACTTCGGGTCATGCTAGGTCCCTCCATCAACCAAAGTTATCAAGGGACGTGGTTTCCTATGTAGTGATTTGTTTCTTCTTAGAAGTGTTGATTGACTCAGTTTGCAAAATGCATGTTAAAAAATATGTTGACATGGATGCCACAACTCAAGATAGGGATTTCCTTTTGTGTAGGAAAGATGTTGTTAACATCTATAATCTTCTAATGAAAGGAAAGTATCAGTTGCATACGAAGGATGAAATGAGTGTGAACCTTTGGTATAGAAAAAAACAAGATGATTTTTTGTTTTATAAAATTCCCAATGGTGGAGAGATCCCTCTTATAGTTTGAATTCAAACGAAGTGGATGTTGGAGACCATGGTGAAGCTATCGAATAATAGCCTAATATCCATGGATTCAACATTCAACAAAAATAAATAGGGGTGAGTGTATTAAGAATGATTGATCTAGTAAAATAACTTGATTAGTAATGAATGATAATGATGAATGAGCTGAAGTTGATTTTATATGTTTTTTGAATGTGATAGTATCATTTGTACACACTTATGGTGTTTGATGAGAAACAAAGTGGGGTTCCAGTAGCATGGGTGGTGGCATCACATATTACATCACAAGACATTTCACTATGGTTGGAGCATCTCATGCATAGGTGTCACCAATTTGATCATAGTTATAAAGTTAATGCCTTCACGGTTGATGATGCATTGGCTAAAATCAATACTTTAAGGTAACTTCAATCTTCTTATTTTATAGTACAAGTTTTATTTATTACAAAAAGAACATGCTTGAAATGAATTGAATGTGGCAAGAGAATCACAAGGTGTAATGTTATCTTATGTGTTTGGCACGTACGTCGAGCATTGAAAAAAAATGGGAATCGATTGGCCAGTAGTCCAAAAATAGAAAAAGAGATGTTTAGTGATATCGGTTTAAGTATGAATTATTTTTCCAATGCTAAAGTGAGCAATGAAATTAATGCTTTCTTCAACAAATTTGCTAATGAGGAGAAGTTCCTAGACTATTTGCACAAGAATTGGGTTGTTGGTGACAAGATTTGTAAGTTGACAAACTCTTTCTTACATTTCTATTTTTGTTTTTCATACGAATGAAATATATTCATTAACCCCACTTTTCTACAATTAGGGATGTCGGTAATAGGTTGTCAGGATTTTCCCCATGCAAATCAAGAGACAAACAATGTTGTGGAGTCATATCACTGTTACCTAAAGACAAACTTTCTATCTGATAGAAGAAATAAATATGCTCATAGGATGGATTGGTTGATACATATTCTTATAACAAATGTTGAACCCTATTATCGGTTTAAGGAAATTCTAAAAAAGGTAGGATTTTCAAATAATTACAGGAAAGAGAAACAATTTGAATCATTAATGGAAAAAGAAAAAAGAATTCCAGATAGTGATTGCAGCCCTCATGAGAAAATGTCTCATGCTTTTCGAGTGAGGAGTCAATCTAAGCCTAATAAGCAATATGTTGCCATTTAACATTGTAAAAATTTATTAACTTGTGATTTCCCATGGTCTATTCATGGAAACATTTGCAAGCATGCCATAAAGGTGGGTTGGTTGTCTTCTCATTTTATGTCTTCAAACCAATTACTAAATCATCAAAGCACAATTGATTCATACAATGAACCTACTGAGATAAATATAGAAGGAATATCGAATCTTGGTGAAGATGCAAACACATTTGTCATGGATAGTCACAATGTTGATGTAAATGCTAAAGGACTTGAGTTGGGAAAAGAGGAGTTATTTGGCTACATAGACCTGGTTCGAAACAGTCCTCTTACAACTTTGACCAAGACTGAAGAGTTTATTTCTTTGGTTAAATAAATGTTGGATGACGCCAACAATCTTCATATTATGGATTAAGAATTTGCGTGTGGGTAGGGTGCTTTTGAGTCATCTTTGAAGAGGAAGAAGAGTTTCATGAGCCCCAAAAAGAGAAGAAAAACAAGAAAACAAAACACAATATTGGAAATTGACTTGAATATCATTGTAGATGAAGGTGAACTATTTGAGTTTGAACAACTCAATAAGCGAGGTCGCCCTCCCTCCAACAATGCATGGTTTTCTAGGTTGTTGTGATACATTTGTTTTCAATTTGATTTTAATATTTATTAGTGTATTACATGTATTTAATGTATTATGGTTTTGTTGAATATGTTCATGTATGTTTGATAGGTGGTGAGGATATGTTTGCTGATTTGGGAAATTGTCCGAATTTTTATTTAATATCTGAGTAAATAACTCCATGCATTTACACTCAGTCTTTCAATACATCGATTATTTTGTATGTTATGGAAGATAGATTTCATGGGGTTGTTCCATACTTGCATTATGTTTGCATACATTGGTGTCTAATCATGAATTTGATATATAAATTGGAATAAAAACAATAAAAATGTAACAAAATTTGTAGCAGAAATGCAACAAAATTATAACAAAACATGTAAAACACAATTTTACCAGTTCTTTATAACTGCTCAATGCTAATGGTGATATATTATTGGAGAATAATATATGTTACAACATCAAAGATTATGTGTTTGCTGACTATGAGTTGCTGCACCAGTGGCAATGAGTGTCAACAACGGTGATCCATTGTGTCTGCAACAATGAGTGGGAGAATGTCAGCAACAATGAGGGAGTGAATATCAACAAGAAGACAGGGGTCACTCTGAATCTGAGGATGAAGGGGGATTTTCATGAATATTGTTGATAAAATAATCATTATGTCCCACTTTATCGAGATGAAGATACCCTTCTATTTCCATAATAACATTCCAACATTCAAACTCTCTTTTTTTTGTCAAGGTACAAGAATTTTTATATATCTTTATTGGCAGCCAAATCATTGGATAGTGAAATCTAAGAATGATCTAGTTATTCCCACACTGTTCCATGGAAATAATATATTGAGCACCCCTTGTTAAGGCTATCTTTAAGTTTAGGTACTTAAGTGGATTTTGATTTCGGGTTTGTTTTCTTGAGGCATCCCACCTTTCCTTACATCCTTCTTGTGTGGCAGTCTCCAATATTTGAATCTGGGTTGTGCAATGTGCAATGGTCTACTACATATTCCTGGAGGTATTCTCTGATTCCTCAAACAAACTGGTCAACTATTGATGTTCTTTTATCATCTCTTCAGGTATTTCATATTCTCCTCTAACCCATAGAATGCTCTCGGAATTATGTTTAAATTTTTTAAGAGATTCCACCCAATTGGCCTGATTTCTCAAATACGATATAAAGGCTCTCAATTGGACATCCATAAGGGTTGGGATTCCATTTTTTGTCAAAAGACAACAAAAAATTATGTTGGTATGGTTCACAGAGCAAGTCTTTTTCTACATTCGTACAGGCCATTTATGCTTCTATGAAACCATTTCTATATTCAAGTTGGAAAGGCTTATTGTTGATGATAACATTATTTTTAAACATCAACAATCTTTCTGCCAAGTACACGTTGTAATTGGTTGAAGGAGCCCTGTAACTAAGCACACCATCCATTATCTGTCCAAGTTATTTCTTATCATTCTCCATCTTGGACACCTTGCTTTGCAGCTCAACCACTTTGCTTTTATGTTTTCCTTCAACTTTGTTTATATATTCTTCCCAAGTCTTGCAAAGGTCACGAATTAAGTTTTCGTGCAAATGGAAAGGTATTAGTTTTCCCTTGTAAGAGGGTATACACAAGGCTAATTTATCCTTTGGTTCCTCATCCTCTGTTTGGACAACAATGTCTTTGGTCAGTTTGATCTTTGGTTCCTGATCCTCTATTTGAACAATAATGTCTATGGTCAGTTTCATCTCTGGTTCCTGATCCTTTGTTTGTCCAACCATATATTTTGTCATTTTCATCTCTGGTTCTTATTACTCTATTTGTATAGTTGTTTCTTTTTCCAATTTCATCTCTGGCTCTTGTTCCTTTATTTCCACAGTTGTGCCTTTGGCCAATTTCATCTCTAGTTTTTGGTCCTCTGTTTGCACAACAATGTCAGCAATATGTTTTTTTTCCAAGGGGTATATTTTCTTGGACCCCTGGAGAAGGTATATCTATGACACAAATTGGTAGGGACTCTACAACTTGGGCCAATTAATTTAATATCTCAAAACTTTCTTTTTCTCTAAGCTCATATGTTAGGTTTTAACTTTAAAAAATTGAAATTGAGGCAAGGCCATATGTTCTATACCATTCTGCTACTCCTTATATGTACTCATAGTTAGAATCATGAGAGGTAACCTTCTCAACTTGTTATTTTGTGTCAACAAGGTGGCCTAATCCTTGTTCCATGAATACTTGTTGCATGCATCCTTGCTTCATGACTCCTTCTTCCATCAATGCATCATGTGGATGATCTTTCTCTTGCTCTCGCTCTTCTATTGTTTCTTCTATAAAAATGGGGAGGGTTTCAGGAACTAGATCAGCATGACATTGCTTTGTCTTTTTCTGCTTGGCTTTTGGAACCAATGTCAAGGCTTCCTATATCCTCTCAATATTCTAGTGGCAAGTTTACTCCTCAATATTTATACTTCATCATCATCATCTTGTTCGTCTCCTTTTTGTGGGGATTTTGTAGCAAAATCCTTAGAAAACCTCGTAGTTTGAACACTGCGCAACTCGACTGCCATATGGAAAGGTTATGTCATAATTTCTGCATCTAGGATGTCATGTGGCGGAGTTGCAACTACTAGGAATCCTCTAGCGGGGTAGCAGCTACTAGGGCATCCTCTGGTGAGGTAGAAACTTCAACATGCAATGGCCTTCCAACTAGTTCATCCCAAGTTCTCCCTTCCCTTTGCAGCACACTAACCACCAAGAGTTTAATGAGGCAATGTTGGGATAGGATTTCAAATGACTGATTTGATTTCTTCACCGATCAGGATATATGCTCTAGGGTTTTTACAATAAAGAAAAGCATGTTAACAAACCTGCCATGATGCAAGTGGTTTAACAACTAGAGGTTCTAGTAATAAATAACAACATACCTTCCTTCACACGTCAAATATCTCTAAACAAGGAATACAACACCTTTCTATGGTTGTGGTAATGCCCTCCTCTTAAATCTTGTGTGTGTCTTCAGTAGTTGTTCACTTGCCTCAAGGAAATGTTGCACAACATCAGGTTGGGGTTTTCAGGGCACAAACCATTTTTCTCTCGTCTAGGGTATCCATGTCACTTCCGCAATTGCTTCTTATTTTGCATGCACCACTGTCCCCACTACCTCATATCTACCCTCCCTGTAATGCATGGAAAATTCTAGAGATATGCCATTGTTATACCCATGCAACCTGCGAATATACTCCATCCAATCGGTCTGTTCAAAAAATGGTCTAACGCATGGAAATTAATTTAGAAATTCTTCAGGAGGTTCTTTGCAACTCTTGGACCTCCCATCTTTAGTCAGAGTTCAGAGTGGCTATGGCTATGTTTGGAAAGTGCAACAATTTGAATGTTGGAGAACAACAAACAATGGAAGAGTTGAGGGTAAGCATGTAATAATCAGTCCAATAATGATGTAATCACATGGTGTCTTCTATTGCGGTGACCATTTGGCATCAACCATTCGTTTTTGTCGTGAACACAGTAGATTCCCCTTATACGCAATCAAGTCTTGCCGCAACGGTGACCATTGGAATGGGAGGTCGAGTTGCTAGCCATTTGGCACCAATCGTTTGATGTTGTCATGATCACGGGAGATTTTCATTGTACGCAGTTAGAGTTTTCCACAATGGTGACCATTGGAATGGGAGGGCGATTTTCCCGACAATTGGAATTAACTATTTCTTGTTGCTGATCACGGGAGATTACGCTTGTACGTAGTTAGGAATTTCCGCAAGAGTGCCACAACCGATGCAATTGATTTGGGGTGGCCTTGATTTTCCATCATAATAATTTAACATCAATTTACGTGCAACTTTGTGGGCCCATGCATCATTAAACTCACTCCTTAAATTACTTGCCTTACTTTCTTACTACATTTTCAACACTCCATCTCAACAAGAAAGGCATTATCAACCACCCTTATCTTGCACCTATGGTATGTACTGCATGCAACACCTCTCACTGTTGTTGTTGCTGCTACAACATCTGCAATTGAGAAGCATCCAAAAAACTTTGAATAAAAAAGTATTGGTTACAATTTATTAGTTATCCTTAAATGCATATCATAATTTTGCATGATTATCAAGTTAACTTCATTGATTTGCAGTCTTTTTATATTATTTTCATTGTTTTGCAGGCTTAGTTGTTGTTGTTGTTGTCATGTATGTTAGAATGTGATTCAATTCAAATCAACTGATATTGTGGCTGAAAATGTTGATAATGGAGAAATTCACAACAATTGAATGGTTTGTTTAGATATTTATACAATTTTGTCCCTTAAACAAGGTTGGATCTATGAATTTGATCTGTATTTAAGCAGGAATGCAACAAATTACAGAGATAACCATAAATACATAGATGCAGCGGAAATAATACTTCATTTCATTACTGTAAATATTGAAATATGCTTACAAACAGAAATGGAAATAAACTAGCTAGGGCGATGGTAGCTTATCTCTGAGAAGAGATGTGGCGGCTACATGCCTTTGAACTGTCTTACAATGAGGCTTGAAGGACCTATTTATTGTTGAGAAAAAATGGAAAACCCTAAACATTGAAAAACCTAACCCTAGAAGATGAAACGTCAAACTGTGGGCCCCGTTTGGGTAAATTGGTACATCAACTTCCCGGGGTCGTAACTTTGGCATACGATCTCTGTTTGACGCGCACAATATCTCGTTAGAAATATTTATCCGAGAACTACAAATTTGGGAAGAGAAACATTGGTCAATGAACATGGGGCCGATGTTGTTCCCATATTTCCCAAAAAAAGTCATTTACAACCTCAAAACAGCTCCGGAAGTTCAGGACCCAAAAAACTGCTAAAAATAGTAAATTGTGCTATAATTACGGAAAATGAAAAACTAAAAGAGACAGTTGTGGGGGTCCAAGTGGGATAGGTGGGTGTCCACCAACATCCACCTGGATCATTCCTCCCCCCTTAGGAAGCAATGGTTCCCATTGCGTTGAGTTCCTTCATCTGCTAAACTTGGTCCCTAGTGAGTTGTTCTATAATCTCGGATGTGTCCAGTAATGGTGGGAATCATGGTTGAGGGCGGTACACATTGAACACTTGGTGCAGGTGAAGGAATGAGGGAATGTTTTGCTCCAAATAATTGTTTCCCACAGCCTTGGTAATGGTGTAAGGACCATGTTGGAGTGGTCTGAGCTTCTGATGGGTTCTCGTAAGGCATTCTTTCTGTTGAGGCAACCAAACTATATTGCCCACCTGAAACTTGTGCGGTACCCCTGTGGGTGAGGAGAAGTTGTTCCTGTGTTATTTCATGATCGTATCCCTCTGTTGATGCTGCTGCTATGTGGAGGAACCCTTCGCAGGGGTCATGGATGTGGCGATGATCTTCCCCTTACTTTGGGAGCAAACCAGACAAAAATGAAATCCTGGTCTAGGAGATGAGCTTGCTGCATTTCTTAGCAATGATCAAAGAAGTGGTGGTAGGTGGGGCTACCACCGGTATCTTGTATAATGAATTACTCAAAGAAATAATGACAGTGTGAGGCCTTGACTCATGCACAACATGTCTCCTCCACAAGTATGGCTAACCTAATAATACATCACAAACATTCAGAGGTGCAACATCACACAATACCTCATATGTGAAGGGTTTGATGTTGTAGGGAAGGTGGCACTGCTGGCGAACTCGGAGATCTCGTCCTTGGTAAAGCCACCCGATATTGTACGGCTGCGGGTGTAGTGTAGTCGGTAGGCCCAACCGCTTCACGGCCTCTGTTGAAATGAGGTTCTTTTGGCTGCCACTGTCAACAATGAATTGTAGCAATGAACCCTTCACCCACATTTGTGAGTGGAAAAGACCCTCCCCCTCCTCTGGATCTTTGGGCTCATTCTTCTGGCTCTTGGCGGTGGCAATAGTGGCGCTAGGCTTCGTAGCAATGATCTTCTTCCCTTTTCCATTCCCCTTGTCGGGTTCTGACTCAGGGTCGGAACATGCATCTAATTTTGAAGCCTTCAACTTGCCCACCAACGACTGTTTGGTCCCACACTCACTTGTGTTGTGAGTGGGGCTCTTATGGGACTCACACCAATTTCCCGAGTCCTTCTTTGATTTCATGATGTTGTTCTTTTCTTGCAGCTTCGACAGGTTGTCTTGGGTTGCCCCGTCTTGGCTTTGTCCTTGGTTCTGCGATTTAGGGAAGCCTTTCCCTTGCTTTAGATTCACAGATCCAAAGTCTCGCTTCTTCTATTTAAACTTCTGCTCAATTTTGACAGCATATCTGTACGCCGTGTCGAGCAAGGAGATGTTTAGGAACTCCATCCCTTCCTAGATGTACCTGTGTAGGTAGCCATGGTATTTGAGTACCAAATGCAGCTCAGAATCCTTGATACCCAACTATGTGCGAAGGGTATGAAAAATGTTTGTGAATTTTGGCACATCTTGGTCCCTTCCCTGTCGCAGCGTGGTCCACTTTATGTATTTGTCCTCATAGTTTTTGACAGGGTAGTATTGCTCCTTGATGGCATCTCGGAATGAATTCCAAGTGGGTGTGGCTGAAAATAGTGAGCCTGTACTTTCATCCTTTTGCTCGCAGTAGGTTTCCCACTAGTCCTTGACATGGGGGATTGCTTTGAGAAGAGCGAAAATAATATTTTCCCGACTCGAAAAATCATGAACAAAAAAATACCCTTCTAGCAGATTTAACCATTTATCTATGACATTTGCATCTATTTGACCCTCGAAGATGGAGATTTCAAAATTAACTTGTACCTTAAAGGGTGTGGTGTTCCCAAATTAGTTGTTGGAAGTCGATGTGTCGCCTCTGGGTAGCCACTAAAGGATCTGCGCAAAGTTTTCCATCATCGCGTTCCTTTGTCGCTTGAGGGCTTCTTCGAGCAAGATTTTGATAGGATCTCCTGCCCCCTCGTCTTTCTTTTCATCTGCCATGGGAGGCCATCGGGATTTGCGACGCTGATCTTGCAAAGGTTCAACCAGATCGAGCCCTAGCTCCTTATATCCCGACCTCGTTAGGGACATGCAAAGAAAAACAGAGAAAGAGCAAACCGCTCTGATACCATTGATCCAGATTTAAATAGGAACGCAACAAATTATAGAGATAACCATAAATACAGAGATACGGCAGAAATAAGACTTCATTTCATTACTGTAAAACACTGAAATATGCTTACAAATAGAAATGGAAATAAACCAGCTAGGGCGATGGTAGCTTATCTCTGAGAAGAGATGTGGTGGCTACATGCCTCTGAACTGTCTTACAATAACGCTCGAAGGCCTATTTATTTTTGAGAAATAATGGAAAACCCTAAACATCCCAAAACCTAACTCTAGAAGATGAAACGCCAAACTGTGGGCCCCGTTTGGGTAAACTGGTACATTAACTTCCCGGGGTCATAACTTTGGCATACGATCTTTGTTTGACGCGTACAATAGCTTGTTAGAAATATCTATTCGAGAATTACAACTTTGGGAAGAGAAAAATTCGTCCATGGAGCCATGTTTTTCCAAAATTTCCCAAAAGACATCGTTTAGGGCCTCAAAATGGCTCCAGAAGTTCAGGACTCGAAAAACTGCTAAAAATAGTAAATTGTGCTAGAATTACGGTAACTGAAAAACTTAAAGAGACAGTTGTGGCGGTCCAAGTGGGATAGGTGGGTGGCCACCAACATCCACCTGGGTCATTCCTCCCCCCTTAGGAAGAAATGGTCCCCATTGCGTTGAGTTCCTCCATCTGCTGAACTTAGTCCCTGGTGAGCTGTTCTGTAATCTCGGATGTGTCCAGTAATGGTGGGAAGCACGGTCGAGGGTAGTACACATTGAACACTTGGTGCAGGCACAGGAATGAGGGAATGCTATTCTCCAAAGCATTGTTTCCCACATCCTTGGTAATGGTGTAAGGACCATGTCAGACTGGTCTAAGCTTCTGATGGGTTCTCGTAAGGCGTTCTTTCTGCTGAGGCATCCAGACTTTGTTACCCACCTGAAACTTGTGTGGTACCCCTATGGGTGAGGAGAAGTTGTTCCTCTGTTCTTTCATGACCGTATCCCTCTGTTGCTATTGCTGTTGCATGGAGGAACCCTTCGCGGGGGTCATGGATGTGACGATGATCTTCCCCTTACTTTGGGAGCGAACCAGACAAAAATGAATTTCCTAGTCTGGGAGATGAGCTTGTTGCATTTCTTAGCAGTGATCAAAGAGGTGGTAGTAGGTGGGGCTACTGCCAGTATCTTGTATAATTAATTACCCAAAGAAATAATGACAACGCGAGGCCTTGACTCATACACAGCATGTTGCCTCCACAAGTATGGTTGGCCTAATAATACATCACAAACATCCAGAGGTGAAACATCACACAATACCTCATCTATGAAGGGTTTGATGTTATATGGAAGGCGGCACTACTGGAAAACTCAGAGATCTCGTCATTGGTGAAGCCACCCGATATTGTACAGTTGTGGGTGTGGTGTAGTCAGTAGGCCCAACCACTTCACGACCTCTGCTGAAATGAGGTTCTTTTGGCTACCACTGTCGATAATGAATTGTAGCGATGAATCCTTCACCCACATTTGTGAGTGGAAAAGACACTCCCCCTCCTCTGGATCTTCAGGCTCATTCTTCTGGATCTTGGCGGTGACAACAGTGGCGCTGGGCTTTGCATGAATGATCTACTTCCCTTTGCCATTCCCCTTATCGGGTTCTGACTCAGGGTCAGAACATGCATCTAATTCTGAAGCCTTCAACTCGCCCACCAGCAACTGCTTGGTCCCACACTCACTTGTGTTGTGAGTGGGGCTCTTATGGAACTCACACCACTTTCCTGTGTCCTTCTTCAACTTCGTGGTGTTGTTCTTTTCTTGCGGCTTCGACAGGTTGTCTTGAGTTGCCCCATCTTATCTTTGTCCTTGGTTCTATGATTTGGGGAAGCCTTTCCGTTGCTTCAGATTCGTAGATCCAAAGTCTTGCTTCTTCTGTTTAAACTTTTGCTTGATTTTGACAGCGTATCTTTACGTCGTGTCGAGCGAGGAGATGTTCAGAACTCCATCTCTTCCTGGATGTACCTATGTAGGCATTTGCGGTATTTGAGTACCAAATGTAGCTCAGAATCCTTGATACCCAACTGTGTGCGAAGGGTATGAAAAATGTTTGTGAACTTTGACACATCTTGGTCCCTTCCTTGTCGCAGCGTGGTCCACTTTATGTATTTGTCCTCATAGTTTTTGACTAGGTAGTACTGCTCCTTGATGGCATCTCGGAATGAATTCCAAGTGGGTGTGGCTGAAAATAGTGAACCTGTACTTTCATCCTTTTGCTTGCAATAGGTTTGCCACCAATCCTTGACGTGGGGGGCTGCTTTGAGAAGAGTGAAAATAATATTTTCCTGACTCGAAAAATCATGAACAGAAAAATACCCTTCTGGAAGATTTAACCATTTATCTATGGCATCTACGTCTATTTGACCCTCTAAGATGGGGATTTCAAAATTTACTTTTACCTTAAAGGGTGTGGCATTTCCAGAGTAGCTGTTGGAAGCCGATGTGTTGCCTCTGGGTAGCTGCTGAAGGATCTAGGCAAAGTTGTCCATCATCGCGTTCTTTTGTCGCTCGAGGGCTTCATCGAGAAATATTTTGATAGGATCTTCTACCCCCTCGTATTTCTTTTCATCCACCATGGTAGGCCGTCAGGATTTGCGAGGCTTATCTTGCAAAGGTTCAACCAGATCGAGCCCTAACTCCTTATATCCCGACCTCGTTGGGGACATGCAAAGAAAAACAGAGAAAGAGCAGACTGCTCTAATACCACTGATCCAGATTTAAACAGGAACACAACAAATTACAGAGATAACCATAAATACCAAGATGCAGCGGAAATAATACTTCATTTCATTACTGTAAAATACTGAAATATGCTTACAAACAGAAATGGAAATAAACCAGCTAGGGTGATGGTAGCTTATCTCTGAGAAGAGATGTGGCAGCGACATGCCTCCGAACTGTCTTACAATGAGGCTCGAAGGCCTATTTATTGTTGAGAAACAACGGAAAACCCTAAACATCCAAAAACCTAACCTTAGAAGATGAAACCCCAAACTGTGGGCCCCATTTGGGTAAATTGGTACATCAACTTCTTGGGGTCGTAACTTTGGCATACGATCTCCATTTGACGCGTACAATAGCTCGTCAGAAATATCTATCCGAGCACTACAACTTTGGGAAGAGAAACATCGGTCTATGGACCCATGTTGCTCCCAGATTTCCCAAAAAACGTCGTTTAGGGCCTCAAAACGTCTCTGGAAGTTTAGGACTCGACAAATTGCTAAAAATAGGAAGTTGTGCTAGAATTACGAAAATTAAAAAACTGAAAGAGACAGTTGTGGGGGTCCAAGTGGGATAGGTGGGTGGCCACCAACATCCACCTGGATCAGAATTGGAAAAATGCAATATATCACAATTTCATTTTGCACATAACCGTGTGTAAAGGACAAATTAAATAATAATGGCTGATATATAAGTTATCTTGGTTGGCTTATAACCAGGGGTATCTCACATAATTTGTTATTTTAGGGGCTTGTTTAAGAATTCAAGCTCATTCAACTTTTATTATAGACTTTTATAAATTTTTCATGTGCTACTCATGGATAATGATTGAATGAAAGTTCCTAGAAGTTGTTTTATAAATTGAATCCTTGAAACTCCATTTATTCTTACTGACTAAGTATAAATTCTAGAGTAGCTATAAAATTTCCTATGGTGACAGTGGGACTTTTTCTAAAGATGTTGTTATGAAGTTCTGAACCCTAGCAACAAGTTGATAACTATAAGTTCAAAACCCTAGGTGTAAATCCCATGGTTCATTGTCTACAACAAAACCCTAAGTGCAAAACCCTAGGTGCATTTTGAAGTAGAAAACCATTTTTGAAAAACCCTAGGTGCAAACCCTTGCATTGTTAAAGATGATACCCCTAGAATTCTTCACATCTCGTGAACTAAAAATATTTATTTATCTGTTCATTTTTGGGTTCTATTTAAAGTGATCTTAACTAGTAAAATAACATTTGTAAGAAGAAATTTTGATTCACCCCACACCCCTCTCATTATTTCAACAGAAGGACAAAACATAACTATAATCAAAATGACACAACTAAATTGAATTGAACTGTTAGACACAACTGAACTGTAATCAAAATGACACATCTGAATTGTAATCACAATGTAATTCCATTAATAGCATTGACTGAAAAATACATTGCTTACATACACGTTATGTTGAGATATAAAAAAGGTACCAAAATATAAAGTGAGCCCTTCTATAAAAAATAGAACTCATATAAATACATCAAAAGGGATGGACATAATGGTTGTTTATGTTGCTATAATCTATCACAAGAAATAAGAGCACCATAATGGGACTCCCACCATAATAACCCCAATAGAAATCACAAGAACAATGAATTCATTAACAAGCCACCTATATTGATGTTTGTCAATGACAATTGGTGGAGCACATTCTGACTCCACATATCTTGCACATCCGCATCCATTGGATGTTGCTTCAATGAGTATATCATCAGCAACCCTTTGGCCATTTGATTGGTAAGTTTTGTTAAAGACTTGAAATTGTGAAGCAATTTTTTTTGCTTGCTTGTGGGGGGGTTTCAAATTTTGTTTTCTGACTTGGTAAATCCCAAATATTTCAATTGGTTATCAATTCTGAATTGGTGTAAGTGACAATGTCACTTGAACCATAATTCTTTGTTGCTCTTAACCCATCAACTAGTGCAAGATAATAGGCTTCATTGTTGGTGGTTGTCCTTGGAATTTCTCTATTATTTTGATAGACTTGAATTATTGCTTCATTGTGAAGCGCAAATCTAGTTCGTGCCTAACTTGGGTTTGGATGGCACCCAACCTGAATGATCAATGTCCACTTTTGCACCATATGAAAAACAAAAAAAATAATTAAATAAAAATAACAGTTTAATGAAATATTTTTACGTTTTGTTCAAACAAGGTTGCGGTAACTCATTGTTGCAGTGGCAACAACTCACTGTTACAGTGGATGCAACTCACTATTACAGTAGCAGAAACTCCCTATTACAGTCGTAGAAACTCCCTGTTACATTGACGAAAACTCCCTGTTACAGTGGCGACAACTCACTGTTACAGGGAGTTGTCTCCAATGTAACAAGGAGTTTCCACCACTATAACAGTGAGTTGTCACCACTGTAAAAGTGAGTTGTTTCCACTGTAACAATGAGTTGCATCCACTGTAACAGTGAGTCTCCCTGTTACCGACGCACATTAGGATAATATCCATGTAACAATGAGTAATAGAACAATACCACTATCACTTTATCAATAAACCAAAGCTAAAAAAATAACCACCTCATTTTTTTCATTCTAAGCTTGATAATATTTATATTGGTAAAGTAGAATATAGTGAAGATGAAGTGTGACCTTCCTTGAGGGAAACAAAGACCACAAAGAGTAAAAAATAATGTTTATCTTGCATGATTATCAGATAGTGTCCTTTACACTTATAACTTTATCAGTAATAATGTGTATATATATTTTTAAAAGAAACATAAAATATAATTGACATAACAAAAAGGGGAATCATAATTCCCTTCTATAAAATTGACCAAATGAAAACATTTATTCGCAACGAAAGTAAACATGTTCTTATTTTTACCATTGTTGGGAATCCTTATATTCTTTAAGATATTCGTCATTGAAGATGGGGTTTGGGTGTATCTTCAGACACAGAGAATGTATTTTTTTTACATTGAGTTATGCTTGATATCCTTTGGGGTTTTCGCTAAAATATTAATGTTATAAATTGCTATACAAATTATTTCAAACTTTTTATCCATTAGAAACAATTTATGAATAATTTCTCATTATTGATGATCCATTTCCTCCATAGTATGTGCTATGAACAATTTGTTCAACAAAAAAGCTTTGTGAGATTGAAAATTTTTGTAACCTTAGATTGAAGGAACCCGATGTTCAAAATCGAGTCCCCCAATTCTACTTCAACATGTTGAGTAGAGAAATTACTCAAATATTGTTAGATTTTGTTAGATTTAATTCAAACAATTTAATGAAATATTGTTAGATTTTGTTCAAACAAGGTTGCAGCAACTCACTGATACGGTGGTGACAACTCACTATTGCAGTGGCGACAACTCACTGTTACAGTGGTGGAAACTCACTGTTATTATGGTAGAAATTCACTATTGCAGCGGATGCAACTCACTGTTACAGTGGCGGAAACTCGATGTTACAGTGGTGACAACTCACTATTACAAGGAATTGTTGCCATTATAACAGGGAGTTGTTGCCACTATAATAGTGAGTTGTCGCCACTGTAACAGTGAGTTGTAACCATTGTAATAATGAGTCTCCCTGTTACCCACACACATTAGGATAATAGCCACTATAACAATGAGTAATAGAACAACACCACTATCACTTTATCAATAAACCAAAGCTCAAAAAATAACCACCTAATATTTTTTCATTCTAGGTTTGATAATATTTATATTGGTAAAGTAGAATATAGTGAAGATGAAGTGTGACCTTCCTTGGGAAACAAATACCACAAAGAGTAAAAAGGTAATGTTTATCTTGCATGATTACCAGGTAGCGTCCTTTACATCTATAACCTTATTAGTAATATTATGCATATATATTTTTAAAAGAAACATAAAATATAATTGACATAACAAAAAGGGAAATCATAATTCTCATCTATAAAATTGGCCAAATGAATACATTTATTCCCAACGCAAGTAGACATGTTCTTATTTTTACCATTGTTGGGAATCCTTATATTCCTTAAGATCTTCATCATTGGAGATGAGGTTGGGGGGTATCTTTAGAAAGATGAGGAAGTATTATTTTTTACATTGAGTTATGCTTAATATCCTTTGGGGTTTTCACTAAAATATTAATGTTATAAACTGCTAAACAAACTATTTCAAACTTTTTATCCATTAGAAACAATGTATGAAGAATTTACCATTATTGATGATCTATTTCCTCCATAGTATGTGCTATGAACAATTTGTTCAACAAAAAATCTTTTTGAGAGTGAAAAAATTATTAACCTTGGATTGAGGGAATCCGATGTTTAAAATCGAGTCCCCCAATTCTACTTCAACATGTTGACTGGAGAAATTACTCATTTTATACCTGCTGAGTTGTGAGTATGGGAAATGTCTTCCTTGATAGCAATATAGAAATAATAGTGTTAATTAGATGTCACATTCATGGCATCACAATCATACATGATGCAATGAAGGATATTCTAGTGTAGGGGATCATTGAGAGCTTTTTTGGCCACTTGTTTGATCTTGCATTTGTTTGGATCATAGTTCATTGCTAGAGTTCAACATTTCAATTCTAGGACATTAGATAAGAGCTACAAATAACTATCCAATTAGAGAGAGAAAATATGAAAGAGACCTCTTAGATTGACACATGAATTTCCGTAATTGTAGTTTGGATTTTCCTACCCAAGTTTGATGTTGAGCCAAAATAAATGACAAAACAATGAAAAGGAATAAACCAACAATAAATTTAAAGAAAACTAGATGAAACAAACTTGGAAGCAATACCAAAGAATTCATGAAGCCCACCATTCTTTATTCCTATATGCATATTTTTTTGCTTAATGAATGAACCATTTAAACATATGCCACTTTTTGAGGTATGATGGTTCATCCGATGGGATTAATGGTCAAATCATACCATCTCAGAATCAAATGGAAGCCATATGCAACAAAATATCCCATTCTAAACACCATCCAAAAATCTGTTTATTTCATGATGCCGTCCACATGGACATGCCATCTTTTTTAGTTTGGGGCTTGTGGCACCTTATTTGATAAAGTTATGACTACTATGTTATTGTAATTATAAAATTTAATTAAAAGCTAATAATAATTGAGTCAAGGTGTGTTGCCTAGTATGGGGGCAATGTTGCAATGGTGTAAGTGTGTGTTTGCAAACATTTACATGGCTCAATTAACATAAATAAATAAAAAATACCTATATGATTTTGAATTCAATTTGTTGTATTATAATTTTGTGTTTAATAATAAAATTACAAACAAAATTTTCCAATAAATTACAAACAACGGTGACAAACGAGTTTCCGAAATGGTGACCAGTGACCAGTTAGTTGCCGCAATGACGACACAGGTAAGTGTTGTTGCAGAAACTCATTGACTAACTCCCTGGAACAACATCCCGAGCAAAAATAATGTAAATAATTAGAAATAATTATAATTTGTAAAAAAATGGTAAATTTACCTTTGCAAACGATAGCCTTGCCTCGCTCAGCGGAGGAGAAACGCACTCGACGAATTTCTAAAAACAGTAGGAAAAATCTTTGGGGCTCATTCTTGTTATCTCTTATTTCAATAGTCTCTAAGCCACTAACACCTAATTATTAATTCACACATATTATTTAATCATTAAATTTTTAAATTAGCACTAACTCCCTAAATTTCACTTAAAAGTGAATCCCTAATCCATTAAAGTCAATTCACTATCATAAATTCTCCTAATTCAAATCAATCCACTAAAGCCAACCCACTATCATAAAACCTCTAATTCATTCACCATATTTAATCATTAAGTTATTAAAATTAGAATCCCTAATCTATTAACAACATAACATGAATCACTAACCCATTAAAGTCAATCCACTATCGTAAACCCCTTAATTCGCAAAGTCTAAAGTCTAAGAAGGTGTACATAGTTTAAGATGGTATACATACTCTACCACCTTGGCCTTTTATCTTACAAGGAAGCATGTGAATTCTTACGGAGAAGCACGTGTTCTTAACCATTATGTTTACTGAAGATGTACCAAATTGTGTATGAGACCTCTTTATTTATGGGACAAGGGATCTATATAGATATTTGACTACTAAAATCAATACACTATCATGAACCCCTTGATTCATTGAACCCCACTTAACCATTAAACCATTAAACTCATAATTCCTAATCCACTAAGCCCTTAAATCTAAATTAAACATGAATCACTAACCCTCTAAAGTCAATCCCCTATTATGAATCCCCTAATAACTAACTTATTATGAAGTCAATCAAATAACCCCAACCATTATGAGTGAATATAGTTAATTTATAATTACCACCACTAACCCTTTAAACTCATAAAACCTTTAAACATTGTCCAATATCACCTTTTAAAGTAAAATAATATATCAATTTTAAAAATCACTCCAACGGCATTTTTTTTTGACATTTTGTTCTTTGATTCCTTGATATAGATATATTATCTCACCAACATTGATGGTTGCACCATATAGGTTTTAGTTTTTTATTTCTATGTATATTGAGACAAAAAATACCTCTCTATGTACGTCTATTCAACTATGTCTATTTTGATCACACTATGAACAACCACCATTTTGGAATGTAATCATTAGGAATCATCGAGACGACTCTTTCCTAAAGTATAACTATGTCTATTTTGATCACACTATGAACAACCACCATTTTGGAATGTAATCATTAGGAATCATCGACACAACTCTTTCCTAAAGTATGCTTTTGTCAAACGAATACATGCAGGACATGTATTAACAAAATGTAATTTTATTCTCATATGAAAATATAGTTATTCGCTTTTGTCAAACGAATATATGCAGGACATGTATTAACAAAATGTAATTTTATTCTCATATGAAAATATAGTTATTCGCTTTTGTGAAACGAATACATGCAAGGCATGTAGTAGCAAAATATAATTTTATTCTCATATGAAAATATAGTTACTCTTTTTTTCGAGGAAAAAAAATTGATAGATTATTTTATTTTAAAAGGTGATATTGGGCAATGTTTAAAGGTTTTATGAGTTTAATGGGTTAGTAGTGGTAATATAGATTAATTATATTCATTTGTAATGGTTGGGATTATTTGCTTGACTTCGTGATTTAAGGTGTAATAGGTTAGACGTTAGGGGGTTCATGATAGGGGATTGACGTTAGTGATTCATGTTTAATTTAGATTTAAGGGTTTAAAAAATAGGGATTATGAGTTTAATGGTTTATTGGTTAAGTGGGGTTGAATGAATTAAGGGATTCATGAGAGTGGATTGATTTTAGTAGCCAAATATTTGTGCGAGTTCCTTTTCCCATAAATAATGAGGTCTCATACACCATTTAGTACATCTTGAGTAAGCATAATGGTTAAGAAGTCACATGCATCCTTGTAAGATAAAAGGTCTCGGGGGTGTAGTATCTACACTATCTTAACCTATGTACACCTTCTTAGACTTTAGACTTTATGAATTAAGGAGTTCACGATAGTGGATTGACTTTAATGGGTTAGTGATTCATGTTTAATTTAAATTGATGTCTTTAATAGATTAGGGATTATAATTTTAATAAATTAATGATTAAATATGGTGAATGAATTAGAGGGTTTATGATAGTGGGTTGGCTTTAGTGGATTGATGTGAATTAGGGGAATTTATGGTAGTGAATTAAATTTAATGGATTAGGGATTCATTTTTAATCGAGATTTAGGGAGCTAGTATTAGTGTATATAAATATATATAAAACATAAACTTATGTACGTCTATATTCACTTTTGTTAGTTCATTATTTGAATGGTCTCTAACCCACTAACATGTAATTACTAATTCACTCATCCTATTTAATCATTAAGTTATTAAACTCACACTAAATTTCTAAATCTCAATAAAAAATCACTAACTCCTTAAATCTCAATTAAATTATTAAACTCACACTAACTCCCTAACTCTCAATTATTAAAATTATTTTTTATATTGTGAATATTAAAGATGGCTCGCCCGGCTTTGGTCGAACCTCCCTTAAACTTCGCTTGGTATGTGTTGTACTTCTTCCGGAGCGAGCCGTCGTGGTTTTCAATCAGAGCTTTAGTGACAGGGCTATGTTGGCGGGGCTGACCGTGGTCACGGCCTTGGCGCTCTTGCTAGCAGGGGTTACGGGAACGATCTTGAACATTGTTGCGGTGGGGTTTGCGATCGTTTCCACGGAGCGTTGCGCCCGACGATTTGTTTTTGGATGAAGAGGAGGCCACTCGTGGGGGCATAGTCTCCTCTGCTAGCTTCACCTCCTAATAATAGTGGCTGGAGCTTCTGATGATCTTAGGTTTCTTGCAGATTAAAAGGCTTACTGAGACTCTGCAGCTGGGTTCTAGATCTAATCTTCTGTGGCTAGATCTAGATCTAGATCTAATCTTCGGCCTTATTTCTCTGCGGCTGGGTTCTAGATCTAATTTTCTGCGGGTAGATCTAGATCTAACCACCTGTTCAATCTTCTGCGGCTAGATCTAGATCTAATCTTCTGCCTTATTTCTTTGCGGCTGTCTACGAGAAAGTAAAATATGGCTCCCAACGTTGCGAAAATAGCTGTTGGCTCAGTTCCGTCCATTTCTAGAGGGAAGGCTCCTGCCCATATCGTTAGTGAAGCCCCAACTCCCACTGTCCAAGTGGTCCAGGCCTCACTCAATGAGGCTTTGAAGTTTTCCGAAAGTGCCCTAATCTGCCAGTTCAATGGTTTTTGGCCGCGGGTGACAACTCTCCACAATTGGATCTCGGAGGTATGGAAGCCTGTCATTTCCAATGAAATTAATATATGCCCCTGTGCGAGGGGTTTCTTTATAGTAGATTTTTAAAATCTTGAAAGCCGACAATGT
This sequence comes from Pinus tabuliformis, assembly GCA_031772625.1. Taxonomy (NCBI): domain Eukaryota; kingdom Viridiplantae; phylum Streptophyta; class Pinopsida; order Pinales; family Pinaceae; genus Pinus; species Pinus tabuliformis. The sequence goes on along the minus strand of CM062813.1, from coordinate 524,605,722 downwards.
ATTCTAGATTCCGGCCCTTGGTTTTGGGAAAACTCAGGCCTATTCATGAATCCATGGAACCCATCATTTGATCCCTCAATAGCAGTCATAACCTCAGCACCAGTTTGGGTGAGATTGCCAAGCCTACCCTTGCATCTTTGGAATCTCTCCTCGCTAAAAGCCATTGGAAATGCAATTGGGAAATTTTACTGCAGGTGCCCAGAAACAGAGGAATATGCCAAAACCACCTATGCACGCATCTGTGTGGAAATGGACTTCAGCGCCAGATTCCCAGCTGAAATAAACCTAACAAGTAAAGACTATGTGTGGAACCAGAAACTCGATTATGAAAGTGTCCTCGTCAGGTGTCGATCCTGCTTTGAGACAGGCCATCTAGCCAAAAATTCCTCAAAAGCCTCCTAGAAAAATTTTGCTAGAAAAAACCACCACAGATCTACATGGTGGGAAGGAGCACAAAGAGCACACTACACTGTCATCAAAGAAGAATACTCTAGAGAAAACCCTGAATCACAAGAAATCGGGCAAGAAAGAAACAACTCTCAAGACAAACAGGGAGAAAGCCCCGCCCGAAAAAGTGAACTTGACAACCCCTCAAGCATCAACAGTTATGAGGATTCGAATACCCCACAAAATAAATCTTCATTTAACAACAAAGTAGATCTCCTAGACCAAACTTCTTCTCCGACTATATTCAAAAGGACGAACACAATAAATCACGAAGCGAAGACAACAATGTCCCAAGAACCAGAAGAGACGAAGGGGATGCAAGATAAAGGAAGTTGGAAGACCGTAGAGAAAAAAAAGAGAACTACAGCACCAATCTCACCAAGAAAGACGAGGAGCCAGACAATTAAAAACTAAGAAAATTGTAGGTCTGATAAACCAATTTGGTCTCAGCAGACGTTAACCACCGCCACCACCACTGCCACCATCATCATCAATTATTATTATTTAAATATTATTGAAGAGAATAACATATTTTCATATTGTAAAGTAAAAAACAATGTAAAATTTTCACTTATAAATAATTTTTTTCTTTTACTTTTACTTAACACTAATATTAATATAAATTTTTGAGTTAAAATACTTAATAATTTTTTATCTATAATTTTATATTTTAATATTTTTAAATATTATATATATAGATATGTATAATTAAAAATATTCAATTATCTTTTAATTGGTCAAAAATATATATGAAGATGTGAATATATGTTTTATTTTTTTAAGAACTTTTAATGATTATCTCATTATTTGAAAAATAGACTTTTCTGACATCAACGTCTTTTTTGACAAAACATATAAATTTTCCTTTTTATATAAAAAGATGTAAATTAAGTTTTAAAATATGTATTTAAATAATAAATTTTTCATTCAAATATCCATTTTAAAAACCAACAACTACTATCACACCTTCGAGAACGCACGCTAGCTTTCCCGACACCCACCATCCGCCTTCTACCCATAGTTGCAGAGCGTAGCGAGTCTGTCCTATAGAATGGGTCACTTTATGAATGGAGGTATCGGCTTCGCCTTCCTTCCATTCACAGAGAATATCCTTCTATCCCCAACAGCCTTTCCCCGCACCCACCATCCCCCACAACCACTTTCTTTCTTCCCCCGAAGAGAAACATTCCCCCGAAAAAGAATACTATCCACCATTCCTATTTCTTTCATCAGCCCTCTACTATCCCCAACCTTTTCTTATAGCCTTTCAATCACCCCAACATAATTCTCGACTATTCCTCCGTATAATAAGATGTAAGAGTTTGAAATATTGTTTCTTAACAAATAAATTGTGCACTCTGCACGAAGTATATGATAATTATAGCAGATTTTTTGATAAATGGCCTAATTGGAAGCATTGGGCCAGTGAAAGCAACTCCTCTTACATCTAATTTTATAACTTTAATAAAGTCTAATTTTTATAACTTTAATAAAAACAATTGCTTTCACATTTCACAATCTCAAAACACAAAAAACAAAATAATTTAGGCGGTCATTTCTCCGAGAGATTTGGAAAAATCATTAAAACAAAAATAGCAGACATAAAATAATTGCATTAAACACGACACAAATAGAAGATATGTGGTGCCTATTAATGTTCATCCATACTAAGATTATAAAAAACAAAACATGAATAAAAAACGGGGAACAACTAGGCATTCATGAATGCATGATAATTCTGGACACGCGTAAACATAGCCATTAAACATGCTTATGTATTAATATGAAAAATACTTAGTACAAGTAATCTCTGCAATCCACAGCTCAAGGAACAAGTAAGAACTATGGCAGAACTTGCTTAAATTTTCAAAATGCCGTAGTTTAATTAGTTGGAAGAATTGCTATAAAAGTTATGGAAATTTTGGTCATATTTAGAGAAAATATGGTAAGGATTATTGTAAATCCAAGTTATAGTAGTTAAATTTCAAAATTTTAAGTGTTTTAGATGTTTGTGATGGTGCTGAATCTATTCCCACCATCAAAAACAAGATTCAAACACTACCTTTACAAAAAATTGTGAATTTCTTTACCCGAATTCCAGCCACTTTCCATAAAAACAAGATTCAAACACTGCCTTTATAAAAAATTTTGAATTCCACCACACAATTCCTCTGCCTCCGCGTACACTTTGAAGGTTGCACGACATTTTTTTGACGTCCACTCGGTTGTAGCGACGAACTCAAGGACAACAGGAATCGCCTAAGCGTGTTCATATGCACAAGATATTAGAAATATTTTTAAAATATTGTGGTGGTAAATCGTTGGATACCCAAAGCTGCAGTCAAGATAAGCAGCTCAAGTGTTTGAACGTACAAACACGACGTAGAATTTGTCAGTTTGTGCGAAGTGTTAGATAATTTTGCACTTTGTCGTTTTGTGCGAAGTGTTAATTCATCAACCTCTCAATATTAACTTGGGTGGTGTGCTGTCTAAACACGTCTGTCAGTCAGTCAGTCAGCCTGTAGGGCTCTATAATTCATTCATTATTTTCAAAGATCTCCCAACACAAATCCTCTCGAAGCATGTTAATTAATAATGCTGGTGTTCCTCTCGAAGCACGTTAATTAATAATGTTTTGATGAGACATATGTCAGTCTGTATGTCTATAAATCGGAGTTGTCTATAACGCGACTTTTTGAAAGCCTTTCCGGCGGATTTTTCCGATCGAAATCCGGCAGGAATTATTGGAATCGCAAGTTTGATAGCTAGTTTTTGCACAATGAAAGCGTCCCAGGGATTTTTCAGGGTGCTGAATCCAAATATGCAGTTAAAAAACCATTTTAACTGCAAGAAATCAAGATTTGACCTCAATTTCTTCGCCGGATTCCGTCACCGGAATCTTCAAAAAGTCGCATTATAGACAACTCCACACAAATCCTCTCGCAGCACGTTAATTAATAATGATGCGACGACACGAACCAACCATTGAAATTGAGATATTTTGTTGAGTGGTTAACAGACGGCCACGTATGTCTGTGTAGGATAAGGTATTGTTGTATGTACAGGAATTTGATCATTACTTTATCGAATGTAATGTGTGGCGCAATACATGGCCCTAGTTGCTTGAGACCGGAGGAATTGTTTAGATTGCCAAAAGTGGTTGGAATTTAGGTAAAAAAATTTAAAAATTTTGTAGAGGCAATATTTGAATCGTGTTTTTGATGGTGGAAGCAGTAGATTCCGTCTATCGACATCGGAACCTACCTTCAGGTTTTGCTGCTGAATCCGCAAGGCAGAATGTTAAGCGGTGGATTCAGCATCGTCAAAAACACCTAAGACACTTAAAATTTTGAATTTTAACAACTATAACTTGGATTTACAAAAATCCTTGCTAAATTTTCTTTAAATATAACCGAAATTTCCATAACTTTCCAGGCAATTCTTCCATATAATTAAACTATGGTGTAAGAAATTGACTCCTGATTCCCCCGCCACGAAATTGACTCCCGATTCCCCTACAATTGTTATTGGAAGTCAAAGAACCATGGAGAACGTGAGGAGTTTGGTAGAATTTGTTGTACTTCGTTTCATTATCAATACAGTGACACTGTATAGATCCAGGTTTCAAGATATATTCGGCCCTACAATTGTTATTGGAAGTCAAAGAACATGAGGAGTTTGGTACAATTTGTCATTGAAATTAACTCCCAATTCCCATTATAATTGTTATTGCAAGTCAAAGAACCACGGAGAACGTGTGGGGTTATTGTGGTCAGGGGTTAAATTTGACGCCCGTATGTCCGTATTTTGCATTTTTCCCCGTAAAATACGTTTTAATTTAAAACCTCCACGTCATGCGCAACTTGCCATTCATTTTCAAAACCGTCATATTGACGGGCATGTTTAAAAATTAAAAGTTTTAATTTTTTTTTTATAAATTATATATATATATATATATATATATATATAAGTTTATAACCTATGGCATTTTTGATATGGTGTACCGTGTGACAGTGATCGGATGGCTATCACCGTATGGCATTTTTAATATGGTGTACCGTGTGACAGTGATCGGATGGCTAATGCTATCACCGTATGATGTATCAGATCTGCGGTGCGGATTTTGCACTCTTTGCATTCAATTCGCATTGGGCCCTTCGGGTTCACCGCTTACCAGTTACCAACTTACCACCTGTAAACTTTAATACGTACCAGATTTCATTAATGAGTCCGCGGGGAAATAATCCATCGTTTAAAGTTTTATCGTCAATTTACCACCGAATCCCCATCACTTGTAAGTTGTGAATCTGTGATGTGCAGCGTGTTGTAGCCTGTAAGTTGTGACTCAGAGTCATCTTCACTGCTTGTCTGTGTGTAAATTGGTGGGAGAATTGGGTTATGGTAGATAGGTCTTTCGAACGTCGATGTCGGCCAGCACCCCGCTGATCTGTAGACTGTGCATCGTGAATCAGGTATTTTGAATTCTTTTGTTTTGCTTTTTCTGATTACGAGTTCCAGCGTCCCTGTGCTCTTGACAGTGGGAGCTGTAGGGAACTCTCTTTATTTTTCTGAAAGATTTTGTGTTGGGTTCTGCTATGTATATCCTCCCGAATATGGATATCTTCATTTGAAAATGGAATGGGGGTATGCATGTCTTCTGACGATGAATATTTACATGTAAAAACTGGGATAGAGGAGAGATGGATAAGAAGAAACAGCATCTATAATCTGCATCACAAGTGTAGGTACTCCTTAATATTGGTTTTGCTTTGCTGTTATGGTTCTGTACCATTGATTTTCGTTATGATATCTAGTTTACCAGTGTTTTGTCTTGGAATTCAGTAAAACATTCCAGGATTACATTTTGTGCTTTTGTCAAATCAGAAGGTAAGCATTGATGCGTACCATGTTTTCAAAATCCCAAAGAAGAATTTGATATGCATCTACTGGTTTTCTTTGTCTGCCATAGGGAAGTTGCATGCTAACAAGATTCTTCAACTTGTTACGGAGATGATGCTATTTGTCGTTCTAAACGATGCGTAGAATTTTTTAGAAAGAACTTGCATTATTCAAGTTGTTATTTGAAAAAACATTACTTTTGTTTTGCTAGTATATTTCTTTCATTTTTGAATTGCAATGGTTTTAGCGATGCTGCCTTCCTCCATCTCTGAATTAGTTAAAATCACAATGATGGCAAAATCCGTGATGGGCCTATTTTCTGGGCTGATTCCCGTGAAGATTATTGACTCGATATGTTGCTCCCATATTCGATCAAGATTATGTCTGTCGCGGTTTTGGACTCGTTTGATTTCGAATGCCTTTTGTTAAGTCTTACAACCCCATATTAATATTGGGTGATGTAAGTTGATAATTCCTGTGTTGTTATTGAACACCATTTTATTCCTTGGGTAAATTAAACTTTTCTACCCTTCTTTTCTACCCTACTTTTCTACCTTTCTTTTTCTTGGGTATGTCTTTTTTCTTTTTCTTTTGGGTTCTTTCTTTGCCCAAGGATACAAAATTTTCTCTATGACTTCTTGGTAATTTTGTTGAATAATATTTGTAGTGTTATATGGGTTTTCTTCCTTGTCTAGTTTGGCATCATGGGGATCTAATAATTGTCCACCCTTTGGCTTTTGGGTATCATTGTCTTTTTTCCAAAAAAAATATTTTTGTGAGTCTTTCCTCATCCACAGATCCACCTCTACACATCCTGGAAAAAGTAAAAATTATTTTTGTGAGTCTTTCCTCATCCACCTTTAAGAACTGCCTCAAAGAATTCTGGATTAGGCCCTCTAAAAACTTAGGGCATAATGCTTGTCCCAAATCCTTTGGGCAAAGTTTGGGCTCCATATGGAAAAATAAGCCCCTTTTACTCTTCATTTGCATAGATTTTAACATAGAAAACTCCCTCCCTAAACACAAAGATATGTTCTTCGGTGAGTCTGTAAATCCTAAACACATAGACCAAAACCCTAATAAAATTCATTTTCTAAAACCTCATGACTTGAATATATTTTATTCACGATTTATTTTATTTATTTTTAAATTAATAAAATTAATCTATGAAAGTAAATTACAATTATATATATATATATATATATATATATATATATATAAAAATAAATAATAATGTACCATTACTATGGCATATGGGATTATGTCAAAAAAAATTGAGTTTTTGTTATCTATTCACACTTTTATTTTATTTATTTATATATTGATTAAATTAATTTATGAAATTAAATTACAATTTTATATAATAATAATAGTAGTAGTAGTATGACATATGGGATTACATGAAAGGATTTTGAATTTCTGTTATCTATTCATACTTTTAAGTTGATGAATACCATGTTATCTCTTACCATAGAGTTTTTACATATTTATGTAGAATTTGTTTATAATTCGGTAAAATTTGTTTAAAATTTAGTAAAAATTTATTCAAATAACAAGAATTTTATATCCCATTTTGAGGTTAAAAAAATATATTAAAAAATAAAATAAAGCTTAGACTAAAAATTGTTTAAACGCCAGAAACTCCAAAACTCTTATAATACATACAGCTTATAATACATTGACAACTTATAATACATCCATTGACAACTCCCATATTTTTTTTTAAATATGGGTAACACTGACGTTAGCAACACTGACGTGCCTGGCCTGCCATATTTCACCTCTTGATTTACTCATTGTTACCGCAGTCCCCTTTTCATTGCCAAGTAAAGTGGATTCAGAATCAATTACATGGTACCTTGGATGAACTTTGGCGTTTCGGTGATGTATCCATATCAAAACCAGAAAGTTACAAGTGCTTGTATTTATGTCACAACAGATCATATCCGATCTCTGTGCGAACTCCACGTTAATCGTAACCGTCCGTTAAAGCAACGGTCTATATTAAACGCGTTTTTTTCTAAATTTATATCATTTAATTAGCGAAATTGGCATCCATATAAGGTAGCCTGCCTCTCTGTTCAGTACGATGATATGAATGAATGATATTGTGTTACTTTTACTAGTTATTTTTGGGTAAATAAAAATATTTAGCGTGTTTCGGTTTTTTTTTCAAAATCAACTTTATGAAGGTCGCTTGTCACGTTTTATGAATATAAAAATAAGTTTTGATGGTTTTTGTGGCTTTTTTCTTGTATCTGTGTTTCCTTATTTTATGGCTTTTTTCCTGTTAATATGTGTTTCCTCGTTTTATGGCTTTTCTAAATATGGTTGTTAGTTTTTTTTAACAACATAAAATCGCACCAGCATTCTCACTGTAATAAATTGTATATGTAAAAATTTTTTATATCAATTCATGTAAAAGTTTGTTATATCATTTTTGATAACAGCTCTGTTATATTGTTTAGTTTTGGATTTTTGTTGCAAAATTTCATTTGTTGGATTAGTTAATTGAATTTGTTAAAGATGTATTTTTATAATTTTATTAAATGATTTATTTAGATTTATTTTTAGCATTTGGGATTTTTAGCAGCATACCAGTGCAAGATTATTTTTTTAATATGGTTTTAGTTGATGAAATGAAATTAATATATACTAAATACTTTATTTTTATTATATAGGTATTATATATCAAAAATGTCTTCAAAAAAAGGGAATCAACTTTCTATCAAAAAACATTTTGGATGGTCTAATACATCTCAAGCTTCATTGCCTGATAAAGAAGATCATGATTTTGATCTAAATGAAGATTTAGATGTCTTGGGGCATAATGAAGAATATGATATCTTGGAGCATAATGAAAAAAGTGATGAAGAATTTCACCACGGAGAACCTAACACCCAAAAGAAAAGAAAAATGAAAGTAAAAAGAGAGCTTCGTGATCAGTGGAAAACTAAGTATAAGTGGTTGAGAGAGGCAAAGCATGAAGGAAAAACAGTTATGAAATGCATAAGGCAATGGGGCCATGGGGAATTGGGACTAGTTGCTCTACATTGCAGCATGATTCTATAATTGTTCATGCTAATTCAAGCATTCATAAACTCTCACAGGCAAAGTGGATATGTGGAAATGAGAAGAAGGCGAAGTCTATTACAGAACACATTGCATGCATTGATGATATGAACAAAGAAAGAGTCATCACTACTATGAAATTAGTATATTGGATGGTGCAAGAGGATCTACCACTTTCAAAATATGAATCTCTTTGTTTGCTTACAATGTCTTTACACATGCCAAATATGCCAAAGAACAAAGAGTACACATCATATACAAATCACATGGCTGCAAAAGAATTCCTTTTTGCTATATCTCAGTACCTTGAAGAGCTACAAACTTCCAAAATGCTAGATAGCCCTTTTTTTCATTGATGTTAGATGAAAGTACAGACCGTAGTTTAGAAAAACATCTTGTGGTTTATGCCACGTTTTTAAACTCAAAAGGATTGGGTCCTCCAATTTCACAGTTTTTAAAGCTCATAAATGTTTGCGATGGAAGAGGGAAAACAACTTATGATGCAATCAAACATTTAATGGCATCAAGGGGCCTTTCAACAAAAAGATTGATAGGAGTTTCCACAGATGGCGGTTCTTCAATGGTTGGTAATGAAAATGGTTTTATCACTTTCTTGAAGAAAGATGTACCTAATCTTGTAGGTGTTCATTGCATTGCTCATCGTGAAGCCTTAGCTGCATCAGATGCTTCAAAAAAAATACCTGAATTATGATTTGTTGAGAAATTAGCAAATAAGGTATATTCTTGGCTGCAAAATTCTACGTAAAGAAATAGTCAACTTATTGCTCTACAGGAACTTATGCAACTTGAAACTCTTCAAGCTCTTCAAATCCATGGAGTTAGATGGCTTTCAAGGGGACAAGTCATTGAAAGACTTGTTGCACTTATGCCTCCCATATTAACATTGTGGAAAAATGAAAGAAAAGACTCATGGTATGATAAGGCAAGAATCTTTTCAGTACAATTTTGTTTACATATGCTTGCAGATATAATGTGTGAATTAAACAAGTTGAACAAGCAATTCCAAGAAGAGTACATTGATGTCAGCTCTTTAGGGGCAGCCATAGATGTCACGGTAAACACTTTGAAAAGGTGGTTTTTAAGAAGCGACACATTTGCAGATGGCACATGTTATTTATCTAAATTTATAGATGCTTCTAAATTTGGCTTTCTAGAAATTTGTGATAAGGAAGGGCTTGTTCACAAGCATGAATTACGATTTGTAGCAATTCCACATGCATATGTTGATTGTGTTGATATACAAAAACAATCATGGAAACCGTGTATTGAAGGTTCAATAGAAAGTTGCAAACAACTTGCAAAAGATTATGTTCAAGCTCTCGTAGAGAATTTGAACGCAAGATTCCCTGATCTTGCATTTTTCAACTCAGCAAGATTGTTTAGCCCTTGCCATTATTTAGAGGATGTTCATGGCAGAGAACGAAATTCAAAGCGTTGGCTCGAAAAGATTTTTCAACACTTGCAACATCCTTATTATCAAAGTGAAGAAAACAAAACTACATTTGATTTTGATGCTTGTTTGAAAGAGTTGCATCCATTTGTTGACACTCTTCGTGTTAATTGCGAGGGATCATCCATGAAAGATGCATGGAGGATTTTTTATGTTATAGGGTTGCATACAAATTTTCCTCACATGTCAAAATTATGGCAGGCGATACTTACTATTCTTGCAAGTACAGTTGCTTGTGAGAGAGGATTCTCAAGACAAAACATAATAAAGGATGTCCGAAGAACAAAGCTATCATTAGTTGCATTGGATGCCTTGATGCGGGTGTCTCTAACAGGGCTTGATTCATCGATGGTGGCATGGGATAGGGTATTTGACATCTGGAAAGATGGTAAATAAAGGAGAACCTTAAATATTTAAAGTTTTTACTTTTATTTTTATGTTTGTAATAATGGTGTTTTGACAATTACCTCTTTTGGTGAAACTGTCCAAAATTTAATTTCTGTACATGGTGATATTGTATCTACTTTTTGAACATTTACATAGTTCAAGCTCTTTACTATTCCACGGGGCAGCCCAGTCAACTTTAGCCTGGTTCAATTTATAAATTAATTGTGAAAGGTTCTTTGAAGCAGTTTAAAAATAAATAAATAATCCATTAAAAAAATATGTTATGCTTGATTTTATTCTTAACAAACCAGTTCACAGAGCACATACGAGGTGGAGTTGGTGTGATCGTTGCTCAAAGTGGACACCTAAGGAGGACGGTCGCATGGTAAGTACCCTCCTACTGTTTCAATCTCAGAAACCGAATATTTTTTCTATGTTCCTGCATTTCTGATGCTATTAACTACCGCCACACTCCTTAGTGGGCACTTCATTCTATTCAATTTAGGAGTGTGGGAGAATCAACAAATTCACCAGTTACAACAGTCACTTGAAATTTGACTGCCCTATGTGCAGTCCGGTCCAAGTTCTGTCCATATATTTGACTGTTGGGTTTCGCATTGAATGAATGTTTGAGTATTGGGTTTTGCATTGGAAAGTGGGTATCACAGGATTTTGCTATGATTGAATTTTGAGTAAGGGGTTTACACCCATGAATTTTGCGCAGTAAGTCTTCTATATGTTTGAAATTTCAGTAGAGCTTGATGCATTGAATCCATTTGCCTTTAGTGGGATATTAAACCAGCTGAATTCTGAGTAGTGGGTTATGTAAAAAAATGAGCTTTGTTTTGTATTTGTTGTAAAAAATTGGACTGGACTTTCAACAGCGGTTTGTGCAGTAAATAGCATTAGACTGTTGGGTTTTGTCCGAAATGAAGTTGAACACAACTTCTTGTCTGCAAAGTCGGTTGTTGGGGGAGGCTGGGAGCCACCAAAAAGGTCGTTGTATCCAACCGAGAAATCATGCACATTTATGTTTTTGGTTTGAAAATTATTTCACAACTATTGTTCTTTTATTGTACAATTTGAAATTAGATGAAACTTGTACAAATAAATTTTAAAAGTCATATGATGGGCAGTTTAAAAATAAAAACGTCATAAAAAAATTCCTTGACGGGTAGGGTCACCCGTCAAATTTAACCCCTGATTGTGGTAGAATTATTCGAATTGTGCACACATAACTAAATAGATGTCACGTTTATATAAATCTGAATTATAAGTTGTTTAGTACAATACATAATTATAACTAAATAGATGTCATGTTTATATAAATCGGAATTATAAATTGTTTAGTACAATATATAATTATATAGGCCGCAGTGTAACTAGCCGGAGGAATTGCTCGGAAAGTTATGGAAATTTCAGTGATATTTAGAGAAAATCCAGCAAGGATTTTTGTAAATCCAAGTTATAGTTGTTAAACTTCAAAATTTTATGTGTCTTAAATGTTTTTTATGGTGTTAAATCCATTTCCACCATCAAAAACAAGATTCAAACTAAAAAAATTTGAAAATTTTTTGCCCGGATCCGACCACTTTTAGCCATCCAGGCAATTCCTCCGCCTCATTAGACGGCTCCATTATATAGTGTTGATTAATTGGGCATGAAACTTAATATGATGTTAGACTTTTGCCTAGACAAGAACTAATAATGTGAAAATTAATAGGTGTTGGATCCCTACCTATTCCTAAATTTTTATAATATTTAATTAATTATTTTATTTTTTTTATTTTATTTTAATCGAATTGATGATATTCATTTACTTCTTTTTTTTTTTTTTTGAATACCATATTATTTTATTCTTTGGATTTAAATAATAAAATTGAGTAAATTCATTATTTTGATTTATATTTGATTTATTTTGTTTTTTCATTTTCTTAATATACTATTTTTAGTTTTATTGTATAGAATAGTTAAATTTGCCCTTATTATTTTTATTTTGTTTGTTTATTTATTTAATTTTATTTTTTTTTCATTTTCTTCTTATTATTTTTCAGTTTTATTGTTTAGAATAATTAAATTTGACCTTATTATTATTGATCTTAGTTTTGATTTAAATAATAATAATAATAATAACAAAATTAATTTAATTCTTTATTTACAACTAATTTCCATCTATTACTTCATTTTAATTAAGACAAATTGTTTATTAATTAATGATAATTCTTTAGTCAAAACTAGTGGTTATATTCTAGTGGCTAGAAAACATCTCTCTTTATCTATTTAATCTAGTACCATGATCTTGTCCTGAAGATGAACCACACTAGATGGTTCAAAATGCGTTGACCACGTTAGATGGTTCAAAATGCGTCGACTTAGTTTCTTAAGATTTCTCAACATTCATAATATGGATCACAGAACCTGAATTCAGAAAGTGTGAAAATTGCGAGGGATTTTTCCATCTCATAACTTGTTGATGTTTTGAGAAAGAGATGAAGAAACAATATTTAATAATACTTCTTTGTTTTTTTTTTCTAAAAATTATCATACATTGTCTTATTTTTTTTTTAAATAATGGAGAAAGTAAGAATTCAAGTAGAGTGGAGAAGAACTACTTTCTAATTATATGAAAAATTTATTGTAAAATTGATGATTCCAATAAATGATAAAATTAGAAGGACAAGTCAAAATCAAGAATAGAATAGAAATAACATAAGAATGTCTCCAATATTTGACTTATAGACTTATATATAAATTAGTTAAAAATTAAATCATAAAAAATCAAATATGCATATAAGAAGTTATGATTTGTTATTGATAATTTATGTAGACGATGTTATGTATTAACAAATTATAAAAGTACTTGTCATAAAATATAATCATTTCATATAATAGTGACATTTTCTTTTAGGTAATATCATTGTTATTATTAGCCGATGGGGCGTAGAATAGACGATGATGGGGTGTACTTTTAAATCACTCTGTGATGTGAAGGTCACAGGTTCGAAACTTTGTGGGCAAAAATCAATCCTTGGGTGATTTTGACCGCTTAGATGCCCTTGGGTCACGGTTTCTCAAACCACAGGTCAAGCCTGATGTAATCTTTGATGAACTCTTTGATGAACTCATACCACTCGATAAACAAAAAAATATATCATTGCTATTATTAAAACTCTTGTATAGAGAAATTGGTAACCATGAGCATGAATTCCCTCTATTCTATCCCGAATAAATGAAAAAAATCGCAATTATTTATTTATATATAGTAACATTAAAATAAATTATAGAATAAATTCACCAAAATTTTTATATAAATATATAATATACACTATGATTTTAGAATATGACAATTAAATAGTATGTTGTTAAATATAAAATTTATTGAATTGTAATTGTTTATTTTTTCTTTAGAAAATAGCTTAAGCCATTAATACTATTAATGGAATTGATTCAAACTTTATTTTGTCACATCTACAAATTCTAAATATTTCACTAAGTAAAAAAAATAATTGTTTCCACATAGTACCACCATAACATTGGCCATTTTAGCATAATAAATTTCTATTAAACAGATAATGTATTTGTACCAATGATTATAACCCAAATCTCATATGACATGATTTGATTTGATTGTATTAATGTACAAACTTTAATAATCAGCTCTTAATTTGGGTTTTATTTACAACATCGAATCTCTTGGGATCATGTACTTTGTCCTTATTCTATGAATACTTATGTATTTGGCACATTGCAAGTTTTTGAGTTAAATTTTATGATGGTAGTGTTATTTGTTACCTTACACCTGGCCTCACTTCGGGTTTCCCACTCCATCATTGGCTTACACCTAGCAATAACCAATGTCGTCGATCCTTGGTTGCTTAATCCAACGGTGGTAATGTTTCTTGAGGTTGTTAGGGTAAGGGATACCCCAAACATTGTTTCCATTCGGTAATTTTGCTTTGTTGCTGCTAGGGTTTGGCTTCGTCGCCTCTACAACTGGGTAACTGGTTTTTACCTCTGTCTCTGCTCGAGAGGATTATGCTTTATCAAATCATTGGACATGTTGATGATTCAAGCCATTTGCGAACTGACTAGAGGTATTGCATGTTTTCTCTTCACGATTTGGTATTAATGTTACCCTTCTTCTTGTTTGTTCGTTAACAAGCAACCTTGTTCTCCTTGGTTGCAGGAAGGAATGCCTACATGCAGCTTTCCTCCAGGCATTTTGTTTACTTGCAGACATTTACCGAGCAGTTAAGCGTCTCTTATATGGGGTTTGCATGCTAGCTTTCCAATTTTCTTTTCACATGGTTAGTTCCTCATTCGAGTTCTCATGGTCCTTGTGTTATTCTTATGCAGGGTACACACTCAGTGAAGGGTTTTCACTGCTTGGTTCAGCCTCAGGTGATGTTGTTGAAGAATGTCGTGGCCGTCCTCCACAACACTTCGAGCCCCAGGTGCTTATAACTTCTACAATGTGACCTTCAGTAGAAATGACTTGGGTTTATTATTTGCCGAATGGAAAACCTCCACCACCTACCGAGGGTCGGTTTTTGTTTGAGTTTAATTTGATATTGTTCTGGGCTTCACCCCATTTTCATTACATCTTTATAAGTTCGCCCTTATTTTTGGGTTTCTCAAAGTAAATCCTTTTTATGTATTTTGTCGACTCTTTAATTGGAATTTTTTAGAGGGTTTCTCCTCCAATCAATGGTAATGGAAGGTCTTCGCGACCTAGCATTTGGTTTTTGTTTATATTTAAAAACGTTGGACTGATAGCTGTATATTTTTTTTCCTTTAATGGTATGAAAGGGGTTCGACTGTTAAGTTATTGTCTCTTGTGAATGCACTTGAAAGAGTAATAATAACTTAGATTCTTTTAAATTGTCTTAATACTATACTTGTATAGTTTATTGATTGACCATCTTGGCTTCCATATATTAATGTTTCTTGGCTCATAACCATTCTCAACTATCCACCGTGACTGGCTATGATAATAAATCTGAGAGTAGATTATGCTAATGTATCTGTAGTATTTTCATTTGTTATGTTTATCTTTCATTATGTGGAATCATTGGTTGCTGGTTTTATTATGACAAGGTTATTGTTTAATTATTTGTAAACTAGCCGACCCATAGAGGTCTCGTTTGGTGTTTCCTGAGATGTAGTGTATATCAATTCTATATTTCCAGTAGAAGTATGTTAAAACTATACCATTGTTATGTTATAATCCTTTACAAGCTATTTACGAGAATGAAATGCATGGTTATTACTTCTCCACGGTCTTCCTTAAATATATATTATTTCTATTGCTCTAAATCTGATAGAAAATCCATGGTATGTAAAAATAATTATACAACTACCTTTCCTTTCAACAGAATTTTTGAATACTCTAATAATATACCAATCTGTCTCTATAGAAAACAAGTTTACCTTTACTCAAACCTTCTATTGACTTAAGTAAGGAGAAGTTCTTTGCAAACCAGAATATAGAAACTTAAATCAAAATCTTCTTAAATCACTTATCTATGTATGATTGAATTCCTGGAAATCGTCCTCCCAACCATCAGTCAGGCAATTATGTCCTGGCTCTCCCTCGAGCTCCTCACTCTAAAACAGTGGTTTTGTGTAGTTGAAGATATTTAACAAACTTCAAGACTTCTATATCCAGTTTGAATCTCAACTATTCCACCCAACAAGTTCCACTGGTTCCATGACCAGCTCAAGAACAACCTTAGGCAAGTAGTTCTCCAACATTGTGAGATCGCTGCTGATCTTTCCTGACACTTTTCCAAACCGAAAAAACATATTCCTCCCACTCCAAGGAGAAGGAAGAAGGATCATAAAAATTGTTTCCTTCAATTTTTTTTCTTTAACTCTTTGGAGATTCTTGGAATTCTTCTTTACAGTTCTTTTAACATAATAGGTCTAATTAGTTATGCATTTTTATTTTTAAGAAAGAAATAAAAATATAGTCCAAAGTTTGTAAAAATTCTGCAAATTCTCTACAAATCTACCTCTTAGACCACTGTAGAAAATCCAATTGTAGATTAAACCGATAATGCAATATACTAAAGCAAAATACTATAATCTACTTCTACTATCAATTTTCTTTGCAGAAGCTTAAAGATTGAGCAAGATCAAGCTGAACACATATAACCAGAAGAAGAAGAATCAATGCACAATACACATGAAAATACTCAGGGGAAAGCCTTAGTTAAAAACCCCACTATCTGTATTATCATACAAGGTGGAAATACATCAGAATTATACATTGTCTTAGCTCTCACAGCTAGCCAGCTCTCAGTACAATCCTCTTGGATGCTCACAAGAAATCAAAGCTCTCACAAGCCTTCTCCTCTGCCCTCCAAGCTCCTATTTCCTTGCATAGTTTCTCTTAGGTGATCCTCCTGTTACGAAGTGGAAGATTGATCTCTCACCCTGATCCTACACCCTGTCAGAATTGTGCAATCCTCAAGGAACCTTACTTTGACTGCATGCATGAGTTTCCTTTATAGGAAAACACATGAAACTAACAGTATATTGCCCTTGTCTTTAATCTCAACTGGGTCTTTCTCAGAATAGACATGCATGAGTTTTGATGAGCGAATCTTCAGTTATCTAGAGTACACTAGTTGAGTGCATGCATGCATCAACTGACTGATGACTCACAATTAGTTCCCCAAATAGTTTGGAACTAATTTAACTGGACTTAACTCAGTAAACTGAGCTAACTAATTACAATTCAAATATAACTCAATTTAATCTCCTTAATTAAGGGATAATC
The DNA here is from genome assembly GCA_031772625.1 of Pinus tabuliformis. Lineage (NCBI taxonomy): Eukaryota > Viridiplantae > Streptophyta > Pinopsida > Pinales > Pinaceae > Pinus > Pinus tabuliformis. The sequence goes on along the minus strand of CM062813.1, from coordinate 524,588,662 downwards.
TTCTTAATTTAAGGGATAACTGTTGCATGACTTCAGAAAGACTTCTAACTTGAATTTCTCCAACTAATTAATCCATAATGAATTAATTAAGTATTTCCAAGCAGCTGGTCAGACTAAATTGGAATTTAATTCAAAGAAAAATTAGAATTGGAATATTCTTGATTCTATTTTTATCATTTCTTGTTGCTATTTTCAACAAAGTTTAATATTTACAATAAATAATCAAAATCACTGTGGTAAATGTTGCACTCAGGGGTGTCACATATTCTTTTTATGTATGTTATTCTAAATTCTTTTGAATTTGTTCCTTTAATGTATGTATATAGATTTAAATTGATGTAGGAAGTGGAAACTTTAGATTATGATATTTAAATAAAATTAGTTTTTATTTTGTAAATTAAATTTTTTTAATTACGTCGTAAGGCGTTCCCTTTGAAATTAACTGCCCTCTCAAATTACGTGTACATTTGTGGATCTTTGATTTAGGTGTTAGACGATTAAAATATTTTGAGCCATCAGATTGATCCGATATTAAGTTAGTTATGACCTCTTAGATGATATCATTTTGCAAGGGTCAGATTGTTTATCATGAGAGGTGTGAGGAATTGTTTATCAGGAGCTGTGCAGATGTGATCGAGTTCTTTGAATCCATGGGTTTCAAGTTCCCTAACTATAAGGGCGTGGCAGATTTCTTGTAGGAAATAAGTAATTGTTTATCAGGCGCTGTGAAGATGTGTTCGAGTTCTTTGAATCCATGGGTTTCAAGTGCGCTAACCATAAGGGCGGGGCATATTTCTTGCAGGAAGTAAGTAAAGTGACAATACACTGTTCTTGATCAATTCTGATTGTTCTTGTTATGCATGTTACTTCGAAAAAAGATCAGCAACAATACTGGGCATTTCACTGTCCATCCGCCATTGCCTTATCCTTGCATTATCTGATTGTTCTTGTTATGCAGGTTACTTCGAAAAAAGATCAGCAGCAATACTGGGCGTTTTTCACTGTCCATCAGCCATTGCCTTATCCTTGCATTATCTGGACTTCAACTTCATAGGTCCTCTTTATTCAGGGTCCCAAATACATTTGAACTGGCCCATTTGCATCTTGCAAATTCATAGGCCCTGTTTCTTCAGGGTCCCGAATACATTTGAACTGGCCCATTGGCATCTTGCAGGAAAGAAGAACAAATACCACGGTGACCAGTTCCGTTGGGTAAGTACCATATCCCTATTAGCGTAGTATTTTATTAGGTTTCTTCTCGGCATTTCATTAGAGTTTTGGTTCTTGTTTAGAAGAATAAGTACCATGGTGGCCAACAGAGTTCTTTTGGGTAAGTATTGGGGTTTTTTCTTGGCATTTCATTAGAGTTTTGTTTCTCTTTAGTGATTCTGACTCCGTTTTTGACTCAGTTTTTGACTTGCAGTTAGTTAGGCATGGGTGGAAGAAGGTGTTGGAGTAACTGAGTACACAATCTCCTCAACATTAGAGGATATCAATAAAATCCCCAAATAAAAAAGAGAGAGCATGGTAGCCAATCCCAGTTTCAGCTTCTCCTGTTCGAGCTTATCCTCTACCTGTACCAACAATGGCACCAACACTAGCAATACAAGAAGTCGATTCTGACCTGTTCATTCTGTTGGTTCAGTCGATGAAGCAAGCAGTCGGTGATTCAGTAATTCCAAAAGTGGCACAAGCAAAGTATCCCTATTAGTGTAGTATTTTATTAGGGTTTCTTCTCGGCATTTCATTAGATTTTTGGTTCTTGTTTAGAAGAATAAATGTCATGGTGGCCAACAAAGTTCTTTTGGGTAAGTATTAGGGTTTTTTCTCGGCATTTCATTAGAGTTTTGTTTCTCTTTTGTGATTTTGACTCAGTTTTTGACTTGCAGTTAGTCAGGCATGGGTGGAAGAAGGCGTTGGAGTAACTGAGTACACAATCTGCTCAACATTGGAGGACATTGATAAAATCTCAAATACTGAAGAGGTAGCATGGTAGCCAGTCCCAGTTTCAGATTCTCCCATTCCATCTTATCCACTACATGTACCAGCGATGGCACCAACACTAGCAATACGAGAAGTCAATTTTGACCTGTTCATTCTGTTGGTTCAGTCGATGAAGCAAGCAGTTGGTGATTTAGTAATTCCAGAAGTGGCACAAGCAGAGTACAAAGAGACCTGTATTGTAACCAGAAGAAAAGTCTGAAATGACTGGTGTAAAATTTGAACCGAGCCCGTATGCTGCTTGGTTGTGAGTGAATATGGGAGAGGTGTTTGTTCGAGCTTCATGTTCTGATGGCCACCCACCTTACAACCAATATAACGTATATTATATGTGCGGGTTCACTACATAGTTAAGTTAGTTGCGGCTTCAATCATTTATTCAGCCCACCCGTTAGCCCCAATAAACAAGCAGCCAGGGTTATAATTCCTTGATCGTGGAATACAGAGAAGAGGTGCATGCATTGATTATTCCATTGATTGATAAATATAATATGGATGGGGTACAACACACGCACTCAATTTACCTCAATTGGGTGCCATTACCAGTCACAAGTGGGGAACAAGAAGTTTCACACCGTTGACCAAGCTTCCATATCCATATGATAATATGGCACAATCTATATGCAAAGGGAAGTGATTTCTTCTCACTAAGCAAGCCAATAAATAGATCATGCCTAGAATAACTATGTTCAACTCTGTTTTGTCAGAAGTAGTGGACCCTTGTGCCTTACTCTTTGAGGACAAAAAGGACTTAAGAAATCAGTTTAGGGAAATTAAAATCTCAGCAAGCGTAATACATGAATATATAATTGGATTTGTTTCACTCTCATATACGTCAATAAATAGATCATGCCTAGCATAACTATGTTTAGCTCTATTTTGTCAGAAGTAGTGGATCCTTGTACTTAATCTTTGAGGGCAAAAAGGACTTAAGAAATCAGTTCAAGGAAATTAAAATCTCAGCAAGCCTAATGCATGAATATATAACTGGATGTGTTTCACTCTCGTATACGTCAATAAATAGATCATGCCTAGCATAACTATGTTCAGCTCTGTTTTGTCAGAAGTAGTGGATCCTTGTGCTTACTCTTTGAGGACAAAAAAGACTTAAGAAATGAGTTCAGGACAATTAAAATCTCAACAAGCTTGATACATGAATATATAACTGGATGTGTTTCACTCTCGTATGTGTCAATAAATACATCATGCCCAGCATAACTATGTTCAGCTCTGTTTTGTTAGAATTAGTGGATCCTTGTGCTTACTCTTTAAGAACAAAAAGGACTTGAGAAATTAGTTCAGGACAATTAAAATCTCAGCAAACCTAATACATGAATATATAACTGGATGTGTTTCACTCTCGTATATGTCAATAAATAGATCATGCCTAGCATAACTATGTTCAACTCTGTTTTGTTAGAAGTAGTGGATCCTTGTGCCTTAATATTTTAGGACAAAAAGGACTTAAGAAATCAGTTCAGGGAAATTAAAATCTCAACAAGCCTGAGACATGAATATATAATTGGTTGTGTTTCACTCTCATATACATCAATAAATAGATCATGCCTAGCATAACTATGTTGAACTCTGTTTTGTCAGAAGTAGTGGATCCTTGTGCTTACTCTTTGACGACAAAAAGGACTTAAGAAATCAGTTCAAGGAAATTAAAATCTCAGCAAGCCTGATACATGAATATATAACTGGATGTCTTTCAATATCGTATACGTCAATGGATAGATCATGCCTAGCATAACTATGTTCAACTCTGTTTTGTCAAAAGTAGTGGATCCTTGTGCTTACTCTTTGAGGACAAAAAGGACTTAAGAAATCAGTTTAAGGCAATTAAAATCTCAGCAAGCCTGATACATGAATATATAACTGGATGTGTTTCACTCTCGTATATGTCAATAAATAGATCATGCCTAGCATAACTATGTTCAACTATGTTTTTTCAGAAGTAGTGAATCCTTGTGCCTTACTCTTTTAGGACAAAAAGGACTTAAGAAATCAGTTCAGGGAAATTAAAATCTCAACAAGCCTAAGACATGAATATATAACTAGTTGTGTTTCACTCTCGTATACGTCAATAAATAGATCATGCCTAGCATAACTATGTTCAGCTTTGTTTTGTCAGAAGTAGTGGATCCTTGTGCTTACTCTTTGACGACAAAAAGGACTTAAGAAATCAGTTCAGGGAAATTAAAATCTCAGCAAGCCTGATACATGAATATATAACTGGATGTGTTTCACTCTCGTATATGTCAATAAATAGATCATGCCTAGCATAACTATGTTCAGCTCTGTTTTGTCAAAAGTAGTGGATCCTTGTGCTTACTCTTTGAGGAAAAAAAGGACTTAAGAAATCAGTTCAGGGAAATTAAAATCTCAGCAAGCCTGATACATGAATATATAACTGGATGTGTTTTACTCTCGTATACTTCAATAAATAGATCATGCCTAGCATAACTATGTTCAGCTCTGTTTTGTCAGAAGTAATGGATCCTTGTGCTTACTCTTTGAGAACAAAAAGGACTTAAGAATTCAGTTAAGGAAAATTAAAATCTCAGCAAGCCTGATACATGAATATATAACTGGATGTGTTTCACTCTCGTATACGTCAATAAATAGATCATTCCTAGCATAACTATGTTCAACTCTGTTTTGTCAGAAGTAGTGGATCCTTGTGCTTACTCTTTGAGGACAAAAAGGACTTAAGAAATCAGTTCAGGGCAATTAAAATCTTAGCAAGCCTGATACATGAATATATAACTAGATGTGTTTCACTCTTGTATAGGTTAATAAATAGATCATGCCTAGCATAACTATGTTCAGCTCTGTTTTGTCAAAAGTAGTGGATCCTTGTGCCTTACTCTTTGAGGAAAACAAGGACTTAAGAAATCAGTTCAGGGAAATCAAAATCTTAGCAAGCCTAATACATGAATATATAACTGGATGTGGTTCACTCTAATATACGTCAATAAATAGATCATGCCTAGCATAACTATGTTCAGCTCTGTTTTGTTAGAAGTAGTGGATCCTTGTGCTTACTATTTGAGGACAAAAAGGACATAAGAAATTAGTTTAGGGCAATTAAAATCTCAGCAAGCCTCATACATGAATATATAACTGAATGTGTTCCACTCTCGTATACGTCAATAAATAGATCATGCCTAGCATAACTATGTTCTACTCTGTTTTGTTAGAAGTAGTGGATGCTTGTGCTTACTCTTTGAGAAAAAAAAAGGACTTAAGAAATCAATTCAGGGAAATTAAAATCTCAGCAAGCCTGATACATGAATATATAACTGGATGTGTTTCACTCTCGTACACATTTTTCTCGAAAACGAAATGTTTAGGGACAACAAGTGTATTTGGTGAGGATTTTCCCACAACTAAGAGGTAAGACTATATCCACGCATATTGGGGTTACCAAAATATTTTAGGCAGGTAAGCAGTATGTTGATTCTCAGAGATGTACATCTAGGATCGTAACGTGCACCATATCCATGAATCATATCCACACTTACATTGAGGTCAAATGGGTACCTAGTTGATGTAGTGCAGCAATCTATGCATACACTGTTCATGGGAAGAACTTGAAAGGGATGTGCAAGGTATAATGTTTTTTCTACGGTTAGAGTTGATCCTGTTATGTACAATTATAAACCTTTTTAGCCTCCCTGTCTTAGGGACTACATATAGGCATTAATATCAGTATGTTCTTGATGCAAGTTTCACATACAGGAAGGAAGGCCTATGGCATATTCCATTACTGGCAATGTGATGAAGAACCACAAATCTAGCACATTAAAAACACCCAAGAGAACGATCCAATGTGTCAAGGGAACTCAATTTTAAGCAATTGCCCTATATGTGTCCTCCTTGGTACTTGATCTAGCATAGGTTATATTTTACCAATCTACTTCTTTAAGTTCAACATAATAACTATTTTATACTTCATGACACTTGTGATTCAAAAGCTTAATATTAGTAGATGCATAAAATCAATAGAGAATTTATAGCTGCATTATTTCTGCTTATATTGTATTGTAGACTTCTTATCTGTTGAATCATATTTAACCCGTACTCTTTATATCATGGTAGTTTTTATTTCTAAGGTAAGTTAAGTCTTCATGGCTATAGAGATAACTTTCATATGTGGTCATCCTGCAATGTCACTCCTAAATATTGAAATAAAATAGTCTCAGTTAGACTTAATAGTAAATACTATGCTTAAAGCCACAAGCCTTCAAAGAAATTCAGAACAAAACATGCAACAAGTTTTCAACAGCATGGTAACGGCTCATCATTGAATCACAATCATGCAGAGACATTTCACACATGCTAAAGGTTTCCCAATCCATATGTATATATATAAGAAAATATAATGAATCCATCATGATAAGGTGGAAAATACCAACACAACTTAAATTTGGCCAATGTAAGGATTCCAATGCAATCCTTTAGCACAGGCTCAAATTATTTCATGAATCCAAAGCAATGAACAACCCAAGCCCCAAAACTGACTCAGGAAAGTCAGTGCACAAATAAACACAAAAATCCTCTCTTTACAATGCCAGTCCTCCATGGAACCTAAAACTAACAAGGCATATGCATCTAGTTCTCCTCCTAGATAGAAGTACCAAATGTCCAAAACTCTAGAAGCACTTCCTGTGACCAATAGAGGGGCCAGGCTCATCATATTCTGATTTTGAAATCCACATCGGCAATACACATCACAAGTGCATATTTTTATGTGAATCCAAAACTTTTTCCTTGATAAAATTAAGAAATGATAAACGAGATACAATATGCAAAATGAAGCGAGTGGCAATTGTAGTTGTATTACATTCCTATTGGAAAGTACTGAGAGAAGCCAAAATAGACCCTCCAATCCAGACACTGTATTTTCTTTATGAAGGTCCCACCACATTAATCTTCATGCTATTGGGAGCTAGTGAAGTAATTTCCTTACTCATTCGATCTGTAATCCCTGGAAACATTGTGGAACTGCCACTGAGCACAATATTCCTATACAAGTCTTTACGAATATCCACATCACACTTCATAATAGAATTGTAAGTAGTCTCATGGACTCCAGCTGCTTCCATTCCTATTAAAGATGGATGGAACAACACGTTGGCACATCTGAACCGTTCTGCACCGATGGTGATTACCTGGCCATCAGGAAGCTCATAGCTCTTTCCTAGTGAAGAGCTAGATTTTGCACTCTCCATCTCCTGTTCAAAATCTAGAGATACATAGGCTAATTTCTCCTTCATATCTCGGACAATCCCACGCTCTGTGGTGGTGGTGAAGGTATGCCCACGTTCTGTAAGAATCTTCATCAATGCATCCGTCAGATCACACCCAGCAAAGTTCAGTCTGAGTATGGCATGAGGCAAAGCATATCCCTCATAAATTGAGACAGTGTGTGTGACACCATCACAAGAATCAAGCACAAATATTGCAAAGGAAACATCGTAAGGCATAAATTCGTAAAAATTAGTAAACAAAATGTCATTCAGAGTTAGAATGAATTGTTCTTTTGCATGAAAACAAATTATGACTTGGACCGATCATATTGAAAGAATACCTCACAAAAATCAACATGTAATAAGACTCTGGTCTCTTAGTGCAGTGGTGCATTTGGAAGGTTAGTGCAATGATGCATTTGGGGGGTTTGTGCTATTTTAACGGGTGCAAATTGTTTAATGTGACTCATTGAGTTGGATTGCAACATTTTGTTGCATGAAGCAATTTGTGACAATGTTACGAGTGGTAAAAAAATAAAAATCATGGAGTGTAGGATTTATCATAATTAATGTTTCAAAAAACTTTAGATATAAAAAACATTTAGGCATTGGAGCAAATTGTTTACTTTGACTCATTGAGTTGGATTGCAACATTGTTGTTGCATGAAGTAAGTTGTGACAATGTTAAGAGTGGTAAAAAAAATAAATTTCTTTGAGTGCAGGATTTATCATAATTAATGTTTCAGAAAGATTTAGATATAGAAAACACTTAGGCTTGGAAACACACAATATGAGAAGCAAAATCACAGAGATTCAGCTACTCTGACCTCTTGGGCAACTATATCTTCCAGCTCTATAGTACAAAGTGTTTCTATGCATTCAGCATGACAGGTATCAGCTTATGTTCCACGCACCAATTTTAATTCATTTCATATTTGAGGACATCTTTTTCAATTTTCAAAATCTTTTTGAAAAGTTCAGCATTGTGTGTATTACTGTAATCTGCATTGTGTCTATTACTATAATCTCACCTTTCAGAAGTTCTTAGGATTCTCAGTCAGAATGTATTTTTTTTATACTTACAAGTAGCTGGATGTACAATTCTCCTCAGTCTCTTAGAGATCAGTCAGATTGTACAAGAGCAAGTTCTGTAGTTTTTTGATACCTACATATAGATGGATGTACACTTCTTCCAGCATAAGAGACCAAAAAGCAGCTACAACAATATTGAATAACAAAAGAGTAAATATTTCTGTGTGAAAAAATATAGAAAACACTTAGGCAGTGGATCCTCGAAGATTATTACCCTCTAAAAATATTTTATACAAATGAATAGGCCCATGTGAATTGTTGGGAGTGATAATATTGTTGGGTTGCAGGATTTACTTGGATTAGCATTTTCAAAACCTTGGCCAATTAGAAAAATCAAGATGTTCTCAACAAGTTGATGCTAATGGAGTAGTATTGGGAGTGAATAAGTGTAGGGAATGGTAAAATTTTGAAAACTTTAGGATTATGGCAATCCATGGGCCCACATGAATCATCAAGAGTGGTAACTTGTTTTTGAAAATTGTTATATTACAACGGTAAGTTGGCATTGACTTGTAGGATTATAAAGGAGGTAGTTGCCTTTTTTTTCTTTTCTTTTTTATAGGAAAGAAAAAACCAATGGGCTTTGTATTAAAAATATAAAGACTCTTTACAAATGACATTAATATTCAGCATATCTAGTGTCTTTAATTGTAACACAAAAATAAACATATATTCCATTTTTGTAACAAAATACGTATGGATTGGTCACAAAGTTATTGTTGCATGAATTGAATGGTGACTTGATAATGACCTCATTTCAATAGGTCCATGTGAATCATGTGCCAAGAATGGTGAGTTATATGTTGGCAGTAAATTTTACAGTTACAAAATATAGTTATAAAATACTTATGAATTGTTATGTTGCATGAAAACAAATTATGACTTGGACCAATCATATTGAAAGAATACCTCACAAAAATCAACATGTAATAAAACTCCAGTCTCTTAGTGTCGTGATGCATTTGGAGGGTTTGTGCTATTTCAATGGGAGAAAATTGTTTAATGTGACTCATTGAGTTGGATTGCAACATTGTTGTTGCATGAAGCAAGTTGTGACAATGTTACGAGTGGTAAAGAAAATTAAATTTCATGGAGTGCAGGATTTATCATAATTAATGTTTCAAAAAACTTTAGATATAAAAAATATTCAGTCATTGGAACAAATTGTTTAATGTGACTCATTGAGTTGGATTGCAACATTGTTTTTGCATGAAGCAAGTTGTGACAATGTTAAGAATGGTAAAAAAAAAATCATTGAGTGAAAGATTTATCATAACTAATGTTTCAGAAAGATTTAGATATAGAAAACACTTAGGCTTGGAAACACAGAGTAGGAGAAGCAAAATCACACAGATTCAGCTACTCTGACCTCTTGGGCAAATACATCTTCCAGATCTACAGTACAAATTGTTTCTATGCATTCAGCATCACAGGTAGCAGCTTATGTTCCAGGCATCAATTTTAATTCATTTCAAATTTGAGGACATCTTTTTCAATTTTCAAAATCTTTTTGAAAAGTTCAACATTGTGTCTATTATTATAATCTCCATTGTGTCTATTACTGTAATCTCAGCTTTCAAAGGTGCTTAGGATTCTCAGTCAGAATGTATTTTTTTTATACCTACAAGTAGCTGGATGTACAACTCTCCTCATTCTCTTAGAGATCATTTAGATTGTACACAGTGATTATGAACAAATTCTACAGTTTTTTGATACCTACAAATAGATGGATTTACTGTTCTTCCAACATAAGAGACCAAAAGGCAGCTACAACAAATTTGAATAACAAAATAGAAAATATTTCTGTGTGAAAAAATATAGAAAACACTTAGGCAGTGGATCCTCGAAGATTATTACCCTCTAAAAATATTTTACACCAATGAAAAACCCATGTGAATTGTTGGGAGTGATAATATTGTTGGGTTGCAGAATTTACTTGGATTAGCATTTTCAAAAGTCTATGGAGAGTTATAATTATCCAGAAATACATTTCTCATGCATCGATATTGGATTGTATATGGTCCCCATGGAAATCTATCAAGAATTTTTGAAGTCAGTGGGAAGCTTGGGTGTTAGGTTTTGCTGCGAATGGATATTTTCTAACTGAGTAAGTTGGTAACAAGGAAAATGGAAGGATAGGATTTGGATCCTATTATGGGGTGTGGAGATCAAAATTTCTTAAATCAAATATGAAAAACCATGTTCATGAAAAGGGATTTATACACGTCATCAGATTGTAGACCCATTGACAACAAATGTATGGCAACAAGAATTGAAATCAACCCCATATTTGGGCATAGATGCAGCCCAGTCTAAAAATTGGTGAATGTCTCTGAATGAGATGAAAATAATTCATGTTAGAATTTGAGATGAAGAGGACTCTCTGATGTGTGCAAATAATAAGGCTACAAGAATATATACATCAAAAATGGTATATGAAGCTTTAATTGATCCAACTGGTCTAAATGATATGTGGTCGTGGTCTATAAATCTGGAAAATAAAGCTGGAAAATAGAGGACCCATAGAAAACAATATTTTTACTCTATCTAGCACTTACGAAAAAGGTCCTAACTTGGGACAATTCAAAGAAAAGAGGGAGATAAGGCCTCCGTAAAATTATGTCATGTACAAGGGAAACCAAATCTATTCCTCATTTATTCATCTACTACTCATATGGTCCACATTCGTGGAAACATATCAAGAAATTGACTACAATAAATATCTGGAGGGGATTCACAATGGAAGATTGTCTTCAAGACTTGTATCCAGAGAAGGATCTACGAGAATATAAAGCAATTCCATGTTTAACCTTATAGGGTATATCATTGTCAAGAAATGCTCAAATTTTTTAAAGAACCCAAATTCCTACTTTCCAGATATACAATAAGCTCTGTGGACTTTATCTAGGATGCAAAGTGTCTACGAAAGTCAAACATCATTGACAGTCCAAAAGCCAAGACCCACATGATATGAACGGTGAAGATGGAATTCCGAGTAGTATCTCCAAGGATCACTTCATCAAGTACAAGGCTTGCCTGGGCACTCGAACAAACAATTTTGCAGAATTGAAGGCTCTTCACATATTATTATAGCTGTAATGGATATCATGAGGTTGCAAATATTTAGGGATTCTTCTTTGGTCATAAAATGGATGAATTATGAGATACATATTCATTGTTAATTGGATGATTTGGCGAGGCAAATAAAGAAGGCTGCATTCAGGTTTATCTCTTTCACAAATGGTTTTCATTACCATAACATGCTAGTAGATGCACACTACCAAAACAAGCAGAATGGGTTGAAGCTGGATTTGGTTTGCCAAAAGAATCAAACAATGGTAACTTGACACAAACAGGTACATCTGTTTTTAGCAGAATATATATTTCCTGAAACCATATATATATATGGTCCTTTGTGGTTTTTGAGCAGTCATATGAATTCATATTTTTGTACAAGCTGATACTTGAAAGTATCAATTCTCAGGACTCTAGAATGAGAAAATATTCTACTTTTCCTGATGGATTTTTTTTTGAGAAAATACTCAAAGAAATATATGAGAGACACTCGAATCCCAGTGTTCCATGTTAGGTGACTTAGGTCGAAATACATTGAGACAAAAACCTTGGCCAATTAGAAAAATCAAGATGTTCTCAACAAGATGATGTGAATGGAGTAGTATTGTGAGTGAATAAGTGTAGGGAATGGTAAAATTTTGAAAAATTTAGGATTATGGCAATCCACAGGCCCACTTGAATCATCAAGAGTGGTAACTTGTTTTTGAAAATTGTTATATTATAACAATAAGTTGGCATTGAATTGTAGGATTATAAAGAAGGTAGTTGCTTGTTCTTTTTTGTTTTACCTCATTGGAGGTAAGAATTACGTTCTGTTCCAGAGCTGTCAGCTTGCTCCCTATAAAATAAAATAAAAATCTTATTGTTGCTTCAGTGTGTCCTTATGTTTTCTTTTTATCTCAATTGTCTTCTCTCTGGCACCTGCCTATACAAAATTCATTTCCTGCTTTAGCTCGGTGGATAGAATATAGACCCCCCATGGAACTTGAATGCTTTGGGTGCCATAGATGAGAGCCAAAAACCGCTGAGTTTTTCTGAATGAATAATACTCCTTGAGTTAGTACAACTTATAACTCTTAGAAGGATCAATTCAACACAATTATCTGTGGAAATGGACATAAGAGATCCAAAATTAATGGCTGAAAATGGATGGAATAATAAAAAAGTGTACCAATGGTTCGTCCACTTGCATACATAGAAAGTACTACTTGGATTGAAGTGTATATTGGCAGCTCTTTCATGTTTGTTAATTATTAAAGTTGTTGCTCAATCCAGTCTCTGTAGGACAATGGTGGCTTACCCATCCAATATCTTTTCCGCGTTGATGATGGGTGTGGGAGTCTTGAAAATAGATCCTTGCTTGTGTGCACCATAAGGACACCCACAGGGAGATATATTTTTAATAACATCACTCCTTGGAAAAATCAAAGATAGTGTATGCAAATTGTCACACAGAATAAGCCATGACATTGTCGAGAATAACATGCTGTTAAAAATTAAGTACCTTATTCTTCAAATGATCAGGGTATTATCCAAACTTATATTGTTCTAAGATCTGTTAGTTTCGACGATGTTTAAAGTACTCTTCATTGTGGTTGTCTTTTTATTTCTAGTGTTAATAATAGTTTGTATCTTATACCAGGAAGGTGAGACTTTTATAACTTTCGAGGTCCGGTTTTTATTTCAAACCTTTTAAAATTCTTTTCATTAGTTTAAAAAATATGTTGTAATGTTGTCGTAGAGTCCTCTGTTACCGGAAAGCTGACTAATAGACGGGTTTTTGGTTTTGTTCACCAAATCACTCTGCACTTACACTCAGCCTGTATAAGAAGTTGCATGTTTTTTTGTATTGAGAACATATTGAGAACTTAAATGATATCTACTTAAAACTTGAGAGTCAATATTATGTTTGGTGGTTCAATAAATCCCTGTAATTTTCATTCAACTAGTTTTTAGAACTTTATTTGATTCACAATTTTGAAACTTTTTTGACAACTTAAGGAGTCTGGGAAACTATTTGCAGGGTTAGAAATACTAGCTTTGGTGGATATTTTTGAACTTAGATTTAAGTTTTAATGGAATTATTTTAAAGCTGAAGATGTTAGTTATTACTAGAATATACTTGTTTAAATTGTTACAATATTGGACATAGTTTCTTATAACGACATTTATCTTAATAATCCATACTACATATCAATAACTAAATACATATTATCAATCATTATACTCACTAAAATTATATTTAAAATTAAATTCAACAACTTAAAATTAAAATTTTCTAAATTTCTAAGCAAATTTTAAATCTTTCAAAACTCTACCAAAAAAACTGCAAATTTTTACAATATTGTATCAAAAATTACAAAATCTATCTTACATTGACAATTTTGAAATTTTGTTTTTTAACAAGTAAATTTCTCTATATTATGTTTATTTATTATGGTATTGAGATGAATCTTCTAATATAGAAACTATTGCAAAAATATTTACTATTTTGGCTTTTAACAAATAATTTATTCTATATTATGTTGATTTATTAAGGTATTTAGATTAATTTTATAATATAGAAATTACTGTTCAAATATTTATTATTAGAAATTATTGTTGAAATATTTATTTTTAAAAATAAACCTAACAACTTAAAACCACTTGCATGTCAAGCTCAATTCCATAATAAAAGCTTAGATTATATGTTAATTTAAATTTCAATTCCTTAATGAAAACTTAGATTATATGTCAATTTCAACTCCACAATTGACAATTCCATAATAATAGCTTAGATTATTACTTGCACATCGATTTCAATTCCATAATAAAAACTTAGATTATATGTTAATTTCAATTTCAATTCCATAATGAAAACTTAGATTATATTTCAATTTCAATTCCACAATTGACAATTCCATAACAATAGCTTAGATTATATTTCAATTTCAATTCCACACTAAGAACTTAGCTTAAAAGTCAATTTCAATTCCACAAACAATTCAAAAAATTGACTCAAGAGCTAGGTGATAAGAGCTTAGCTTGAAAATCAATTTCAATTCCACAAACAATTCAAAAAATTGCCTCAAGAGCTAGGTGATAAGAGCTTAGCTTAAAAGTCAATTTCAATTTCACAAACAATTCGAAAAAATGCCTCAAGAGCTAGGTGATAAGAGATTATCTTAAAAGTCAATTTCAATTCCACAAACAATTCAAAAAATTGTCTCAAGAGCTAGGTGATAAGAGCTTAGCTTAAAAGTCAATTTCAAGTCCACAAACAATTCAAAAAATTGCCTCAAGAGCTAGGTGATATGGTAAATACTTTGCAGGAAGTACAACTTTTGAGTTGCCAATATATTATATGGCATGATTCTTCTTAAATTTATGCCTTCTATATGTCATGATTCTTCTTAAGTTAGCTTAAAAATCAATTTCAATTCCACAAACAAGTCAAAAAATTGCCTCAAGAGCTAGGTGCTATGGTAAATAGTTTGCTTGAAGTAGACCTTTCAAGTTGCCAATATATTATTTGCCATGATTCTTCTTAAAATTTTTATATTCAGTGATCTTTTATATGTCATGCATCTTTTTAAATTTATGTATGCCATGATTCTTCTTAAATTTATGCCTGCTATATGTATGTCATGATTCTTCTTAAATTTATGCTTTACGACGTTTCCTTTACAACATCTGGTACAAATGCTAGTAAATTTTCTTTGAAATAATCTAAATAATATTTAGATTATTTTATTTAAAATAATAAATGGTAATTAGGTATATTGTAAGAGTATTTTTTATTTTAGAATTATTTAATTAAAATTTATCACATAAATTAAAAATAATAATAATAATAAGAAAATAAAATACACTTTATATTTGATAAATTAATGATTTTATTTAAAATAATATAAATTTCACTGTACATTTTAAACATACTATAATTTTTTACTGATGTTTTAATTTTTTTTTGCGTGTAAAACAATATAATTTTTTAGGGAAAAAAGTTAATGGTATAAATTTTTTAAATGAAAATAAAAAATAAATTTTAAATATATAAAAATATAAAAGAAAAACTATTTTTCAAAACAAATATATTTGATTTTAGTTATTTCCAAATTTACAATTTAAATTGGAATAAAAAACTTTTAATAAATATTATTAAGTTTGATTAAGAAGCTTATGATAAATATTAGAAAAGTTTCGGAAAATATTATATTATAAATATGGGTTGGATGCCAAAAAATTAGCCTAATAACCAAACATGTTCGACAACTTATATTTTCAAAGTTATGGTGATTGTTTATATAGATATTTGTAAATAGGTTTGTTTTGTTTGTTTTTGTTTTTATTTTTGTTTTGTTTTTTTTTCCTCTCTCTCGCATCAACAAGCGATTTGTTTACATCTTAAGAAAATAAAAAATTGCTTACAAATTAAATAAATTTTTCAAGAGAATAAAAAAAAAGAAAACTATATAGAAACTTTGCATGTAGATCAAGAAACTTTATAAATACTAATAAAAACAAAACCTTCATTCAAATCATGAACCTACATAAAAGTTGCTAGCAAATCTCAAAATATATAAAAAGCCTACCAACGTAAACAAATATTTGTAACAATTAAAAACTATAAAATAAAACAAATAGAATTTAGATAAAAAAAGATCCATCAAAATTATTTATTTAAAAAAATGAATTAAATAAATGAAAATTAGATGAAGAAATAAGGGAAATAGAATTTAGATAAAGAAGATCTATTATCAAAATTATTTATTTAAAAAATAAGTTTAATAAATGAAAATTAGATGAAGAAGTTAGGAATCAAATTTTTTTATTAAATAAAACATGACTAGAAAATTATTATTTTAAGAAAATGTTTACAAAGGAATAATATAAATTAAAATGTAGACATATTAGAAAATAACGGTTAGCATCTACATAATTTTTTGAAGACACAATTACAAGCATAATTCTTTTGAAAAATATTTACACTGAAATGTTTCTAGATTTTCTTTAAAAATGTTTGCTAATACATAATGTTGGTAAAGATTAAGAATATATGTATGGTTCTTGAAAATTAAAACCGCTAAGGAAAAAGAATGCATGCTTCCAACATTTGAGAGCAAGGCTGATACTCTAGCAATAATTTGTTGACTACCTACATATGCGAACATTCTGCCAAGTCTTCTCACGAACGCTAAATCCTTGAACTGAAAGACTAATGAAATAACATAATGATAACATGAATTTTTTTTTTTATTTTTTTTTTTTTCTAGGTTAAGACTAAACTAAGTACCCACGGGGAATTGAACCAGTGACCTATCGCAAGGAGTGCCTTAACAGCACACCCATTCACCGTCAATCCAAAGCCCCGTGGGCAACATGAAATTTATGTTACAACAGATAGTAAAAACAATAAAGGGAAAACACAAAGGTAGGGAAAGATTCACTAAAATATTAAACATAATGTTAAATTCTACAATGACTATAAGCATCCCTAAAAATTAATTTCCACATTTTCTGACAGAGATCACACTTCCCATTCACAATTATTCATTAGTACCGATAGAATTGTTGATTCTTATAAACTTTGTTTTGTCTCATTGTTTGATAAGACTCGAGCCAGTTAATTCAAGTGCATTTGATTTGGTTTTTTGTGTTTTTTTGGATGTACCATATTTTGTATCACAAGGAAGAGATCCATGTTTTGTGGATGGATATCAACAAAAGTAACAAAACCAGAGAAATAATTAACTGTTTTAAAAATTTCATAATTCGCTCTCTTCTTTATTTTGTTATCTTTACAAAAAAAATTCATATTTATAATTAGTTAATACAAAGAGTTAATTAATAAAAATTAGTTTGAATCATTAATTTGTTTTACTTTGATTACAAGATGTCAATTTATATCTTTCTAATTTAACTTTAATCAAAAGTAATATCAACTAATTTGATTTAAATAAATAATATATTTTTGTAATTAAGCTATTTTCTTTATTTGATTCTTTAACATGTAGATTTCTAAATATTAAAGGCATGTTAACTCAACACAATCATATTAACGTTATGTTATATTTATATTTAAAATATGACCATTATGTTATTATTTAGTTATAAGTTTTTAGCATTTTTTTTCCTAATTTGGTTAAAATAGTTCTATTTGTATATAGTTACTAATTTTTAAGATGATACCCTTGCATTGTTAAAGATGATACCCCTAGAATTCTTCACATCTTGTGAACTAAAAATATTTATTTATTTGTTCATTTTTGGGTTCTATTTAAAGTGATCTTAACTAGTAAAATAACATCTGTAAGAAGAAATTTTGATTCACCCCGCACCCCTCTCATTATTTTCAACAGAAGGACAAAACATAACTATAATCAAAATGACACAACTGAATTGAATTGAACTGTTAGACAAAATTGAATTGTAATCAAAACAACACATCTGAATTGTAATCACAATGTAATTCCATTAACAACATTGACTGAAAAATATATTTCTTACATACACGTTATGTTGAGATATAAAAAAGGTACCAAAATATAAAGTGAGCCCTTCTATAAAAAAAAATAGAGCTCATATAAATACATCAAGAAGGATGGACATAATGGTTGTTTATGTTGATATAATCTATCACAAGAAATAAGAGCACCATAATGGGACTCCCACCATAATAACCCCAATAGAAATCACAAGAACAATGAATTCATTAACAAGCCACCTATATTGATGTTTGTCAATGACAATTGGTGGAGCACATTCTGACTCCACATATCTTGCACATCCGCATCCATTGGATGTTGCTTCAATGAGTATATCATCAGCAACCCTTTGGACATTTGATTGGTAAGTTTTGTTAAAGACTTGAAATTGTGAATCCCAAATATTTCAATTGATTATCAATTCTGAACTAGTGTAAGTGACAATGTCACTTGAACCATAATTCTTTGTTGCTTTTAACCCATCAACTAGGGCAAGATAATAGGCTTCATTGTTGGTGGTTGTCCTTGGAATTTCTATATTATTTTGATAGACTTGGATTAGTGCTTCATTGTGAAGCGCAAATCTAGTTCATGCCTAACTTGGGTTTGGATGGCACCAAACCTGAAAGATCAATGTCCACTTTTGCACCATATGAAAAACAAAAAAAATAATTAAATAAAAATAACAGTTTAATGAAATAATTTTACATTTTGTTCAAACAAGGTTGTAGTAACTCATTGTTGCAGTGGCAACAACTCACTGTTACAGTGGCTGCAACTCACTATTACAGTAGCAGAAACTCCCTGTTACAGTCGCAGAAACTCCCTGTTACATTGACAACAACTCCCTGTGACAGTGGCGACAACTCACTGTTACAGGGAGTTGTCTCCAATGTAACAAGGAGTTTCCACCACTGTAACAGTGAGTTGTCACCACTGTAAAAGTGAGTTGTTTCCACTGTAATGAGTTGCATCCACTGTAACAGTGAGTCTCCCTGTTATTGACGCACATTAGGATAATAGCCATGTAACAATGAGTAATAGAACAATACCACTATTAGTTTATCAATAAACCAAAGCTAAAAAAGTAACCACCTCATTTTTTTCATTAAATCTTGATAATATTTATATTGGCAAAGTAGAATATAGTGAAGATGAAGTGTGACCTTCCTTGAGGGAAACAAAGACCACAAAGAGTAAAAAATAATATTTATCTTGCATGATTATCAGGTAGTATCCTTTACATTTTAACTTTATTAGTAATAATGTGTATATATATATTTAAAAGAAACATAAACTATAATTGACATAACAAAAAGGGGAATCATAATTTCCCTTCTATAAAACTGACCAAATGAAAACATTTATTCCCAACGAAGGTAAACATGTTCTTATTTTTACCATTGTTGGGAATCCTTATATTCTTTAAGATATTTGTCATTGAAGATGGGGTTTGGGGGTATCTTTAGACACATGAGGATGTATTATTTTTTTACATTGAGTTATGCTTGATATCTTTTGGGGTTTTCACTAAAATATTAATGTTATAAATTACTATACAAACTATTTCAAACTTTTTATCCATTAGAAACAATTTATGAATAATTTCTCATTATTGATGATCCATTTCCTCCATAGTATGTGCTATGAACAATTTGTTCAACAAAAAAACTTTGTGAGATTGAAAATTTTGGTAACCTTGGATTGAAGGAACCCGATGTTCAAAATCGAGTCCCCCAATTCTACTTCAACATGTTGACTAGAGAAATTACTCAAATATTGTTAGATTTTGTTAGATTTAATTCAAACAATTTAATGAAATATTTTTAGATTTTTTTCAAACAAGGTTGCAACAACTCACTGATACGGTGGTGACAACTCACTATTACAATGGCGACAACTCACTGTCACAGTGGTGGAAACTCACTGTTACTATGGTGGAAATTCACTATTGCAGCGGATGCAACTCACTATTACAGTGCCAGCAACTTGATGTTACAGTGGCAACAAATCACTATTACAAGGAATTGTCGCCATTATAACAGGGAGTTGTTGTCACTATAATAGTGAGTTGTCGCCACTGTAATAGTGAGTTGTAACCATTGTAACAATGAGTCTCCCTGTTACCCACACACATTAGGATAATAGCCACTATAACAGTGAGTAATAGAACAACACCACTATCACTTTATCAATAAACCAAAGCTCAAAAAATAACCACCTAATCTTTTTTCATTCTAAGTTTGATGATATTTATATTGGTAAAGTAGAATATAGTGAAGATGAAGTGTGACCTTCCTTGAGGGAAACAAAGACCACAAAGAGTAAAAAAGTAATGTTTATCTTGCATGATTACCAGGTAGTGTCCTTTACATCTATAACCTTATTAGTAATATTGTGTATATATATTTTTAAAAGAAACATAAAATATAATTGACATAACAAAAAGGGGAATCATAATTCCCCTCTATAAAATTGGCCAAATGAAAACATTTATTCCCAATGCAAGTAGACATGTTCTTATTTTTACCATTGTTGGGAATCCTTATATTCCTTAAGATCTTCATCATTGAAGATGGGTTTGGGGGGTATCTTTAGACACATGAGGAAGTATTATTTTTTACATTGAGTTATGCTTAATATCCTTTGGGTTTTCACTAAAATATTAATGTTATAAACTGCTATAGAAACTATTTCAAACCTTTTATCCATTAGAAACAATATATGAAGAATTTACCATTATTGATGATCTATTTCCTCCACAGTATGCGCCATGAACAATTTGTTCAACAAAAAATCTTTTTGAGAGGGAAAAAATTATTAACCTTGGATTGAGGGAAATTGATGTTTAAAATCGAGTCCCCCAATTCTACTTCAACATGTTGACTGGAGAAATTATTCATTTTATACTTGCTGAGTTGTCAGGTTGGGAAATGTCTTCCTTGATAGCAGTATAGAAATAATAGTGTTAATTAGATGTCACATTCATGGAATCACAATCATACATGATGCAATGAAGGATATTCTAATGTAGGGGATCATTGAGAGCTTTTTTGGTCACTTGTTTGATCTTGCATTTGTTTGGATCATAGTTCATTGCTAGAGTTCAACATTTCAATTTGAGGACATTAGATAAGAGCTACAAATAACTATCCAATTAGAGAGAAAAAATTGAAAGAGACCTCCTAGATTGACACATGAATTTCCCTAATTGTAGTTTGGATTTTCCTACCCAAGTTTGATGTTGAGCCAAAATAAATGACAAGACAATGAAAAGGAATAAACCAACAATAAATTTAAAGTAAACTAGATGAAACAAACTTGGAAGCAATACCAAAGAATTCATGAAGCCCACCATTCTTTATTCCTCTATGCATATTTTTTTGCTTGATGAATGAACCATTTAAACATATGCCACTTTTTGAGGCATGATGGTTCATCTGATGGGATTAATGGTCAAATCATACCATCTAAAAATCAAATGGAAGCCATATGCAACAAAATATCCCATTCTAAACACCATCCAAAAACCTGTTTATTTCATGATGCAGTCCACATGGACATGCCATCTTTTTTAGTTTGGGGCTTGTGACACCTTATTTGATAAAGTTATGATTACTATGTTATTGTAATTATAAAATTTAATTAAAAGCTAATAATAATTGAGTCAAGGTGTGTTTGCCTAGTATAGCAGCAATGTTACAATGGTGTAAGTGTGTGTTTGCAAACATTTACATGGCTCAATTAACATAAATAAATAAAAATACCTACATGATTTTGAATTCAATTTGTTGTATTACAATTTTATGTTTAATAATAAAATTACAAACAACAGTGACAAACATAAAATTACAAACAAAATTTTCCAATAAATTACAAACAACGGTGACAAACGAGTTGCCGAAAGGGTCACCAGTGAGTTGCCGCAATGACGACCCAGGTTTGTAAAAAAATGGTAAATTTACCTTTGCAAACGATAGCCTTGCCTCGCTCAGCGGAGGAGAAATGCACTCGACGAATTTCTAAAAACAGGAGGAAAAATCTTTGGGGCTTCCGAGGCATGGGATCGATGACAAAACCTCTGAAATTATATACCTGTTAGCTTACTTCAATGGAAAGTGGGTTTCCCCTCTGAAAATGGCAACAAATCAACGCGTGGTTTCCTCTCCCTTTGAAAATGATAGCTCTGACAAGTTCCTGAAAATGGAGAATGGCAGGCGAGTTCCTAAAAAAGGAGAATGGCATGAGAATTGTTACTAAAATGACAGGCGAGGGATTCTTGTTGCATGAAAATGACAGGAAAGTTGTTCCTTAAAATGGAAAATGGAAGGCGCAAATGATTTCCTGAATGACACTCGAGAGAATGAATGGGCTTCAGAGTTTCTGAATGGCACTCGATGGAATGAAAATGAGAATGTAGCTTCTAGAGAAAGGAATCGGTGAAAAAAACTCCAAATATTTGGGCCTTGTAAATCCTCCCATGCACGACATATTTTTCCAAAATTCGACTGTATGCTCCCATAAATTTTGTATTCAAATTTCAAATTGACGCCACCACTTGGAAGCTTCTTCCTTACTCCATATACATTCGGGTGGCCATTGATGAACAGGAAACTCCTATTCCAATTCTATAAAAAGTAAATGCACTCTGACATGTGAGACAAATAGCGCTCGCCCTCTAAGTGACAGCACGTGAATCGAGATAGCAGCGTGGAGAGAGGGCGAAAGCGCATTTACTTTTCTATAGAGTTAGAAATAGGAATTTCCTTGATGAACATCTGTGAGCTGTCACTTCGATAAGTTGGTGCTGAATGGGCTGGAAAATGAAATTGAACGAAACAGTGACACCAACGTCAATGCGAATGGAGACGGAGAAGGAGAAGTCCGTAGACAGAGACGCCAACAGTGACATAGATGGAGTTGGGAGTTACGTCTGTTGACGAAACAGACCCACATCGTGGAGAGGTTTATGAAAGGGCCTCACAGACAACAAGGGGGCGCGAAACGCAGAGGGTTTTTCATCAATCTGTTAGCTTAATCCAAAATAAATAATCGTTTGGTCTGGTTGGTGGCAATTGAAGAGGTACGCGTAGGCTTTAAACATGCAGAATCAATTGCCTACTTTAGTTGGCAAGAGTTTAATTGAAGAGGTACTTAGAGGTTTTGAACGCAGGAAATAAAATGGTTGTTTGTTGTATCAATAATAGTGATAGGCTCGTTGACTTGAAACTTGCATTTCATCATTAAATATCTAGATTTGAAATTTGAATTTCATCATTATTCACTGGGTTTGAGCGCTAATAGAAAGAGTGGTTTTTCCATAAGGTGGTTGATTTTGGCTTGTCAAAGCTCCTGGGCTGGGAGCATAGTAAGGTTACGACGACCATGAGAGGAACCAGAGGGTACTTGTCCATTACTGCCAAGGTTGATGTCTACAACTTAGGCATGACATTGTTCAAAATAATTGTAGGGGCACAAAAACATGGGCATGGTCTCAGAATCCAGCAAGGTGTTCTTTCCCATGTGGGTTGCAATGCAAGTTATGAAAGTTTAAACACGTTTTGTAATAGTTCTTACTTATTCGTTGATCTGTGGATTGCAAAGATTAAGCATATTTTTTTCATCACTTGTCCTAAATATTTTTCATATTAATACATAAGCATGTTTAATGGCTATGTTTATGCATGCCCCAAATTATCATGCATTCATTAATGCCTAATTGTTCACGATTTTTCAATAATGTTTTGTTTTTTATAATCTTTGTATTGACGAACATTAATAGACACCACATATCTTCCATTTGTGCGGTGCTTAATGTAATTAATTTTTGTCTGTAATTTTTGTTTTATTGATTTCTCCAAATCTATTGGAAAAATGACCACTTAAGTTATTTTGTTTTTTGTTTTGAGATTATGAAGCGGGAAAGAAATTGTTTTTATTAAAGTTATAAAAATTAGATGCAAGAGGAGCTGTCTTCAATGGCCCCTTTGGTCCAATGCTTCCAATTAGGCCATTTATCAGATAAGTTGCTATAATTATTACCTACTTTTGTGCAGAGTGAACAATTTATTATTTAAAAAACAACTTTTCAAACTCTTAAATCTTACGATGTAGAGAAATAGACATTTTTTAAAATGGATCTTTTCGAACTCTTACTCTTTGTTTGGAATGAAAATTTTATTATTTAAATACATATTTTCAAACATATACATATTTTTATATAGAAAAGGAAATTTATATGTTTAGCTCGTAGTCCCTCCCAACTTCCAAAGAGCGTTGTTGTTAGAAAATTCCATGCCTCGTAACCAGGGGTTAAATTTGACGGGTGACCCTACCCGTCAAGGAATTTTTTTATGACGTTTTTATTTTTAAACTGCCCATCATATGACTTTTAAAATTTATTTGTACAAGTTTCCATGATTGTTTTTGTATATCAACACAATCAACATATGCATGTGGAATTGCTACAAATCGTAATTCATGCTTGTGAACAAGCCCCTCCTTATCACAAATTTCTAGAAAGCCAAATTTATTTTTTTTTATCGTTAAAACTACACTACTTCTATTATTTACATTAACAACAGTGAACAGTTACATTCAGGTGTACAAGTCGTCAGAGGCCTGGGTTGGCTCTCTTGCTCATATAGCTTCAGTAAGTCAATTACCCGCGCAGGGGCCTTCTTCCTGTGACTAAGCGCCCACGCAGGGGTTATATCATTGTGACCTGTACTAAAACTGGAAGCCCATGCCATGGCAGAGGAGCTATGAAAACGAAACCAAACAAAAGTACCTTTCCCACGCAGGGGCAAAAAAGAGACCTGTAGGAAATTCATCAGAGTCCCACGCAGGGGACAGGACACGCACTGAACAGCATAATTGTCTAACCAAACAAAAAGATTAACGCCATACATTAAGCATTGGTGGAAGGGTAAACGACATACAAAAAAACCTGAGCTCGAGCTGAGAACTGGAGCTGGGCTGAGCCCGCGACTATTCATCTGAGTCTTCCTCCGAGTCTTCTGGATAGATCCAGTATTCACCTTCTGGTGGAGGTCCCCAGTCATACTTGGCCTTGCCCTTTGCAGGTGCCGGTTGAGAGGCTGGTGGAACAGCTCCTGGCTCGGATTGTGCCCCAGCTTTTTCCTCAGCAGCTTTGGAACTCTCTGCATGCTGAATTGGGGCACGGGGTAGCTCCCCTCCCGTAGGATGAATTGGGGCATTGGGTTGCTCCCCCCCTTCTTCTTTCGCCTCTTCCATGAATAATACTGAAACATGAGCTTGAATGCTTGAATTACCTTGGGCATTGCTGACAGAGAAAATCGCTGAGCCAAACGCCGGTAGCGGAGCAGCTCCTGGGTTCTGTGGCCTGGCATCCATGAATTGCTGCGCTTGGATGGGGTTGGCTTCCTCCACCCTGTGGCACAGACAGCGACAGCAATTTGACGAAGGATTGACAGGGGGGCGTGAGGCCCCTCCTCTTCCGGTGCCGCGTCGACTGAAGGGCCTTTGTCTTGGCGGCATGGCTTCCAAACGATCAGCACTTCCTTTCGCTGCTCTTTCACCGTTCCAGTGAGCCTGAAGGTGGCTTCGTGTTCCCTCTCTGAGCCTTGAAACCCAGAGACCCACCTCCTCAATTCGAACAGACAAACATTCCCCATTCTCTCCAGTCTTATGCTGCGGTAGTTGGCATTGGTTCTGGTGCTCCATAACTCTCCTCTGCCACTGCGTCTAAGGCTCATCTGAAACCATAAATGGCCGTCCCTTCTCTCTATTGCTCTCACGCTCGCTGGCCAGGGTGGCGTAGAGCATTTAAGGTGAAGATTACGCTTGAGCCCGCCCATGTAAACCATGTGGCGTACTACCCTCCCCTAACGTGGCACCCGCATCCGGGAGAGCTCTGTCATTTTGGATAAGCTTGTTCAGCTCCTGGGCTTGAGCATTGTCTGAGATCACTGTTGGGCCTCCTATGAGGAGTGTATGGTTGTGTTCTGCCCCTATGTTGGCAAGAAGGTCGGCGACTTTGTTGCCTTCTCTTTTTGTGTGAGAAAAAGAGATTACCCTGTCACTGCGTAGGGCTAATTCAATTGCTTCTAAGCGTGCTGCCAGTCGCCAACTGTTTGTGATTCTTTTCGCATGAGAGCCATTCTGCAATCTCTTGGCCATGTTTATAAGGATCTGGGAGTCTCCTTCCACGATCAAGGGCTGCAATTGGAGATTTTCAGCTAGGAGGAGCCCTTGCCATAGTCCTTCGATTTCCGCTGAATTGTTTGTATCCCAGCCCAGGGATCCCAAAAATATCTTCAGTGGTGTGCCTTCATGATTTCTGAGGATACCTCCATAGCCTGCTCTTCCGGGATTGCCCTTGGAGGCTCCATCAAAATTGAGCTTGTAAGAGTATTTTGGTGGAGCACTCCAGGTATCTGTGCTTGAGTCACTGCTGGTGGAAGTACTGATCCTGTGTTGGGGTTGAGAGATGTTCAGTTGCCAATTGCTTAATATACCTATCTCATTATCCAGCGTGGGGAAATCTTCCTTTGTCCAGGAGTGGAGGTTCAGCGTTTCGCTTAGATTCCCACAAAGTTTTATCCAAACCTCCTCGATCCGAGTGCTCTGATTTTTAAAGATCCGCTTATTCCTTTCTTTCCAAATGCTCCAGGATATGAGGCCCGGTAAAAGATTCCACAAGCCATTGAGGAGTTCACTCTTGTAAGGGTTCTGCGTCCAGTGCCTGAGGGATTCAATGATGTCGTCGTGTGTTCTGCACCTTCTTTGGCATCTGAAGCCCGCCTTTTCCCAAAGTTGACTAGCTAGAGGGCATGTATCCAGAAGATGATGAAGCGTTTCCTCATTATGGCCACAGTTGGGGCATCGCGAAGGTCCATGAAAATTCCTTCTTCTCAGTTTATCCCAAGTAAGGATTTTTTTGTGACTGACAAGCCATAAGAAGTAAGAGATCTTGGGCCATGAACCGAAGTTCCATATTTTGGTCCAAATGGGATCCGGGTGGGTATTGTTGTTGCAGAGAATCTTATAAGCTTCTGAAGTGGTGAAGTCCCCTTTTGGGCGATATCCCCATCTTAGGATGTCGGCCTCTTCATTGTATCGAATTCTTCTTTTGTCCAGCTCCCTCTCTAGAACCCCTGTATTCTGCAGATCTGTGGTGGTGGCCCATTGATTTCCAAGTTTCCACTCCCTGAATCCATGTTCCATTACTGGCCTCCAGTAGTAGTGTATCTTTTCCTGCTGCTGCTCCTGTTTGACGTGTTCCAAAGATATATGGAGGGTGTGACAGAGCTTTGGCATCTGATTCCAAGCATCTGTCCAGAACCTTGCTGTTTGCCCATTTCTTACTTCCCAAAAGCTGTGTTGCTGTATTAAGTGATAGTGCTGTTTGGCTGCATTCCAAACAAGCGAGCCTTTCTCCCATGGGATGAAACGGATGAGCTCCTCCTGGGGTCTATTGTTGGCATACTTAGCTGTCCAGAGCTTGGCCCACGGCTTTTCCGGGTTAGTGATCCATTGCCACCAGATTTTAGCACACATGATGGCATTACTGTGCTCCGGATCCCGCAACCCAATACCTCCTTTTTCTTTTGGCTGGCATACTGTTGGCCATTTGACTAGGGCCCATTTCTTATTAGTAGCCGTTCCTCCCCAGAGAAAGCTGCGTTGAAGCTGCCTTATTCTCTTCAAGGCCCATTTGGGCGCTGCAAGAATTGAAAATAAGTATAGCGGCATGGCTTGAAGCACGGATTTAATGAGCACAACTCTACTGGCTAGATTGAGAGATCTATGCGTCCAAGAGTTGAGACGGGATTCCAATTTCTCTATGAGAGAGCGCCAAGCAGAGTGCTTAAGAGCGGAGGCTGTAAGGGGGGCTCCGAGGTACTTTGAGGGGAGGGAGGCGCTCGGGAATCCAAGGATGCGAATGATGGCAGATTTTACAAGGGGAGGCGTATGGAAAAAGAAAATCTGCGATTTGGAACAATTTACATCCGTGCCTGAAGCTTCAGCAAAGTCAGAGAGTAAGGATTTGAGGCGGGCAGCTTCCTGGGCTGAAGGGTAGCCAAAAAGCATAGTATCGTCAACAAATTGCTGATGTGAAGTGGCTGGGGTGCTGTGAACAGAGATACCCTTGAGCTGGTGGGATTGGAGAGCTTGCTTGATGTGACGACCTAGTCCTTCTGCCATGAGTACGAAAAGGAAGGGAGATAGGGGGTCCCCTTGCCTAATTCCCCTTGAGGGTTTGAAAGGCTTGGAAGGGAAGCCGTTTACTAGGATGGAGAACTGAGACGAGTTTATTAGACTCATAACCCATCGAATCCACATTGCACTGAAACCAAAAGCTTTTAACATTTGCTGTATAAAGGTCCAGCTGAGTTTATCGAAGGCTTTTGAAAGATCAAGTTTAAGAAGCATACCTGCCTTTTTGGATTGCTTGAGGGAGTGGATGATTTCATGCGTGAGAAGAATGCCATCCAAAATTTGTCTGCCCTCCACATAGCCTGATTGTTCCTGGGATATGAGCAACGGTAGCAGAGGCTTCAGCCGATTAGCTACTACTTTAGAGACGACTTTGTATATAACATTACAAAGCGCAATCGGCCTATATTTATCAGGCGTGATGGCTTCCTTCTCCTTGGGGATCAAGGCTATAAACGTTGTGTTGAGAGCTGGTAACATCCAGTGGAGGGCTCTCGATTCTTCCACCATTTGCCATACCTCTTGTTTGATCAGCTCCCAGAATGTGTGAAAGAACGTGGACGTAAAACCGTCAGGCCCCGGTGCTTTTCCTTCTTTGAGCTGGAACATAGCTTCATCTACCTCCTGAGGCGTTACTGGGCGAAGAAGGAGTTCATTGTGTTCTTCCTTGACGATTCTGGGCACGTTGCTGGTGATTTTTTCGATTGCGATTCTCCTGTCTCCTTCGGGCTCCTGTAGGATCTGATTGAAGTGATTGCGTAGTTCGGCTTCGATCTCCTCATGCTTTTCTAGCTTTTCGCCTCCTTGCTTCTGGATGAAAGGGATATTATTGTGCATTCTTCTCTGTATTGTGGTTCTATGGAAGAATTTCGTGTTGCGTTCTCCTTCCCTCAGCCATTTTATTCGGGATTTTTGCTTCCAATACACCTCCTCCTGCTTCTGCCTTTCCTGGATTTGACTATGGAGGCGCCTTTCCTGTTCTAGGGTCCCTTCCGTGTGCCCTTCTGTGATTATTTTCTGATGGAGGTCTGTTAGTTCTATGTTGAGAGACTGCTGAGCTTTGAAGATGTCTCCAAAGGTTTCTCTATTCCATCTCTTTAGGTGGCCTTTAAGGTACCTGAGTTTCTGCTGAAATTGATACATCATGGATCCCTCTGGAGGAGTGAAGGAGGTCCAAATGGATTTTACAAAGTCTTTGAACTCAGGGTGCGTGAGCCAAAAACCTTCAAAGCGGAAGGGTCTTCGCATTCTAGAAAGCCAAATTTAGAGGCATCTATAAATTTAGATAAATAACATGTGCGTATACGGGCGTCAAATTTACCTAAAATAACAAAGAAGCTTTGTAATAGGGTCTAGCTTGACACACTGCTCCAGCAAATGTCCATGACGACTACACACAAACCACTCCTACCAAATAACCTCCTCCCACGCTTTCATTTCCCCCCTGGAGGCCACCAAAAGGTCCAACACCAAACCAGAGCGCGGATATGCATGCCGGGCTCCCTCATCTTCCCACGCCTTAATCGTTCGCCACCCCCAAACTCCAACGCGATGTTAATCCTCACACGAGTTTCTAACGTGTTGATATTACTCCTCCCATTACATACACTTTGATGAAGTGACCGGAAAGACTGTCCCTCACCTCACTCCACCCGTATTCACAAATAAGGCTCCTCTTCCATGTGTTACAAAGACCTCACCCCATCGAGGATTAACTCAGTTGAATTTAACCACAACCCATACATCTGATTTTGAATTGATGATTTTTTTTCAACATAAAGTTATAAACTTTTTTCTACCTTACACTTTTGATTAATCATCATATAATTTTAATTTACTGATTATCAATATTAAAGAGGAGAAATCAATATAACTTTCAAATAATCTTTCACTTTTTATCTCAAGAGAGAGTTTTAACAATAAAAAAAACCTAATAACAAATGGCTTCTCAAAAGCTGAACTTAGAATAGAGAATTTGGATTATCTCTATTATCAAAATGTTGAATCAGTTGAATTTAACAACAGCCGATATATCTAAGGTTAAATTTATGATTTTTTTCAATATAAACAAATGGACTTTTGCAACTGGTTATGGATTTTGCGAGCAATCAGAATAACTTTGCTCCATTCAATATCCCATCTCACCCCGTCTTTTTAAGGGGAACTCCTAGTTTCTGGTTGCAAAAGAGTTTCTAGTTTTATCTGAGAGAGAAGCTTAGTGACATGTTTAAATAAATACTCGCTGAACATTTTTTTTTTCTTACATAAATGAAATGTAGCATTTATAAATGACAATTAAATTACATATATATGAAATGAAAAAAAAAAAACTTAATATAAGAATCATATACAAAAAGATTTAAATTAGATATAATGGAAAATAGTCTTATGTTTATATATAAAATTATTGTTATTTTTTATCTCACTTGTATCTCTTACATATTCTAATCTCGAAATATGCAATAAATATAAATTATAGCAGATTTACACTAATATTCTATAGTTAGAAATGATACTACATAATCGGCCAGAAAAATAAATATCATATTATAAGGTACTCCTTTGAATTGAATCGAATTCAATAGAAATAAATAATTAAATTTTAGATGGACGTGGGTGTTTACCAGCCTGCTTGGCAACGGAGGTCCAGGAGCAGCCCGGCGTGAGTCTGTCGTTTAGATAATAGAGAAGCTTCTGATCCTCTTCAGGTGACCACAAACCTTTTCTTAGGTTTATATTGGAGGATGCTGGAAGGAATCCTTCCCGTGTAGCCGGTTGCTTTTCTCTGCAACTCATTTCTACCGGGCGAATCGCTCCACCCTCTGTCAAGTGACTGAAACAGCCCAGCCCAGCGTTTATGCTGCGATATATTTAAAGACGCTTGATTAGGGTTACATGAGTGAGTTCATTTTTTAAACTATATTATTTCTGACGTCTTTATCTGCTTGACATGACAGAACATTAACCATACTGTACACAGCAATAAAAGCTGTCTAAGTTGAAAGACAATAAATATGTATAATGTTATAAGTTCAAGTGAGCAGTATATATTATTGGTTGGATTTTGTACTTTTCTCTGCAACTCATTTTTACCGGGCGAATCGCTCCACCCTCTGTTAGGTGACTGAAACAGCCCAGCCCAGCGTTTATGTTGCGATATATTTAAAGACGCTTGATTAGGCTTGCATGAGCGAGTTTATTTTTTAAACTATATTATTTATGACGTCTTTATCTGATTGACATGATGGAACACAGCAATACAAGCTCTCTAAGTTGAAAGACAATAAATATATATAATGTTATAAGTTCAGGTGAGCAGTATATATTATTCGTTGGATTTTGTACTTTTCTCTGCAACTCATTTTTACCGAGCGAATCGCTCCACCCTCTATTAGGTGACTGAAACAGCCCAGCCTAGCGTTTATGCTGCGAATCAAGGACCCTTTGCGACGCCATTCAGTGTGACGATTGGGGTACAGGTATGATCACCCAAAGGAGATGTGGTCAACACCGCGAAGGGACCCATGTACAGGATCGTCTAAAGGAGATGCGGTCAAAGACGCGCAGGGAGTCCCACGACGTGTATGATCACCCAAAGGAGATGTGGTCAACACCGCGAAGGGACCCATGTACAGGATCGTCTAAAGGAGATGCGGTCAAAGACGCGCAGGGAGTCCCACGACGCCGACGTCGTGGGACTCCCTGCGCGTCTTTGACCGCATCTCCTTTAGACGATCCTGTACATGGGTCCCTTCGCGGTGTTGACCACATCTCCTTTGGGTGATCATACCTGTACCGCAATCGTCACACTGAATGGTGTCGCAAAGGGTCCTTGATTCGCAGCATAAACGCTAGGCTGGGCTGTTTCAGTCACCTAACAGAGGGTGGAGCGATTCGCCCGGTAAAAATGAGTTGCAGAGAAAAGTACAAAATCCAACGAATAATATATACTGCTCACCTGAACTTATAACATTATATATATTTATTGTCTTTCAACTTAGACAGCTTGTATTGCTGTGTTCCGTCATGTCAATCAGATAAAGACGTCATAAATAATATAGTTTAAAAAATAAACTCGCTCATGCAAGCCTAATCAAACGTCTTTAAATATATCGCAGCATAAACGCTGGGCTAGGCTGTTTCAGTCACCTAACAGAGGGTGGAGCGATTCGCCCGGTAAAAATGAGTTGCAGAGAAAAGTACAAAATCCAACCAATAATATATACTGCTCACCTGAACTTATAACATTATACATATTTATTGTCTTTCAACTTAGACAGATTTTATTGCTGTGTACAGAATGGTTAATGTTCCGTCATGTCAAGCAGATAAAGACGTCAGAAATAATATAATTTAAAAAATGAACTCACTCATGCAACCCTAATCAAGCGTCTTTAAATATATCGCAGCATAAACGCTGGGCTGGGCTGTTTCAGTCACTTGACAGAGGGTGGAGCGATTCGCCCGGTAGAAATGAGTTGCAGAGAAAAGCAACCGGCTGCACGGGAAGGATTCCTTCCAGCTTCCTCCAATATAAACCTAAGAAAAGGTCTGTGGTCACCTGAAGAGGATCAGAAGCTTCTCTCTTATCTAAACGACAGACTCACGCCGGGCTGCTCCTGGACCTCCGTCGCCAAGCAGGCTGGTAAACACCCACGTCCATCTAAAATTTAATTATTTATTTCTATTCGATTCGATTCAATTCAAAGGAGTACCTTATAATATGATATTTATTTTTCTGGCCGATTATGTAGTATCATTTCTAACTATAGAATATTAGTGTAAATCTGCTATAATTTTATATTTATTGCATATTTCGAGATTAGAATATGTAAGAGATACAAGTGAGATAAAACATAACAATAATTTTATATATAAACATAAGACTATTTTCCATTATATCTAATTTAAATCTTTTTGTATATGATTCTTATATTAAGTTTTTTTTTCATATATATGTAATTTAATTGTCATTTATAAATGCTACATTTCATTTATATAAGAAAAAAAAATGTTCAGCGAGTATTTATTTAAACATGTCACTAAACTTCTCTCTCAGATAAAACTAGAAACTCTTTTGCAACCAGAAACTAGGAGTTCCCCTTAAAAAGACGGGGTGAGATGGGATATTGAATGGAGCAAAGTTATTCTGATTGCTCGCAAAATCCATAACCAGTTGCAAAAGTCCATTTGTTTATATTGAAAAAAATCATAAATTTAACCTTAGATATATCGGTTGTTGTTAAATTCAACTGATTCAACATTTTGATAATAGAGATAATCCAAATTCTCTATTCTAAGTTCAGCTTTTGAGAAGCCATTTGTTATTAGGTTTTTTTTAATTGTTAAAACTCTCTCTTGAGATAAAAAGTGAAAGATTATTTGAAAGTTATATTGATTTCTCCTCTTTAATATTGATAATCAATAAATTAAAATTATAGGATGATTAATCAAAAGTGTAAGGTAGAAAAAAGTTTATAACTTTATGTTGAAAAAAAAATCATCACTTCAAAATCAGATGTATGGGTTGTGGTTAAATTCAACTGAGTTAATCCTCAATGGGGTGAGGTATTTGTAACACATGGAAGAGGAGCCTTATTTGTGAATACGGGTGGAGTGAGGTGAGGGACAGTCTTTCCGGTCACTTCATCAAAGTGTATGTAATGGGAGGAGTAATATCAACACGTTAGAAACTCGTGTGAGGATTAACATCGCGTTGGAGTTTGGGGGTGGCGAACGATTAAGGCGTGGGAAGATGAGGGAGCCCGACATGCATATCCGCGCTCTGGTTTGGTGTTGGACCTTTTGGTGGCCTCCAAGGGGGAAATGAAAGCATCGCAGGAGGTTATTTGGTAGGAGTGGTTTGTGTGTAGTCGTCATGGACATTTGCTGGAGCAGTGTGTCAAGCTAGACCCTATTACAAAGCTTCTTTGTTATTTTAGGTAAATTTGACGCCCGTATACGCACATGTTATTTATCTAAATTTATAGATGCCTCTAAATTTGGCTTTCTAGAAATTTGTGATAAGGAGGGGCTTGTTCACAAGCATGAATTACGATTTGTAGCAATTCCACATGCATATGTTGATTGTGTTGATATACAAAAACAATCATGGAAACTTGTACAAATAAATTTTAAAAGTCATATGATGGGCAGTTTAAAAATAAAAACGTCATAAAAAAATTCCTTGACGGGTTGGGTCACCCGTCAAATTTAACCCGTGCCTTCGTCCTCTTGAATCCAAGTTCCAGTACCTCGAGGCTCGAACCGGTCCATATTCAATCACTTTAAGTTTTAACTTACGGGTGCCAGGTGGATTATACGGTATAAAAAATATATACCGTAAGGTTAAATATATATAAAAAAAAAATTTATAAATTTTTTTTTTTAAACTTTTAATTTTTAAACATGCCCGTCATATTGACGTTTTTAAAAATTAATGGCAAGTTGCACATGACGTGGAGATTTGAAATTAAAACGTATTTTACGGGTAAAAAAGCGAAATACGGGTATACGGGCGTCAAATTTAACCCCTGCTCGTAACCAAGCTAGAATATGTCAAATGATGAGAGAATCAATGTGTCAATCGTTATGGAAAAAATATAACATGTATTCACATGAGAGACATTTATTTTCAATGATTTAAGTATTAAATGAAAGACATTTATTTATTATAGAGTTTGTTTTAAGTAAAATATTTTAATTATAGATATTTATTTATATTATATTGTTTTGTTGATTTTAATTAAAAATATTTTAATTTATATTTTTTAAAGAGTTTTTTCTCATTTAAATAAATTTTAAAACTTTATATATTGTAAATAAAATTAATATATAACGTTTAAAAAATATTACAGATTATTTTAATAAGTATTTTAAGTTAGAAATTTCTTTTTAAGTTAAAAAAAAAAAATAATAGAAGAAATAACTATAAGCAAAAAAATTATTTTTTTCACTTTATAATATGAAGATGTGTCATTCTTTCTAATATTTAAAACATATTAATTATAAAAAAAATATTTTTTAATATTTATAATATAAAATATAATTTTAATAATTGAGAGTTAGGGAGTTAGTGTGAGTTTAATAACTTAATGAAAATTAGGTGTTAGTGGGTTAGAGATCACTGAAATAACGAACTAACAAAAGTGAATATAGATGTCCATAAGTTTATGTTTTATAAATATTTATATTCATTTTTGTTATCTCTTATTTCAATAGTCTCTAAGCCACTACCACCTAATTATTAATTCACACATCTTATTTAATCATTAAATTATTAAATTAGCACTAACTCCCTAAATTTCAATTAAAAGTGAATCCCTAATCCATTAAAGTCAATTCACTATCATAAATTCCCCTAATTCAAATCAATCCACTAAAGCCAACCCACTATCATAAACCCTCTAATTCATTCACCATATTTAATCATTAAGTTATTAAAATTAGAATCTCTAATCTATTAACAACATAACATGAATCACTAACCCATTAAAGTCAATCCATTATCGTAACCCCTTAATTCATAAAGTCTATAGTCTAAGAAGGTGTACATAGTATAAGATGGTATACATACTCTACCACTTTGGCCTTTTATCTTGCAAGGAAGCATGTGAATTCTTACGGAGAAGCACATGTTCTGAACCATTATGTTTACTGAAGATGTACCAAATTGTGTATGAGACCTCTTTATTTATGGGACAAGGGATCCATACAGATATTTGACTAAAATCAATCCACTATCATGAACCCCTTGATTCATTGAACCCCACTTAACCATTAAACCATTAAACTCATAATTCCTAATCCACTAAGCCCTTAAATCTAAATTAAACATGAATCGCTAACCCTCTAAAGTCAATCCCCTATTATGAATCCCCTAATAACTAACTTATTATGAAGTCAATCAAATAACCCCAACCATTATGAGTGAATATAGTTAATTTATAATTACCACCACTAACCCATTAAACTCATAAAACCTTTAAACATTGTCCAATATCACCTTTTAAGATAAAATAATATATCAATTTTAAAGATCACTCCAACAACATTTTTTTTTTTTACATTTTTGTTTTTTGATTCCTTGATATAGATATATCATCTCACAAGCATTGATGGTTGCACCATATAGGTTTTAGTTTTTATTTCTATGTATATTGAGACAAAAAATACCTCTTTATGTACGTCTATTCAACTATGTCTATTTTGATCACACTATGAACAACCACCATTTTGGAATGTAATCATTAGGAATCATCGACACGACTCTTTCCTAAAGTATAACTATGTCTATTTTGATCACACTATGAACAACCACCATTTTGGAATGTAATCATTAGGAATGATCGACACGACTCTTTCCTAAAGTATGCTTTTGTCAAACGAATACATGCAGGACATGTATTAACAAAATGTAATTTTATTCTCATATGAAAATGTACTTATTCGCACCCGGATGCTGGTGTCAATAATAGCATTTAAATGATAAGACAGATTGCTGGCGGGTTGGGAAGCCATCTGGCTACTTGCTTCGTCTTGAGAGCCCACCATAGAGGAATTAACAACACCTTGCAGGTGACATTTATTGACTCCGAAAGCTGTGACGAGCTCACCTCCTTCAACATCATGGCCCCTGCAAATCATTCTGTCAATCCTCCTCTTCTCCATGGCGTTTGTTCTCCGCAAGCGGCTGAACTGTGTATCAGAACTGCAACAGGCAGTCGCTGCCTGATTCTCCCTTGTCAGGATTTTGGTAATGGTTTCCATTACTCGCATTCCCGTCATTGCCTCCTAGATTGTGGCTCGCCCACCCCTGCTCACGCTCAGCGTCGCCTTTCTTCCAATTCCTCCGTTGTCAATTTAGCTTACATCTATGCCATGGCTCGCCTCAGGCACCGCATGCGCAGTAGACGTGGAGGAACGCGTGGAGGTTTTATCCGCTCGCAAGCTTCAACCAGCTCTGCCTCTGATTCCCCGAACTCAACTACTGAAATGCCCAGCCCGCTCATTTACCCCACTCATCGCTACCCGAATACCAGAAGTGGTAGAGGTAGGAGGGACAATGTTGTCCACACTGTGGATCTCCCACTTCCTCCGTTTTCTGCCCCTTACAGCACCCAATTTCGATTCCGCAGTGCCTTAAATAGGCCTACAATCACTGCAACCATCACAATTTCCTTCGAGGAAGAGTCTGCGACGCAAGCTCCTCTGTCAAGTCGCGGGAACAAGCAGAGCAAGGAAATGCCTGGTAGTTATGGGCTCAGCAACAAGCAGCAAGGTGAAAGCAGCATGGTTCTACATGGCAAAGCCAATGCTGGTGACACTTCTGGTGAGGAGGACAAGCACAACGGCACAAAAGCTTCAGGCAGCAGGCAGAATGACTCTGGTAAGCGACAGATGGATGCAGAAGGCACTGTGGAAGCTCCACCTGCTCAGGGTCGAGGCGCGTCTGAAGCGGATTACGATTGGTATCAGTTTGCCTGCCCGATTGAGGAGGAGCCAGCTCCGGAGGAACCACCGGCCTAACACGTGGCCTCATGCAAAGGTCTCCGGCTCCCAGGTGGATACGTCTCACTGTTTTGTGGTTTCTTGTCTTATGCAAAGGTGTCCGGCCTCCAGGTGGATATGTCTCACTGTTTCGTGGTTTGTGGTCTGGGTGTGTTCTGTTTCTACGCCATGTGTCTTGGATCCTCTGGTTGAATCTCCGCCAGGTGGACATGTCTCACTGTTTCTTGGTTAGGTCCCTGTTTTTTGGTTCTAGAATTGCACTCCTTTTTGTTCATTTTGGAAAACCAAGGTCTACTTTGAAATAGTTTTTCTGGTGCATTGGCTAGTTTCCCCCATAACAGGGGCAGTCTTTAAAACTTCTTGGACTGGTTTCCCCTCTGTTGGGGCAGTCCATTTCAAGCAGTTTCATTTTGTGATGATGACTGATGTTTAACATCTCTGACTTCAGGTCTCTCTGTATTTTTTTTGTATCATATCAATAGATCAATACTACTTAGAAAAAAAAAAATATATATAGTTATTCGCTTTTGTCAAACGAATACATGCAGGACATGTATTAACAAAATTTAATTTTATTTTCATATGAAAATATATTTATTCGCTTTTGTGAAACGAATACATGCAGGACATGTATTAACAAAATGTAATTTTATTCTCATATGAAAATATAGTTACTCTTTTTTTTGAGAAAAAAAATTGATAGATTATTTTATTTTAAAAGGTGATATTGAGCAATGTTTAAAGGTTTTATGAGTTTAATGGATTAGTAGTGGTAATTATAGATTAATTTATTCATTTGTAATGGTTGGGATTATTTTCTTGACTTCGTGATTTAAGGTGTAATAGGTTAGACGTTAGGGGGTTCATGATAGGGGATTGACTTTAGTGGGTTAGTGATTCATGTTTAATTTAGATTTAAGGGTTTAAAAAAATAGGGATTATGAGTTTAATGGTTTAGTGGTTAAGTGGGGTTGAATGAATTAAGGGGTTCATGAGAGTGGATTGATTTTAGTAGCCAAATATTTGTGCGAGTTCCTTGTCCCATAAATAATGAGGTCTCATACACCATTTGGTACATCTTGAGTAAGCATAATGGTTAAGAAGTCACATGCATCCTTGTAAGATAAAAGGTCTCGGGGTGTAGTATCTACACCATCTTAAACTATGTACACCTTCTTAGACTTTAGACTTTATGAATTAAGGAGTTCACGATAGTGGATTGACTTTAATGGGTTAGTGATTCATGTTTAATTTAAATTGATGTCTTTAATAGATTAGGGATTATAATTTTAATAAATTAATGATTAAATATGGTGAATTAATTAGAGGGTTTATGATAGTGGGTTGGCTTTAGTGGATTGATGTGAATTAGGGGAATTTATGGTAGTGAACTAAATTTAATGGATTAGGGATTCACTTTTAATCGAGATTTAGGGAGTTAGTATTAGTGCATATAAATATATATAAAACATAAACTTATGTACGTCTATATTCACTTTTGTTAGTTCATTATTTCAATGGTCTCTAACCCACTAACATGTAATTACTAATTCACTCATCCTATTTAATCATTAAGTTATTAAACTCACACTAACTCTCTAAATCTCAATAAAAAATCACTAACTCCTTAAATCTCAATTAAATTATTAAACTCACACTAACTCCCTAACTCTCAATTATTAAAATTATTTTTTATATTGTGAATATTAATTATTATTATTTTTTAAATGTTATTGAAAAGAATAACATATTTTCATATTGTAAAGTAAAAAACAATGTAAAATTTTCACTCATAATTAATTTTTTTCTTTTATTTTTACTTAACACTAATATTAATATAAATTTTTGAGTTAAAATTCTTAATAATTTTTTATCTATAATTTTATATTTTAATTTTTTTCCACTGGAAAAATCCGTAAATTTCATTAATATGAAAATTTACATATGTAGATGCATTGAAGCATATGCCATAGTCATTCTGTTGTATCTGATCTTTTTCAAAAAATTTCAGTTTTGTTGTTGTATAGTTTTACCACGCAGGGTATTCTGTATAGTGCTGTTTACAGTGTGCCTTTTTGGCATCTATCTAGCTGATAATAAATACAAAAATTTACAAAAATTGTCAGTATATATACTGCTGTCATGGACGTGCACATTCCTTTAAACTGTTAGATGACCCGTGGTTGGATATTCCGGGTCTATGTAAGGACGGTGGTAAAATTTTTGTTCTTGCTGGTCTTTGATCTCTATGATCTCCCAGATGCCTTTGTCCATCCTCGCTGCCTCCTTGGATAATTTATCAGCGCCTTTGTTATGTTCCCTGTAGATGTGTGAAACAGTGATATTGTTAAATGCTGATTTGAGTTCGAGAACTTCATTCAATATAATGCTGAGTGTGTGTATGTGACATGTGGATGTGCCATTGATCCAATTAATGATGATCTGAGAATCCCCGAATATGTTGATGCTAGTGCAGTGGTGACTCAGTGCAAAATGCAGTAAGTGGCGCAGTGTGATGAGTTCTGCGAAGTTATTGGTTCCGGCACCCAAACCAGCCTTTATTTTGTATAGATGATGCTCAGATAAATGGATAATGATTCCGCCCCCACAGCTCTGCATGTTTGCCGCTCCGTCGAAGTAGGCCCAAGGTATACTTTGATCGATGAGAGGGGGGGGTAGGATGTCGAGATTTTGGAGGGGGCGGGTCTGGTAGCTCTCTCAGGGCAGTGATGATACCAGCCTCAATCAGTGGCCAGTGAATCGGCTTGTCCTCGAATATTAACCGATTTCTAGATTTCCATATGGACCAGTTTACGATTATGGGCAGATTGATATTCTTTGAACCTTTATTTCTCTTATCCCATTCTGTCCATGCGTTAATGAGATCTGTTCCGTTCCATTCCCCCGAGTAATTCGTGAAATTCTTAAGGTTTTTCCAAAGGTTCAGAGTCGAACGGCATCTCAGGAATATATGTTCTGTTGACTCTGAGGCTTCTTTGCAGAGAACGCACCAGGTAGGACCGTACTGTGCCCGTTTCATGAGCTGTTCTCCAGTGGGTATTTTATTTCGCAATATACACCAGGTGAAGAGCTTTGATCGCGGTGATGCGGAATGTTTCCATATATTCTGCCACCAGCTAGCTAGGACTTCGGGCTTCTTGTGAGAGATTAGCTGGAGGTAGCCCGCCTTGGGGGTGTATAGACCGCATTCAGCCAGGTTCCATACGAGTTCGTCCTGCCCCTCTGTAATTCGAATATGTGATTCAATCAGGGCCTCTCTGTATTCTCTCCAAACTGGGTGCCATCTTCTGGGGAGGTTTAGCTGGTGCGCGGATTTCCATGCCTGGTGGAATATATCAGAGTGATCATGATCCGCGATCTGCGAGATTACTTTGATATCTTGTGCTGAGAGATATTCCACCAGATCTCGAGGGAGTATATGTCTCCCTCCACTACCGGTCCAAGGATCGAGCCCAATCCTTGCTCTATTCCCGGCTCTGATACGCCAAACCAGGTAGTCTCTGATTAGTGGAAGAGAGTGTAATAGGGCCTTCCAGATAGATGATATGCCTATTTTGTTCCATTCTGGGAGTCTTACCCAATCGATGATGCTGAGGGGCCAAATGTATTTGTGGTAGGTAAGTCTAGTCCATAAGCTTTGAGATGTCAGTAGAGCCCAGCCCATTTTCCCTGCCAGGGCTTTGGCAAAGATGGGGAGCTCCTTTAACCCCCAGCCTCCCCATTTCTTTGGTAAAGTTATCTTATTCCAGCCGATCCAGGCAAAGATACGCTTATCTTGGTTGCCTGCCCATAAATATCTATTGCATAATTGCTGTAGTTTTGTCAGAATGTTCCGAGGGATCCAGGCCAGTGCCATCCAGAATACCGGCGTTGCTTCAAGTACTGATTTGATCAGGGTTAACCGCCCAGCCCTGGATAGATATCTATGGCTCCAGCAGGATAGTCTTTTTTCCACTTTTGCAACCAGCCAAACCCAGTCTG
This sequence comes from Pinus tabuliformis, assembly GCA_031772625.1. NCBI lineage: Eukaryota > Viridiplantae > Streptophyta > Pinopsida > Pinales > Pinaceae > Pinus > Pinus tabuliformis. The sequence continues at coordinate 524,547,057 of CM062813.1, read as the reverse complement.
CGATCTTTTGGCAAGTCGGTTTTAACCAATATCCTAGATATTTTAGCCCCCTGTCCAATGGCTGAGGAGTGTATGGGAATGCCTGCCTTGCCATATGGATTTCATTTGCTGAAGTACCTACCAGAGTGATAGTAGATTTCAACCGATTAACTTCCATTCCCGTAGCATGTGAAAAGAGACCTAGAATGCGAGTGAAGGTAGTTGTGTCCTGTATGCTGCCATCCAATAAGATTAGGACATCATCTACAAACAGTAGGTGAGTGAGGTAGCATTCATCAGTGATTTTGAGGCCTCTGATAGTCCCTTCCCTTTTTGCTGAGATGATAAGCCGGCTCAGGGCTTCCATGACCAATAGGAAGAGGAGAGGCGAAAGAGGACAGCCCTGTCGCAGCCCTCTTTCAGAGTGAAAGAAGTGAGAAGCAGATCCATTGATCAAGATACTGAAGGTGGGAGATGTGATGCAGGCCATGATCCAATTGATGAGGGCGAGGGGGAAACCGATATGGATAAGAATCATTTTGATGAAGAGCCAACTGACTCGGTCAAATGCCTTGGAGAGGTCTATCTTCAGTAGAATACACTTAAGGTGTTTGGTCCAAATGGAATGAATCGCTTCTTGGGCGGAGCCAATGGCTTCATGGATCTGCCTATCTTCCAGGAAAGCAAATTGTTGAGGGGCAATATGTCTAGACAGGATGGGCTTGATCCTATTGGCAATGATCTTAGAGATAATTTTATAGAGTACATTGCACAGGGATATGGGGCGGAAGTCGTCAAAGGAGGATGGGGAGTCTGCTTTGGGGATGAGGGCGATGAAGGTGGAGTTAATGGCATTATAGAGCCTGCCCGAAGTTCTGCTTTCCTCTACCACCTTGAGGATATCTCCTCCCATGAGATCAAAGAAGGCGATGTAGAACTCTATTGTCCAGCCATCCGGTCCAGGACTCTTTTCCCTTTGAAACCATTTGAGTGTACTTTCCAGTTCTTCCATAGTGACGGGTGCTGATAGTCCTTCAGAATCCTCTTCATCTACAAATCTAGGAAAGTGAGAGGCCACATTGATGATTTCTGCCAGATTTGTGCCTGCAGGGCTCTTGTATAATCCTCTGAAGTGTGCAGTTCCGAGTTGTGAAAGTTTGTTAAAGGAATCCGCCAGTCCACCTTCAGGAAGGGGGAGGTTCCAAATGGTGTTCGCCACTTTCCTTCCTTTGGCGAAATTGTGGAAGAATCTTGTGTTTTCATCTCCGGCTTTAAGCCAAGTTGCCCTACTGCGCAGTCTGAGAGACTCCTCCCTACTCTTGAGTATATTATTCTTCTGGTTTTCCAGTTCCACCAGACGAGCCTTGTCTTCTTGCGAAATGAAACCCAGATTTCTCTCGTCCAGAAGAGCTTTCAATTCTTCTTCCACTGTAGTGAGCTGCACCTCTTCTCTTATCTTCTTATCTTTGGCCCAGATGATCACAATATGTTTAAGCTCAGTAAGATTTTTAACGAATCCCCTAGCCATCGAAGATTCTCTGTCTATGGGGTGTGCCCTCCAGAAATCTGTGACCAATTTTGAGAAGCTCTGGTCCTGTAGCCACGTGTGATTAAACTTATATGGAGCTTTTGGCTTCTGATGAGGACCCAGAATGTCCATTATAATAGGGGAGTGGTCCGATATACCCCCATTACCCACCCACTGTTTATAGAAATGTAACTGATGTATCAGGGGGCCTTTCATCAGGAAACGATCCAGCCTGCGAGCCAGAGCAGCGGTGCCAACCCTCCTATTTCTCCACGTGGGAAGGGGCTTCTGCATAGGGATGTCAATGAAATCGTGCTGCTCCAATAAGCTCCTCATGAAGTCTGTGATGGAATCTACTTGGGCCAATGAACCCCATGACTCCCTGAACCCCAGGGAAAAGTTCAGGTCTCCTCCCAAGATGATACGGTCAAGAGTCAATAGGTTACAGTTAAGTAGATGACTCCAAAAAATTTCCCGCTGTTGACAGGGTCCATATATATTGACGATGCGAAGGGTGAGGCCAAGGTCTATAGAGAATATGTCCACTCCATGAAGCCGTGGCCTCCCCATGAGGAATCCAATCTGATAGATTTGGGGTTATACCCAATCGCCAGCCCCCCCGATCTGCCAATAGCATCAGTAGCTAGGAAATTCCATCTTGCCGACAGAGAGGTGAGGGAGAGAATAGTGGACTCTGCAGGGCCGAGGGTTTCTTGTAGAAGAATGATATCAGGTGATTCGACCTCAAAAAGTCGTTTGAGGGCTAGTTTCTTTGGGGAACTAGCCAGGCCCCGACAGTTAAAGGAGAGGCACTTCATGGGGGGCCATTCTTTGGGGGTTTTGAAGCTCTAAGGACCCCGTCGATGGTGGCTTGGCGCCCAGCAGCCACTTCTGCGCCTGCATGCCTGATGGCTTTATTGAGATTTGATTTACGGCCCCGGGTAGATAGGAAACCTGGAGCAAGGGGGACCAAACCCAACCCGAATTGTGTATCAGAGGCCTCCAAATGTGTAGACCGAGGGCGAAGGGAGTATGGATGGGAGGGAGTCGATCTGGAGGATGAAAGCGAGGAGGGCGATGATGTGAGGGACAATGAGGGCGGAGCAGTAGATGGGTTCAGTGGGGGCAGAGGGATGGAGCACTGAGCCATGGTACATGCAGATGAATTCACATATACATATGAGAGATCAAAGGAGTTAGAGGGAGGGAAGAGTGAGGTACCCGAAGCTTGCGCTGCCGCTGCTGCTGCCCGAGCCCTAGTCAGTGGAGGCGAGGGCGGGGCTGTCTTGATCATGTCTGCTTTCTCCGGGGCGCCTTGAGGTACCGCGCTGCTTTGTGGAGGACGGGGGATGGATGGGGAGACCCCTCTGGATGCCGCGGGCGAGATTATTGGAGATCCTTCCTGAATTTTGTTCAATGGGCATTCCTTGAAGAGGTGACCTACTTGGTGACATCGGTTGCAGCGGAATGGAACACCTTCATAATCCAGGATCTGTGTTCTGCTGAATTTTCCCCATTTTAGTGTGATTTTTTCTTCTAAGCCCTCCCGAGTATCCAGATGCACCAGAATTCTAGCTAGGGTTCTTTTCTTAGTATCCTTATACGTACGATCATGGTCCAAATACGTTCCCAGTGCGTTCCCAATTCTGATAAATGCATCCTCAGTCCAATATTGTAAAGGCAGCCCCGGCAGTCGCACCCATAGTGGACCTGCGCCAATCTGTTCGCGCTCAGGATCGAATAGGGGGCTCCATCGTTTCAATAGCACTGGTGCCATTTCTATGTGCCAGTACTGTGCCAGAACTGTGTCCGTGAAGGCCTCGTTCGCGAAGTGGAGTGAGAACCATCCCCGTGGAAGTTCTTGTACCTCTGGTAATTCTGAGAAAAGAGCACCCCAAATTTCTTTAACCCATAGCGTCAATCTTTCCGCCGAGAAAGTACGTCCCCGCACATGTCCAACCAGGACTGTCCGAGCCAGTGCCATAGTATCCTCAAAATCGGTGGGGTCGCCGAAGGCTATGGTGATGTCTTTTGCCGTCGCTCTGATGCACTTCGATTTCCGTTTCTTCGTGCGAGGCGCCGTCGGGTGATCTACAAGGGGATTTGAAACCCTAACCCGGGAGGAGGGTTTTGAAGGCTGTACATTGAGGGCCGGAGTGCTGAAACAACCGGAGGACCTAATCCCAGCTTCTTGTTGGGGGTTTTCTGCTGTCTCCCGAGTCTCTGCTTGTGCTAATGATGGATCGAATCACGGCGATGGGAGCGGGTCGAATGCCAAGGAGTCTGGTGTGAGAGAGGAAAGTAGAAGGGCAGTCCCAGGCGAGAGAGGCGGAGCTTCCAGGTCATGCGATGTGGAGTGTGGATCAGGCAGGGAGACCACAGGTAAGGTGTCCTGTGTGGAGGCCGCTTCAACAGCTGGTGTATAGGAACCTGGGGACGCCTCATTAGGGTTCCCGAATATTATATGCCCCTCTAGTGGATCCTCGGAGTAATCCACGAGGTCCGTGATACCGATGTCTTCCATCCCGGTCAAACCGCCGCTAACCGTCTTCGGGAGCTGTACAAAACCAAACCCTAGTCCGCTTCTGTGCTGGCCGATCAGATGAGGCAGCCTATGATCCTGCGGTTCCTGCAGCTAGGTTATCCTAGCCCTTCGCGGACGCGGCGCGCGATCCCCATCCTTTATATTTTAATATTATATATATATATATAATTAAAAATATTTAATTATCTTTTAATTTGTCAAAAATATATATGAAGATGTGAATATATGTTTTATGTTTTGAAGAACTTTTAGAACGATGGTCACATTGATTATCTCATTATTTGAGACCTGGACTTTTCTAACAACAACGTCTTTTTTTGACAAGACATATACATTTTCTTTTTATATAAAAAGATGTAAATTAAGTTTGAAATTATGTATTTAAATAATAATTTTTTCATTAAAAGATCCATTTTAAAAAATGTCTATTTCTCTGTATAATAAGATGTAAGAGTTTGAAATATTGTTTCTTAGCAAATAAATTGTGCACTCTGCACGAAGTAGCTAATAACTATAGCAGTTTATTTTATAAATGGCCTAATTGGAAGCATTGGGCCAGTGAAAGCAACTCTTTTTCCATCTCATTTTATAACTTTAATAAAATCTAATTTTTATAACTTTAATAAAAACAATTGCTTTCACATTTCACAATCTCAAAACACAAAAAACAAAATAATTTAGGTGGTCATTTCTCGAGAGATTTGGAAAAATCAATAATAAAAAAATAGCAGACATAAAATAATGGCATTAAACACGACACAAATAGAAGATATGTGGTGCCTATTAATGTTCATCCATACAAAGATTATAAAAAACAAAACATGAATAAAAAAACAATTGCTTTCACATTTCACAATCTCAAAACACAAAAAACAAAATAATTTAGGTGGTCATTTCTCGAGAGATTTGGTAAAATCATTAAAAAAAAATTAGCAGACATAAAATAATTGCATTAAACACGACACAAATAGAAGATATGTGGTGCCTATTAATGTTCATCCATACAAAGATTATAAAAAACAAAACATGAATAAAAAACGGGGAACAACTAGGCATTTATGAATGCATGATAATTCTGGACACGCATAAACATAACCATTAAACATGCTTATGTATTAATATGAAAAATACTTAGTATACGTAATCTCTGCAATCCACAGATCAAGGAACAAGTAAGAACTATGGCAGAACTTGGTTAAACTTTCAAAATGTCGTAATCTAATTAGTTGGAGTAATTACCATAAAAGTTATGGAAATTCTAGTTATATTTAGAAAAAAATCTGGTAAGGATTTTGTAAATCCAAGTTTTAGACTTTTGTGATGGTGCTGAATCTATTTCCACCATCAAAAACAAGATTCAAACACTGCCTTTACAAGATTTTTTGAATTTTTTTAAACAGCCACTTTGCATCAAAAACAAAATTCAAACACTATCTTTACAAAAAAATTTAATTTTTTTCTAAAATTCTAACAACTTTTGACCACCAAGCGATTCTTCCGCCTCATAGCTTACACAACTTGCGTACACTTTGAAGTTCGCACGACATTTTTTGACGTCCACTCGGTTGTAGCGACGAACTCAAGGACAACAGAAATATTTTTAAAATATTGTTAGATAATTTTGCACTTTGTCGTTTTGGGCGAAGTGTTAATTCATGAACCTCTCAATATTAAATTGGGTGGTGTGCTGTCTAAACACGTCTGTCAGTCAGTCAATATTCATTCATTATTTTCAAAGATCTCCCAACACAAATCCTCTAGAAGCACGTTAATTAATAATGCTGTGATGAGACGTATGTCAGTCTATATGTCTATAAATCTCCCGACACAAATCCTCTCGCAGCACGTTAATTAATAATGATGTGACGACACAAACCAACCATTGAAATTGAGATATTTTGTTGAGTGGTTAACAGACGGCCACGTATGTCTGATAAGGTAGGGTTGTATGTACAGGAATTTGATCATTACTTTATCGAATGTAATGTGTGTGGCAATACATGGCCCCAGTTGCTTTCGTACTGACGGGACAGACGGTAAGAAAGGGACACAGGGAGGAATGGTTTGGATTACTAAAAGTAGTTGGAATTTGGGTAAAAAATTTTAAAATTTTTGTAGAGGTAGTGTTGGAATCATGTTTTTATGGTGGAAATGGCTTCAGCGTCATCAAAAAAGACTTCAGACACTTAAAATTTTGAATTTTAACAACTATAATTTGGATTTACAAAAATCCTTGCTAAATTTTCTTTAAATATGACCAAAATTTCCATAACTTTTCTAACAATTCTTCCATCTAATTAAACTGGCGTAAGAAATTCACCCCTAATTCCCCTACAATTGTTATTGGAAGTCAAAGAACCATGGAGAACGTGAGGAGTTTGGTACAATTTGTTGTACTTCGTTTCATTATCAATACAGTGATACTGTATAGATCCAGGTTTCAAGATAAATTCCGGCCTACAATTGTTATTGGAAGTCAAAGAACGTGAGGAGTTTGGTACAATTTGTCATTGAAATTAACTCCCAATTCCCGTCTACAATTGTTATTGGAAGTCAAAGAACCACGGAGAACGTGTGGAGTTATTTTGGTAGAATTATTCGAATTATATTTAAATTATGTGCACACATAATTAAATAGATGTCATGTTTATATAAATCTGAATTATAAATTGTTTAGTATAATACATAATTATATAAGCCGTAGTGTAATTAGTTGGAGGAATTGCCAAGAAAGTTATGGAAATTTCAGTAATATTTAGAGAAAATCCAGCAAGGATTTTTGTAAATCCAAGTTATAGTTGTTAAACTTCAAAATTTTAGGTGTCTTAAATGTTTTTTATGGTGCTGAATCCATTTCCACTATCAAAAACAAAATTCAAACTGCCTCTATAAAAAAATTTGAAAATTTTTTGCCCGGATTCCAACCACTTTTAGCCATTGAGGCAATTCCTCCGTTTGAAAATTTTTTGCCGGGATTCCGACCACTTTTAGCCATCGAGGCAATTCATTACATAGTGTTGATTAATTGGGCATGAAACTTAATATGATGTTAGACTTTTGCCTAGACAAGAACTAATAATGTGAAAATTAACAGGGGTTGGATCTCAACCTTGTATTCCTAAATTTTTATAATATTTAATTAATTTTTTTTTTTTTAATGATATTCATTTATTTCTTTTTTTGTATACCATATTATTTTATTCTTTGGATTTAAATAATAAAAGTGAGTAAATTCATTATTTTGATTTATATCTTATTTATTTTGTTTTTTCATTTTCTTATTACTATTTTTAGTTTTATTGTATAGAATAGTTAAATTTGACCTTATTATTTTTATTTTGTTTGTTTATTTATTTATTTTTATTTTTTTTCATTTTCTTCTTATTATTTTTCAGTTTTATTGTTTAGAATAATCAAGTTTGACCTTATTATTATTGATTTTAGTTTTGATTTAAATAATAATAATAATAACAAAATTAATTTAATTCTTTATTTACAACTAATTTCCATCTATTACATCATTTTAACTAAGACAAATTGTTTATTAATTAATGATAATTCTTTAGTCAAAACTAGTGGTTATATTCTAATGGCTAGAAAACATCTCTCTTTATCTATTTAATCTAGTACCATGATCTTGTCGTGAAGATGAACCACACTAGATGGTTCAAAATGAGTTGACCACGTTAGATGGTTCAAAATGCGTGACTTAATTTCTTAAGATTTCTCAACATTCATAATATGGATCACAGAACCCGAATTCAGAAAGTGTGAAAATTGCGAGGGATTTTTCCATCTCATAACTTGTTGATGTTTTGAGAAAGAGATGAAGAAACAATATTTAATAATATTTCTTTGTTTTTTTTTCTAAAAATTATCATACATTGTCTTATTTTTTTCAAAAATATGGAGAAAGTAAGAATTCAAGTAGAGTGGAGAAGAACTACTTTCTAATTATATGAAAAGTTTATTGTAAAAATGATGATTCCAATAAATGATAAAATTAGAAGGACAAGTCAAAATCAAGAATAGAATAGAAATAACATAAGAATGTCTCCAATATTTGACTTATAGACTTATATATAAATTAGTTAAAGATTAAATCATAAAAAATCAAATATGCATATAAGAAGTTATGATTTCTTATTGATAATTTATGTAGATGATGTTATGTATTAACAAATTATAAAAGTACTTGCCATAAAATATAATCATTTCATATAATAGTGACATTTTCTTTTAGGTAATATCATTGTTATTATTAGCCGATGAGGCGTAGAATAGATGATGATGGGGTGTACTTTTAAATCACTCTGTGATGTGAAGATCACAGGTTCGAAACTTTGTGGGCAAAAATCAATCCTTGGGTGATTTTGACCGCTTAGATGCCCTTGGGTCACGGTTTCTCAAACCACAGGTCAAGCCTGATGTAATCTTTGATGAACTCTTTGATGAACTCATACCACTCGATAAACAAAAAAATATATCATTGCTATTATTAAAACTCTTGTATAGAGAAATTGGTAACCATGAGCATGAATTCCCTCTATTCTATCCCGAATAAATGAAAAAAATCACAATTATTTATTTATATATAGTAACATTAAAATAAATTATAGAATAAATTCACCAAAATTTTTATATAAATATATAATATACACTATGATTTTAGAATATGACAATTAAATAGTATGTTGTTAAATATAAAATTTATTAAATTGTAATTGTTTATTTTTTCTTTAGAAAATAGCTTAAGCCATTAATACTATTAATGGAATTGATTCAAACTTTATTTTGTCACATCTACAAATTCTAAATATTTCACCAAGTAAAAAAAATAATTGTTTCCACATAGTACCACCATAATATTAGCCATTTTAGCATAATAAATTTCTATTAAACAGATAATGTATTTGTACCAATGATTATAACCCAAATCTCATATGACATGATTTGATTTGATTGTATTAATGTACAAACTTTAATAATCAGCTCTCAATTTGGGTTTTATTTACAACATCGAATCTCTTGGGATCATGTACTTTGTCCTTATTCTATGAATACTTATGTATTTGGCACATTGCAAGTTTTTGAGTTAAATTTAATGATGGTAGTGTTATTTGTTACCTTACACATGGCCTCACTTCGTGATGAAAAGGTAGTCTTGGGTATTACCCAAAATCCCCTTTTCAAATAAAAAATCGGCCCTTGGCCTGTGGTAGCAACCTACAGGCTTTGTCGGAAGCGCTTAAGGCTTTAAGCCTTTTATGACCATGGACATATGAGGAATCAAAACCACCTTTTTATCGGCACTCTTAATCACCCATCGGAAGCCACCACCCAAGCTTTAAAGCTCGCAAGCACCATCATCCATCTATCGGGAGCGACCCATCATAAATACGTGTATCGGGAGCAACCCACCATAAATACGTGGAAACCATATAAAACCCCCTGTTTTATAACCGTGCCCACATATATATAATTATATGGAACAATACCAAACCCCACTTTTCCAAAATGCCGGACTTAAAGATATATATATGTGCCTTTATAATCTATCGGCAGGTCCGATATCGGCCGTCACCACCATAAACATTATACCGCGGACCCGATGACCCCCGATGAGGTTGCGGACCCGATCTACAATTCACCACAGTTGATATTTCTATCGCATCCGCCTCCGCCCAATAGTATTTCGTCGGCGATCGGCGATCGCTCGATGCGCTATACACATATATGCATCTGCCGATATAGAACCGGACCCGACTTGGGAATTCAACCCGATATATAAAATATCGCGTCCACTTTCATTTTTAAGTCTTCCGATGCGATATCGCTCCGCTGTCACCGATATGCCGATGCGATGATGTTACCCGGACCCGATAAGTTCAAAGGAAAACTTAATATTATTTCAAGTCCACCCAGTGCTCTGCTAAAGGTTTTGGCGTCGATTCTCTATGTTAATGGCTTCTCCGCTCTCGGACTCTAGTTAACCCAGATTGGCTTTAAACACAAGATTGCTTTCGGTTATGAATAAACGCACAGACAGATCGAATTGCATGAACTTTAAAAAGGTAATTTAAACACACAAGACCTCCATGGGCCGCTTTAACAAAACGTTGCACAAAATATTGAAATTGCTCATAAATAAAACACAGAGTCTCGGCCTTTGGCCAGATTACACCATAAAATGACCTCTGTTACCCAAATACAATCCACAACACACTTTGAGCTCTCGCTCCACTCCAAACCTCACTCCTACCTCTCGCTCACCACATTTGTCCTCTTTTTTAACTCAATAATTTCTCTAACAATCTCTAGCAACAATATTCTATTTTTAAGAGATCTAACAGCAATCGTCTATCTCTTAGCTCTCATGCACACCTAAGCTAACAAATATTATCCCTAATCTAAATAAAACAATGCCTTATTTATTACAATAACTAACAATTTGAGAAGTCATCCTTCTCGGTAATAGTCGATGAAATTTACTGTGATTAGCCACAACATGTGGACAATCCTCCACATTGCTGGCTAATGTCGATGCTCCTGCATCAGACTCCCGGGGAAGAAAAGATTTGTCCTTCAAACCTTCAGGACTCACTCCATATTTCTGTAGTTCAGCTGTTGTCAACCAACTGGAATCTTCCACTGGCTGCTCCTTCCACTTGACTAGATATTGGAAATATGTCTGCCCTCTGGTTTTCTTAGATACTCTTCGATCTAAAATAGCTTCAACTTCTTTTTGAGATGCTTTTGGTACTTGTTCCTCCCAATCCACAGTTTGAATTTCATCACTTGTGACTTCTTTCTACAACTCTGTTTCTGCCCCTCTGAATGGATACAAGTCTGCAATATTAAAAATGGGGGATATTCCGATCCCTTCTGGTAGCTCAATCTCATATGCATTAGCTGAAAATTTCCTTTTGATTTTACAGGGTCCTATTTTCTTCAGTTTCAGTTTATTATAAGTCCTTGTAGGAAATCTCTCCTTCCTCAAATATGCCATGACTAAATCTCCTACTTGAAATTCTTTTTCTCTCCTTTTCAGATTTGCTCTCTGTTTATATCTTCTGCTGCTTTCCTGTAATTTATCTTTGACTTCTTCTTGTAGATTTTGCATTTGTTCAGCAAAATCTTCAGCACTTGCACTTCTGGCTTCCTGTTTTCCCAAATCTCTGAGCTCATATACTCCTCTCGGATGCATTCCAAAGACAATCTGGAATGGACTCATTCCTGTGCTTCGGTTTGGTGTATCATTGTAAGCAAATTCAGCTTGAGCTAATGCCAAATCCCACTGTTTGGGATTCTGATGAACCAGAGTTCTTAATATATTTCCCAAGCTTCTGTTCACAACTTCAGTTTGTCCATCGGTCTGAGGATGGTAGGCTGAACTAAAACTGAGTTTAGTTCCCAGCTTCTTCCAAAGTGTTCTCCAGAAATGCCCTACAAATTTTGTATCTCGATTTGATACAATGCTCACAGGTAAACCATGCAATCTTACAATCTCAGAAAAGAACAAATTGGCTATGTGTGTGGCATCGCTAGTCTTCTTACAAGCAATAAAATGGGCCATTTTTGAAAATCTGTCTACAACAACATATATAGAATCATTTCCTCTCTGAGTTTTTGGTAAACCCAGAACAAATTCCATACTCACTGCATCCTATGGTCAATTTGGTATGGGCAATGGCTGATATAGACCTGTATTTTGACTCCTTCCTTTGGCATACTGACATACCCTGCATTTCTCAACAAACTTTTTAACATCAGTTTGCATTTTAGGCCAATAATAAAAAGCATTCACCTGAGTGAAAGTTTTGTCTTGTCCAAAATGACCAGACAATCCTCCACTGTGCTTTTCTTTAATGATGTTTTCTCTCATTGAACATTTAGGAATGCATAATTTGTTGCTCTTAAATAACAGGCCTCCTTGAATAAGGTAGTCCATCCATTGACTTCTGTTATGGCTCATTGGGTTCTGCACTGTCGTGTAGATATCCCTAAAATCCTCATCATCATGATACATTTCTATCATCTCATCAAAACCTACAACACCCACTTTGAATTCTCGCAAAAGAAAACTTACCCTGCTCAATGCATCTGCCACTTTATTAGACTTACCGCTTTTGTGCTTTATTACAAAAGTGAAACTTTGTAGAAATTCTACCCACTTGGCATGCTTCTGATTTAACTTTGGCTGATTATTAATGAACTTCAAAGCATGATTATCTGAATATAAAATGAATTCCTTTGGCAGTAAGTAATGCCTCCACTTTTTCAACGCCTGCACAATAGCGTAGAATTCTTTGTCATATGAAGAATATCTCCTTTTCGCATCATTTAATTTCTCACTGAAATACGCTATCGGTCTTTGCTCTTGGCTCAACACCGCCCCAATTGCTTCTCCACTTGCATTAGTTTCCACTTGAAAGACTTTCTCGAAATTTGGCAATGCTAGAATAGGATTTTCCGTTATCTTTCTTTTCAACAAATTAAAATTCCTATCGGCTGCTTCTGTCCATTGAAATGGCTGATTGACCTCCCTGATGGTCTCAAGGATTGGTGCACAAACTTGACTGAACCCTTTTATAAAATTCCTATAAAAACTAGCAAGTCCATGGAAACTTCTTACCTCGAATACACTCCTGGGGGTAGGCCAGTTTCTGATTGCTTGTACCTTTTCCGGATCCATTTTTAAACCTTCTCTGGAAATCACAAACCCCAAATATACCAGCTCCTCTTTCATGAAACTACATTTCTTCAAGTTAATTAGTAGTTTTTCCTTCTGCAGGGTTTTCAAGACTAACTTCAAATGTTCCAAATGTTCCTCTTTACTTTTGCTGAAAACCAGAATATCATCAAGGTAAACATCAACAAATTTACCTGTATATTCTTTCAGGACCTCGTTCATTAGTCTCATGAATGTGTTGGGCGCATTAGTGAGCCCAAAAGGCATCACTAACCACTCATACACTCCACTATTTGTTTTGAACGATGTCTTCCATTCATCGCCTTCCCGAATTCTTATATGATGATACCCGCTTTTTAAATCTATCTTTGTAAAATACTTGGATCCACTTAAACAGTCCATTAAATCATCCATTCTGGGCAAAGGAAATCTACCTGACTATTATCTTATTGATAGCTCTGGAATCGGTGCACATGCGCCATTCTCCTCCCTTTTTCGGACTAAGCACTGTTGGCACAGCACACGGACTCAGACTTTCTCGGATCAGTCCCTTGTCCATTAACTCTTGAACCTGTCTTGCAACCTCTGCATTTTCCTGAGGAGTTAATCTATAGGCAGCTTTATTAGGTAGACTTGATCCTGGTATTAAGTCGATATGGTGACTTATACTCCTAATCGGTGGTAATTCATTTGGCAATTCATCCACAATGATATCCATGTAACTATTTAACACAGATTGAATTTCTTCAGGCAAATCATTTAAATTGGTGGAGGTTAAAATTACCTTTGCCCTTCCTACGATAGCGAAATGCACCTCTTCGCTTTCATCAACCTCTTGTAGCAGTTCCTTCCCACTCATCAACATAATACTATTTTCAGGCAGCTCTTTGTCAACATCATTCTTTACTGGCAGCAACGTATGTTTAACTCCGTCCTTCTCTATGGTATATGTATTCCTTCTCCCATCATGAATCGCCTTCCTGTCAAATTGCCATGGTCTTCCCAATAACACATGACATACATCCATGGGCATTATGTCACATAAGATTACGTCTTTGTATGTGTCGATCTGCATTTCCACATTACATTGCTCTGTCACAATGACTTGATGACCCTTCTGTAGCCAAGATACTTTGTAAGGTGCAGGATGCGCTTTCCTTGTTAATCCGAGCTTTTCCACCATCTCTGTAGACACAAGATTGTCAGTACTCCCGCTATCAATTATAACCTTACAGCACTTACCCTTTGACTTGCACGTAGTCCTGAACAAGTTCTTCCTTTGCGCAGGTTCTCCAATCTCCTTTTCTGATCTTAACAAAGTTCTTCTAAGCAGCAATGCTTCACCTTCTTCCGGTGGTTCTTCTACAAGTCGAGGTGGTTCCGGCTCTGCCTCAGCCACATTTGCACCCCTCTGGCTTGCTGACTTGTTACGAGGACAGTCTTGTGACATATGTCCCCATTCTCCACAGGTATAACACCTAACATCTCTTCCTCGCCCTCTTCCTCTGGGCGCGAATCTCCCTCTACTAGATTCACCCATCTGTGGTGATCTGCTGCTTGAACTCCCTGTGTCAATTTGATGCTGTGTTCCTCTAGATCGGCTAGCTCCTCTACCTCTTGCGGACCTCTTTCCTCTGTTCCTTCGACTTTGTTTTCTTAATATCTTCTCTTTTGCCTTCAATCCTGCTTGATAGGCATCCTCAACAGTTTTCAGACTTAACAGACCAATCTCATCTTGGATCTCATACCTTAGCCCATTAACATATCTAGCTACTTTTTCCAAATCATCCTCTACATGCCCTGTTCTGATACTTAATCTATAAAATTCTTCAGTATATTCTTTAACAGACATTCCTTTTTGCTTCAGATTTTGCGTCCACTTAAAAAGATTCAAATGATAATCTTTCGGCAAAAACTTGGCTTTCAGTTTACTTACCATTTTATCCCACTGCTTGATCTTAGATTTCCCCTTTCTCGTTCTTGATGTCTGTACCTCGTCCCACCAGATGGCTGCATGACCTTTCAATCTAGTTACTGCAAATTTTACCTTCTTGTTCTCTTCAACCTCTTCATAATCGAAGTACTGATCTATGGATCTGATCCAATCCATGAGCTCCTCGGCATTCAGACTCCCTTCATACATAGGAATCTCCACTTTAGGTTTGCCTCCAACCTTTGCCAGCATCTTCAGGATTTTGATATTTTCATTCTCTTCTTTTGCTTCCACATCTGTATCAGATGCTTCTGCAGGACTCTCAGCTCCCTCGTCAGGCGCTCTTCTTTGGGTTGTCTCCATTGCCTCCATTCATACACGCAAACTCTGCACTTCTTCTATCAAAACTACATTTGGTTCTGGTCTCCCTCGACCAATTCCTCTCCTTGGGGGCATCTTTACTGTAAACACTATCTCTTTTGCTCTGATACCAAAAATGATGAAAAGGTAGTCTTGGGTATTACCCAAAATCCCCTTTTCAAATAAAAAATTGGCCCTTGACCTGTGGTAGCAACCTACAGGCTTTATTGGAAGCGCTTAAGGCTTTAAACCTTCTATGACCATGGACATATGAGGAATCAAAACCACCTTTTTATCGGCACTCTTAATCACCCATCGGAAGCCACCACCCAAGCTTTAAAGCTCGCAAGCACCATCATCCATCTATCGGGAGCGACCCATCATAAATACTTGTATCGGGAGCGACCCACCATAAATATGTGGAAACCATATAAAACCGCCCGTTTTATAACCGTGCCCACATATATATAATTATATGGAACAATACCAAACCCCGCTTTTCCAAAATGCCGGACTTATAGATATATATATGTGCCTTTATAATCTATCAGCAGGTCCGATATCGGCCGTCACCACCATAAACATGATACCGCGGACCCGATGACCCCCGATGAGGTTGCGGACCCGATCTACAATTCACCAGAGTTGATATTTCTATCGCATCCGCCTCCGCCCAATAGTATTTCGTCGACGATCGGCGATCGCTCGATGCGCTATACACATATATGCATCCGCCGATATAGAACTGGACCCGACTTGGGAATTCAACCCGATATATAAAATATCGCGTCCACTTTCATTTTTAAGTCTTCCAATGGGATATCGCTCCACTGTCGCCGATATGCCGATGCGATGATGTTACTCGGACCCGATAAGTTCAAAGGCAAACTTAATATTATTTCAAGTCCACCTAGTGCTCTGCTAAAGGTTTCGGCGTCGATTCTCTATGTTAATGGCTTCTCCGCTCTCGGACTCTAGTTAACCCAGATTGGCTTTAAACACAAGATTGCTTTCGGTTATGAATAAACGCACAGACAGATCGAATTGCATGAACTTTAAAAAGGTAATTTAAACACACAAGACCTCCACGGGCCGCTTTAACAAAACGTTGCACAAAATATTGAAATTGCTCATAAATAAAACACAGAGTCTCGGCCTTTGGCCAGATTACATCATAAAATGACCTCTATTACCCAAGTACAATCCACAACACACTTTGAGCTCTCGCTCCACTCCAAAACCTCACTCGTACCTCTCGCTCACCACATTTGTCCTCTTTTTTAACTCAATAATTTCTCTAACAATCTCTAGCAACAATATTCTATTTTTAAGAGATCTAACAGCAATCGTCTATCTCTTAGCTCTCATGCACACCTAAGCTAACAAATATTATCCCTAATCTAAATAAAACAATGCCTTATTTATTACAATAACTAACAATTTGAGAAGTCATCCTTCTCAGTAATAGTCGATGAAATTTACTGTGATTAGCCACAACATGTGGACAATCCTCCACATTGCTGGCTAATGTCGATGCTCCTGCATCACTACGGGTTTCCCACTCCATCATTGGCTTACACCTAGCAATAACCAATGTCGTCGATCCTTGGTTGCTTAATCCAATGGTGGTAATGTTTCTTGAGGTTGTTAGGGTAAGGAATACCCCAAACATTGTTTCCATTCGGTAACTGGTTTTTACCTCTGTCTCTGCTCGAGAGGGTTATGCTTTATCAAATCACTGGACATGTTGATATTTCAAGCCATCTGCGAACTGACTAGAGGTATTGCATGTTTTCTCTTCACGATTTGGTATTAATGTTACCCTTCTTCTTGTTTGTTCGTTAACAAGCAACCTTGTTCTCCTTGGTTGCAGGAAGGAATGTCTACATGCAGCTTTCCTCCAGGCATTTGCTTACTTGCAGACATTTACCGAGCAGTTAAGCGTCTCTTATATGGGGTTTGCATGCTAGCTTTCCAATTTTCTTTTCACATGGTTAGTTCCTCATTCGAGTTCTCATGGTCCTTGTGTTATTCTTATGCAGGGTACACACTCAGTGAAGGGTTTTCACTGCTTGGTTTAGCATCAGGTGATGTTGTTGAAGAATGTCGTGGCCCTCCTCCACAACACTTCGAGCCCCAGGTGCTTATAACTTCTACAATGTGACCTTCAGTAGAAATGACTTGGGTTTATTATCTGCCGAATGGAAAACCTCCACCACCTATCAAGGGTCAGTTTTCGTTTGAGTTTAGTTTGATATTGTTCTGGGCTTCACCCCATTTTCATTACATCTTTCTAAGTTCGCCCTTATTTTTGGGTTTCTCAAAGTAAATCCTTTTATGTATTTTGTCAATTCTTTAATTGGAATTTTTTAGAGGGTTTCTCCTCCAATCAATGGTAATGGAAGGTCTTCGCGACCTAGCATCTGGTTTTTGTTTATATTTAAAAACGTTAGACTGATAGCTGTGTATTTTTTTTCCTTTAATGGTATGAAAGGGTTTCGACTGTTAAGTTATTGTCTCTGGTGAATGCGCTTGAAAGAGTAATAATAACTTAGATTCTTTTAAATTGTCTTAATACTATACTTGTGTAGTTTATTGATTGACCATCTTGGCTTCCATATATTAATGTTTCTTGGCTCATAACCATTCTCAACTATCCACCGCGACTGGCTATGATAATAAATCTAAGAGTAGACTATGCTAATGTATCCGTAGTATTTTCATTTGTTATGTTTATCTTTCATTATGTGGAACCATTGGTTGCTGGTTTTTTTTTTTTTTTTTTTTTTTGTGTAAGTCAGAAGATTATATTATAGAACAGAGTATAATACAAAAAATCTGCAGAAGCAGATCGAAAGCAGGGATGTACAATAATCCAAAGCTAATCACCTGCTCAGGAGTTCAAACACAAAGAGACAAGCAAAAGCACACCGCGCAGGGTGGCCCGAGCTGAGCAAAATCCTTAAAACTGATACTACCGACACATTACAGTGAAAGACAGCAACACAGAAAGACTAAAGCCGAAACAGAAAGAAAGCAGAAGAGAGCTACATAGGTGCCTCCCTAGATATATTTGCCCATTTGGCCGATGGTATCCAGCCCTATCTCCCGAACATGACGATCCACCTTCGCTTGCATGGCTGCAAGGGATTCGGGCTCGTGCTCTTCAGTAGTTGCCGGCTGTGGGGTCAGGGGAGCCGAGTTGACAGTGTCTCTCAGAAGCCTAATGAGCAGAGTCAGCATCCGATTGAGAGTCTTAACCGCCTCATGCACAGTGGAGATCCGGCTATCCAGCGAACTGTTGTAGTCAATAATTTTAGCCATTTGAGCCTCCGTGAGGTTCACCTCAGTCACAATATGCTGCTTCTCCTTTTCAATCGACTCCAGAGCCTTGGCGATGAGAGTCTTGGTACGCCAGCTCTCCGCCTTTGTTCTGACAAACTGAGTTGCCCTTTTCGAGGGGGTTCCCGGGTCCTTCAGCCAATCCACCTCCTCTGCAACTTCCTCCTCCGTTCGCCCTTCCTCCTCCTGCTTGGCTTGTGCTTCCAGTTCAGCTATCTTCCGTTTGATTTTGGCTGCTGTCCGGGTTTCATAACCTCCCTTCGCCTCCTGGAGGTCCCGGTTTGCAGCAGCACAACGGCTTCCTCCCGCATCCATCACTAACGCTTCGTGCTCCTTCCAACTTAAGCAAATCCTGTTCACGGTCTCGTGCTCGACACTAACATGAAAAACTGTGAGGAAGACAGGGCGATTGCCCGCTGCTTTATAGCGATTTCTCTTGTGCATCCTCATGAGGATGGTATTAATGTCGTTGGAGGTGGGAGTACTATGATAATAAGTGTGATTGAGGATCGCACAAGCGGAGCCGAGGCAGGTCGAATTGGATTGAAAATGGCTGCACCCATTCCGACTGACCTTGTGCCAAGTGTTTTGTACGTTCCAACGGTGGGGATGGTGGAAAGTTGTGCTTAAATTTCCCCGTATGCCTGCATGCTCGACCTTCCTCCGCGGAGCCTTGATCCACCCCTCCTCATTCAGGATTGCCATTAATGTAAATGAAACCTTGCTATACGGATCCCCTCCAAGTGTGTTGATTGTGCTCTTGCTGATGTTGTGCATTCTGTTTCTCGATCTGTAATGATCGCTTTTCTGAACAACCTGCCGCCGCCAGGATCTCCACCGTTTGAGACGTCCTGTCATCCCGTTGTCTGGTTTGGCCTTACATCTATAACCGGTATCCTCAGAATTCCGGTACCAAAGCCGAATGCCGTCACCAATTAGGATTGGCTGGCCTGGAGTAAATCTTTTTCCGCCAGCTGGGCGCATGTTACCTTGATGATTGGGCAAGCGACCTCCTGCCAACACCTGTCCATAATATTGTTCGGGTTGTCAGCTCCATAGTTTGCCAAAAAATCCGCCAATCCATTCGCCTTTCTCCTTACGGTCTGGAAGACTATGCCTCTCATCCCTGTAATTAGTTCCGCTATGCTCTCCGTGGCTTTGGCTAGCCTCCAGTGTCTGGTGGCCTTGCTGACGCTTGTTCCTGCTTGTAGGCATTTAGCCGCCATGATGGCCAAGAGTGAGTCCCCCTCGACTATTACATTTCCTCGCCGGAGAGTCCTTAGAATTTTTAAGCCCTGCTCAAGCGCAGCAAATTCTGCTTCATTGTTCGTGCTTTCACCCAGAGCCCTGCAAAATATATGGATGATTTCCCCAGCCTAATTGCGAATGGCACCTCCGATGCCTGCTATGCCTGGGTTGCCCTGCGAAGCCCCGTCAAAATTCAATTTCAGGCCACCCTCAGGAGGGCACTGCCATCTTAGAATTTGCGATGAAGGTTGAGAAGAATTTCCCCCAGTTGGTTGATTACTGGACGCCTCCAATTGAAACACCTTTAAGATATGTAAGTCCTGAATCGTAGGTTTTTCATCTGCTTCTACCTTACATTTTGCCTGTATGAGCTGTTTGATGTTGATTGTTATAGAATCTTTTGCAAATTCTATGTTTCTGACTTCCTCTTTGAAAATTCTCCGGTTTCGCTCTTTCCATATTGTCCAAACAATAAAGCCTGGGGCAGATCTCCAGATACTTTCCACTCTGTTAATTCTAGAGTAGTTTCTCCTCCAGTTGGTAATAGTCTCCTGAATGGAGTCTCTGTTCCGATCAGAAGCTCCAAGAATGTTTTCCATCCAGTGCCAAAGCTGGGAAGCCCAATCACAGGAGTTAAAAAGGTGATTCATTGTTTCCTCCTCCTTTGTGCACATAGGACATCTGGAGGGTCCCCTGAACCCTTTTTTCAATAAGTTCTCCCAAGTTAGAGTTCTCTTCTGCATAAGTAGCCAGAGAAAAGTTCTGATCTTCGGCCATTGAAGGCTGTCCCAAACTTTATTGGCCCAGGGCATTATATCAGGCTGTTCTTCCCCCTCTATGATGCTCCTGGCTTCTTTCAGGGAGAAATCCCCGTGGCCTTTTGGACCCCATCTGAGCTTGTCATTTTCAGCAGCAACTCGAATTTTCCTTTTTAAGATTCGTCGATTTAGATCTTGAATGGTTTCCTGAATGTTTTCATTGTGGGTGGAGTCGAAAACCATCCACTCCCTCCAATTCGGGTCTTCACTGTGAGGGATCCAGTATTGATTCACTTTGAATATGCCCGCATTTTGATGATTTTGCTTCAGGGGAAGGAGTAGAGGGGAGTCCAGTTTTGGAGATTGCTGCCAGGCATCCTCCCAGAAGAGTGCCTGAGTACCATTTCTTATCTCCCAGAAGCTATAGTCTTGGACAATGCTTCTATTGTCTTGAGCATGATTCCATATCGGTGATCCGTTGGGGGTATCCTGCATTCTTATTAGGTCTAGATTGTTGCTGTTCGACATGTACTTCTCCTTCCAGTGAGTGGCCCAGGGTAGGCTCGTTTCTGAGATCCACTTCCACCATATTTTGGCTCCGCAGATTTTGTTTACTGTTGAGGGATCAACCAAATTCAGACCCCCCCTGTTCTTAGGTTTACACAGTTTCTGCCAGGCTACCAGAGACCACTTTTTCTTCTCGCTGCTTCCACTCCACAAGAAGGAGCGTTGGATGATTCTTATTTGGTTTAATATTCCTTTCGGAGCTGGAAGAATAGATAGCATATATTGAGGAATGGCCTGCAAAACCACTTTTGTTAGAATTAATCTACCTGCAAAATTCAGAGCCCTGTTGGTCCAATGTTTACACTTCCTTTCCATGCTGGCTAGGACTTTCTCCCAATGGGCCTTTTGCCACGGTTTGAGAGTTAGGGGGGCACCAAGGTATCTTGATGGTAAGGAACCAATTTTAAACCCCAGAAGTCTGGAGAGATGAGATTGGATAGCTTGATGCGTGTTGAAGAAGAATATGGTGGATTTGGAGAAGTTAATCTCCATGCCCGAGGCTTTGCTGAACAGATTGAGGATATCTCTATAGGCCAAGGCTTCTTTTACTGTTGGGGAACCATGTAACATGGTGTCGTCCACAAACTGTTGATGAGTTGTGGCTGGACAGGCTCTGATTGGTTGCAGACCTCTAATTTGACCTTCTACTTTTTTCCTGGCTATTAATCTGCTTAGGCCTTCCATAAGAATGACAAACAGGAAAGGGGACAAGGGGTCTCCCTGTCTGATGCCTCTGGTAGGGCAGAAGGGAGCAGAGGGAGCGCCATTCACCAGGATGGAGTATCTAGGCGATTTGATGAGGGCTAGAATCCACTTGATCCATTGTCTACTGAAACCAAAAGCCTCTAACACTGCTTCCAAGTAAGACCAGCTTACCTTGTCATAAGCTTTGGAGAGATTTAACTGCATAAGCATTCCGGCTTCTTTTCGCGAATGAAGAGAGTGAATCATCTCTTGGGCAAGCAAGATATTGTCCAAAATTTGCATGCCCTCCACATAGCTAGACTGTTCTTGCGAAATGATGCCAGGGAGGATAGCCTTCAGCCTGTTAGCTATGACTTTTGAAATGATTTTATAGATGACATTACAGAGTGCTATGGGTCTGAATTTTTCTGGAGTATTAGCCTCCTCCACTTTGGGAACAAGAGCGATGAAGGTAGAGTTTAGAGATTTCAGGATGGTTTTGGAGCGTCTTGAATCTTCCACGGTCTCCCAGATGTCTTGCTTAACGATGTTCCAGCAGGCTTTGTAAAAGTTAATGGTGAAACCATCCGGACCCAGAGCTTTATCATTGGGCATGCTTTTGACTGCCTCCTCAACTTCTTCCATAGTAATTGTTCTTCTAAGGGCCCAGTTCTGCTCTTCTGTGATCGTTCTTGGTATAACATTGGTGATTTCTTTGATGGCTTCCTCCCTTTTAATCCCTGGTTCTTGCGCTATGAGGCTAAAGTGGTCTGTTAGGGAGGCTGAAATCTCATTATGGTTTCTGAGGATATCACCCTCACTGTTTTTTAGCTCCAGTATTTTGTTGGCACTTCTGTAGTCCATGGCTGATCTGTGGAAGAACTTGGTATTTTGCTCCCCTTCTTTTAGCCATAGGATTCTAGATTTTTGCTTCCACAATGATTCTTCCTGCTTGCATCTGTTGTGCCATTGTTGAGTTAGCTCGTCTTCTAGTTTGTTGGTTTCCTCATCTCTGCGTCCTACCATCCCATCCTTGTGAATCTGTTCCAGCTTATTCTCGATGATGGCCTTCTCCTGAAATATATTTCCGAAAACTCTTTTGTTCCAATCCTTCAATTTCATTTTGATGTTTTTTAATTTCTGTTGAAGAATATACATTTTGGATCCTTCCTCCCCTAAGGGCTCTGACCACCATTTTTCCACCATTGTGAGGAAGGTTGGGTGCTCTATCCAGAACTTTTCAAACCTGAAGGGTTTGTTTCTGGGGGTACCCTGTATCTCAACTGCTAGTGAGATCGGCCAATGGTCCGAACCTCCACTAGGGAGGATGTTTGATTCAACAACCGTCCCATCTAAAATTAGGCTTTCCGAGACTAAAAAACGGTCCAGTCTGGATGAAATGAGCCTTTCGCCCCCCCTTCTGTTGTTCCATGTATAATTACCACTCTTGGGATAAACATCAACCAGTTTTGCATTGTCTATGAAACTTATGAAGACCTCTCCATCCCTGTGTAGTTTCCTTAGGCCTCCTTTTTTTTCCAGGAGGGAGGTTATCATGTTGAAATCTCCCCCCAATATGAATTTAGCATCATGGTTCCTATCTATGAATTTGGTTAAAGACTCTAGGAAACTAATCTTATCTTCTAACTTCTGAGGACTATAGATATTGATGCATATAAAAGATGAAGAATTACCTGTGGGCTGCACTTCCAGTGCCAGGTAATTTTTGCTAGCTTCAGCTGTTATAATCTGGTATCTTCTTGTATCCCAGAAGGTTGCTAAGCCTCCTTCTCGCCCTTTACTTTCGATCTCTAAAACTTCAAAATTTCTTCCTAACTTACCTCGTAGCCTGTCTATGAGAGCGTTGTTGCATTTGGTTTCTTGTAGAAACAACATGTCCGGGTTGTATTTTTCCATCTGCCGTTTCAGAATCCTCTGTTTGGCCTGACTGCTTATCCCTCTTGCGTTCCATGAGACAATCTTCATATTTAAACATTTGGTTGGAAGGACGGGTAATCACTTAGCTGCCTTATCTTACCAGCGTTGATCAGCATCTCTCCGAGCTCCTGCAGGTGTTCTATGCTTGACTTGCGGCCTCTACGGCGTTTGTGTCTCGAGCCCGAGGTTCTTCCTAGCATTGTTTGGTAGTGTGGTGTGCCTCCCTTGATTATACCTAACTTTCTCTTCTGTGTTTCCATTATTGCCTTCTGCCACGCTATAAAGAGGTCATTGACCTTCCTTATTTCTTCCTCCGGTACTGCTTCAATCCCTTTGGCCTTCCAGCTTTCTACAAGCGCGGTTAGGTCCATCCCGTCCATAGCTAGGGTTTCTTCTAGCTCCAAATCCTCACTCCCTGCTTCACTTGTTAACATCTCTATTTCTTATTCCGTTTCTGCTGTTCTGTCCTGCATATGGATTTCTCCAGTGAATGCTCCTTCCGCCGTTCCTTTTCCTGTGGGTTCTTCCTGTCCCTCTTGCCCTGCCTCCCTATTGGGCATATTCTGCTTTTCCTCTGAGTCAGTCTCCAGGTCTAGGATCTCAAATGGATTACTGAAGTAATTTCTTTCTGTATTTCCTTTCGTGTTCCTTCTCCTGTTGGCCCGCTGCCTGTTCTTTGGTTTGGTAAAGTTGTTCTTGTCTCTGTTGTTCTGTGTTTTCTCTTCTTCTGCCTCCTTTCTGTTCAAAGGACAATCCCTTACCAGATGTCCATGCTCGTGGCATTTCCGACATCTAAAAGGTATTTTCTCGTAGTCTAATGCCTGAAAGTATTCCTCATCTCTATATTCGAGCCATACACCTTCATGTAGAGCGCCTGATACATCCAGTTCTACACAGATTCTAGCATAGGTTGTGTATCTTTTCTGCATGGTTGCCTCCGATGCTTTAACAAAGGTGCCGAGCTTATCCCCTATTTGCTTTAGTGCATTCAAACCCCAATAATCGATTGGGAGAGAGAAAAGTCTAATCCAGACCGGCACTTGGGTGAAGGACTCCTTCTCCGGGACGAAGTTTGGCTTCCAAGGTCTCATGTATAAGCCTGCTGCTGCTAGGAAATACGGGCCGCCTTCAAACACTCTATCCTTGTCTTCTAGACTTGTAAAGACAACTGTAAAAAATCCTTTGGCTCCCAGATGTAACTGCACATCTCCTTTTGGCTTCCACTGCTGTCTTATCCATTGGCACAGAGTCCTCTCAGATGGCCAGATTCCCATGAATTTACAAATGATGGCATGTTCAGCCATGTGTTCCCTGTAGGCTTGGATTTCAGGGTCGGTGATTGTCACTCGCAGGCTATCTTCTTTCTTTGGCTTACATGCATTGCTGGTCACGTGGGTTCTGTTGGGGGTCGCGCTGGTCTCCCCCTCCTTCTCCGGATGGATTATACCCTTGTTTTTTGGTTCTTTGTCTTTTGTTGGTTGTTCCTCCTCATTTTCTGAGGGCTGCGACTTGTCAGCAGTTTTGTCTTGTTTATCTGCACTATTCTGCTTCTCTATATTCCTGTCTTCTGAGGTTTTGTCTGTCTTGTCAGACAATATTGGTCTTTTTTCCTTGTTTTTCCTGCTGCTCATACCTGCGATTCTGACTCCTTCTTTCATCTTCTGTAGCTGGTTCTGCAAAACAGCTTGCTTAAAAGTGGGGGTCCCACTGGACCCCTCTGCTCCCATCCAGTCCGACAGCAGTTGCCCCCTTCGAAACAATGCAGCCAGTGTGATTCTGTGGGATTCCAGGCCTGTTACAGCTGCGTGAACACATAAACCCTAGCTAGGTCAAGCCTTGATGGTTCCCTTTCCAATTGTCCTTGTTGATGCATTAATTCCAAGCCTTGGTTGCTGGTTTTATTATGACAAGGTTATTGTTTAATTATTTGTAAAACTAGCCGACCCATAGAGGTCTCGTTTGGTGTTTCCTAAGATGTAGTGTATATCAATTCTATATTTCCAGTAGAAGTATGTTAAAACTATATCACTGTTATGTTATAATCCTTTACAAGCTATTTACGAGAATGAAATGCATGGTTATTACTTCTCCACGGTCTTCCTTAAATATATATTATTTCTATAGTTCTAAATCTGATAGAAAATCCATGGTATGTAAAAATAATTATACAACTAGCTTTCCTTTCAACTGAATTTTTGAATACTCTAATAATATACCAATCTGTCTCTATAGAAAACAAGTTTACCTTTACTCAAACCTTCTATTGACTTAAGTAAGGAGAAGTTCTTTGCAAACCAGAATATAGAAACTTAAATCAAAATCTTCTTAAATCACTTATCTGTGTATGATTGAATTCCTGGAAATCGTCCTCCCAACCATCAGTCAGGCAATTATGTCCTGGCTCTCCCTCAAGCTCCTCACTCTAAAACAGTGGTTTTGTGTAGTTGAAGATATTTAACAAACTTCAAGACTTCTCTATCAATTATTCCACCCAACAAGTTCCACTGGTTCCATGACCAGCTCAAGAACAACCTTAGGCAAGTAGTACTCCAACACTGTGAGATTGATGCTGATCTTTCCTGACACTTTTCCACACTGAAAAACATATTCCTCCCACTCCAAGGAGAAGGAAGAAGGATCATAAAAATTGTTTCCTTCAATTTTTTTCTTTAACTCTTTGGAGATTCTTGGAATTCTTCTTTACAGTTCTTTTAACATAATAGGTCTAATTAGTTATGAATTTTTATTTTTAAGAAAGAAATAAAAATATAGTCTAAAGTTTGTAAAAATTCTGCAAATTCTCTATAAATCTACCTCTTAGACCACTGTAGATTAAACTGATAATGCAATATACTAAAGCAAAATACTATATTCTACTTCTACTATCAATTTGCTTTGCAGAAGCTTAAAGATTGAGCAAGATCAAGCTGAACACATATAACCGGAAGAAGAAGAATCAATGCACAATACACATGAAACTACTCAAGGGAAAGCGTCAGCTAAAAACCCCACTATCTGTATTATCATACAAGGTGGAAATACATTAGAATTATACATTGTCTTAGCTCTCACAGCTAGCCAGCTCTCAGTACAATCCTCCTGGATGCTCACAAGCAATCAAAGCTTCTCACAAGCCTTCTCCTCTGCCCTCCAAGCTCCTATTTCCTTGCACAGTTTCTCCTGGGTGATCCTCCTGTTACCAAGTGGAAGATTGATCTCTCACACTGATCCTACACCCTGTCAGAACTGCGCAATCCTCAAGGAACCTTACTTTGACTGCATGCATGAGTTTCCTTTATAGGAAAACACATGAAACTAATAGTATATTGCCCTTGTCTTTAATCTCAACTGGGTCTTTCTCAGAATAGACATGCATGAGTTTTGATGAGCGAATCTTCAGTTATCTGGAGTACACTAGTTGAGTGCATGCATGCATCAACTGACTGATGACTCACAATTAGTTCCTCAAATAGTTTGGAACTAATTTAACTGGACTTAACTCAGTAAACTGAGCTAACTAATTACAATTCAAATATAACTCAATTTTATCTCCTTAATTAAGGGATAATCTTCTTAATTTAAGGGATAACTGTTGCATGACTTCAGAAAGACTTCTAACTTGAATTTCTCCAACTAATTAATCCATAATGAATTAATTAAGTATTTCCAAGCAGCTAGTGAGACTAAATTGGATTTTAATTCACAATTTTAATTCAAGGACAAATTAGAATTGGAATATTCTGGATTCTATTTTTATCATTTCTTGTTGCTATTTTCAACAAAGTTTAATATTTACAATAAATAATCAAAATCACTGTGGTAAATGTTGCACTTAGGGGTGTCACATATTCTTTTTATGTATGTTATTCTAAATTCTTTTGAATTTGTTCTTTTTATGTATGTATATAGATTTAAATTGATGTAGGAAGTGGAAAATTTAGATTATGATATTTAAATAAAATTAGTTTTTATTTTGTAAATTAGAATTTTTTAATTATGCCGTAAGGCATTCCCTTTGAAATTAACTGCCCTCTCAAATTACGTGTACATTTGTGGACCTTTGATTTAGGTGTTAGACGATTAAAATATTTTGAGCCATCAGATTGATCCGATATTAAGTTAGTTATGACCTCTTAGATGATATCGTTTTGCGAGGGTCAGATTGTTTATCACGAGGTGTGAAGAATTGTTTATCAGGAGTTGTGCAGATGTGCTCGAGTTCTTTGAATCCATGGGTTTCAAGTTCCCTAACTGTAAGGGCGTGGCAGATTTCTTGCAGGAAATAAGTAATTGTTTATCAGGTGCTGTGAAGATGTGTTTGAGTTCTTTGAATCCATGGGTTTCAAGTGCGCTAACCGTAAGGGTGGGGCATATTTCTTGCAGGAAGTAAGTAAAGTGACAATACACTGTTATTGATCAATTCTGATTGTTCTTGTTATGCATGTTACTTCGAAAAAAGATCAGCAGCAATACTGGGCATTTCACTGTCCATCCGCCATTGCCTTATCCTTGCATTATCTGATTGTTCTTGTTATGCAGGTTACTTCGAAAAAAGATCAGCAGCAATACTAGGCGTTTTTCACCGTCGATCAGCCATTGCCTTATCCTTGCATTATGTGGACTTCAAATTCATAGGTCCTCTTTTTTCAGGGTCCCAAATACTTTTGAACTGGCCCATTTGCATCTTGCAAATTCATAGGCCCTATTTCTTCAGGGTCTCGAATACATTTGAACTGACCCATTGGCATCTTGCATGAAAGAAGAACAAATACCACGGTGACCAGTTCCGTTGGGTAAGTACCATATCCCTATTAGCGTAGTATTTTATTAGGTTTCTTCTCGGCATTTCATTAGATTTTTGGTTCTTGTTTAGAATAATAAGTACCATGGTGGCCAATGGAGTTCTTTTGGGTAAGTATTGGGGTTTTTTTCTTGGCATTTCATTAGAGTTTTGTTTCTCTTTAATGATTCTGACTCTGTTTTTGACTCAGTTTTTGACTTGTAGTTAGTTAGGCATGGGTGGAAGAAGGTGTTGGAGTAACTGAGTACACAATCTCCTCAACATTGGAGGATATCGATAAAATCCCCAAATACAGAAGAGAGAGCATGGTAGCCAATCCCAATTTCAGCTTCTCCTGTTCAAGCTTATCCTCTACCTGTACCAACAATGGCACCAACACTAGCAATACAAGAAGTCGATTCTGACCTGTTCATTTTGTTGGTTCAGTCGATGAAGCAAGCAATCGGTGATTTAGTAATTCCAAAAGTGGCACGAGCAAGGTATCCCTATTAGCATAGTATTTTATTAGGGTTTCTTCTCGACATTTCATTAGATTTTTGGTTCTTGTTTAGAAGAAGAAATGTCATGGTGGCCAACAGAGTTATTTTGGGTAAGTATTAGGGTTTTTTTCTCGACATTTCATTAGAGTTTTGTTTCTCTTTTGTAATTTTGACTCAGTTTTTGACTTGCAGTTAGTCAGGCACGGGTGGAAGAAGGCGTTGGAGTAACTGAGTACACAATCTGCTCAACATTGGAGGATATTGATAAAATCCCAAATACAGAATAGGTAGCATGGTAGCCAGTCCTAGTTTCAACTTCTCCCGTTCCATCTTATCCACTACCTGTACCAGCGATGGCACCAACACTAGCAATACGAGAAGTCGATTTTGACCTATTCATTCTGTTAGTTCAGTCGATGAAGCAACCAGTTGGTGATTTAGTAATTCCAGAAGTGGCACAAGAAAAGTACAAAGAGACCTGTATTGTAACCAGAAGAAAAGTCTAAAATCACTGGTGTAAAATTCGAACCGAGCCCGTATGCTGCTTGGTTGTGAGTGAATATGGGAGAGGTGTTTGTTCGAGCTTCATGTTCTGATGGTCACCCACCTTACAACCAATATAACGTATATTACATGTGCGGGTTCACTACATAGTTAAGTTAGTTGTGGCTTCAATCATTTATTCAACCCACCCGTTAGCCCAATAAACAAGCAGCCAGGGTTATAATTCCTTGATCGTGGAATATAGAGAAGAGGTGCATGCATTGATTATTCCATTGATTGATAAATATAATATGGATGGGGTACAACACACGTGTAAGGACCTTTTCTATACTGTATACCTTTTTTTTTTTAAATAATTCACAATAAAATACAACTAGAAGAAAAACGTTGGGAATTCAAATTTAAACAGCACTGTCTAACACATTCCTGAAATTCATTTCACTGAACATATCATAAAATTTACATACATTTAACTAAGACCACAAAGCAATCATACAAAATAATATTGCAATACACATGTACCGTTCACCATAAGACGAGACTCCGCTTGCTCTGTTGTTACTGGTATTCCCTTGTTGCCGGTCACCTCCGCAAGTGAATGACGACGTACTTGATCCGAATGTGAAGACCCACCAGTTAACCTCCCAACCTACTCCTTGGGTACTCTTCTTCCTCGCGGACCCTCGAGCTGCAATGGGGTTGTACAATGGAGGAATGCACTAGCTGGTAGAGAAGAGCACTCCTTGGCTCAAGAGTCCCCTCTCTAAAATCCTCTACCTCACCAAACTCACTATAGTTTCGTAATCACTGCTCTAACATCATCTCATCCATCCAACAATAGGGTTCCCCAAAAAGTCCCTTCTCCCATGGCTTGCCCCTTCTTTTATAGGAGTCCTCATAGGTGACACTTTTCATGTCATGCATAATTAATTATTTTTTTATAATTCAATAGCTTGATTATTCACCCACCCATGTGTCATTCTCACATCAAGGGTCTCCCAAAATTATTTACTTAAATTTTTATTTAAAACCAATATTTTCCTCACCTCAACAAGATTCCTATTTCTTCTCCTAGTTGTCTCTTTATTCCCCCTTTTTATTCCTTAATTTGTGTTCATTACTTAAAGTCAATTAATGAGTCAAGATTTGATCCCCTATTTACTCCCTAATTTAACTCAGGTTATCTCTTAGATGGATATTCTTATGTTGTTTGTTGCCACCTGGAGGTTCTTTACATTTCTCTAAATTTAATTTATTATTCTTATTTTAATTCACCTTCTTCTTTTCTTAATTAGGTTTAATTAGTTTAGGATTAATCTTTCCTTACAATTATGTCCCTCTTTCCTCTTTTTACCTAATTAAACCACATAATATTCTTAGTATTTTCCAATATGGGAAGGGTAGAGTTTTTAAGTTACTCTATTTTATTTCTTCTTATGATCCTCCTTATTCCAAGTTTTATTTTTGATTTAATTACCTTGGTTTCTAATCATCATTTACCCTTGATGTAACTTTACCTAGTTTTCATTCCTTACTTATATTTATTTATTATTATTTATTTTTAATGATTCCAAGGGTGCCAAGCTTGGTTGTGCCCTTCAAGAACTTCCCTAGAAGTTCCAAGGGTGCCACACCTAATAGTTTAATTGTGATGCCAAGGGTGCCAAGTTGGTCGTGCCCTTCAAGAATTTCCCCTGAAGTTCCAAGGGTGCCACACCACTTGCCCTTCAAGCATCCAGTGACTACGAGGGGAAAGTATAGTGCAACGTCATAGACCACTATCATCTCTTATGTTGCCTGCTATAGTGAGACTAATGGTGTCGGGGATCAAGGAATCCACCTTGATGCGCGCCCCCCAGTAAACTCCTCATGAGCGACCCAACTTTGGGACCTGCCCTCATGGCATCGTGATCTTCAAGGCGAAGGTGTTTCAACCCTTCCAGCCCAAGTCACGGCGGGAGTGCTAGTGGGTGAGATCAGGGACTATGTCCCACCCCTCCCATGTAGTTCCATCCACCTGTACAACCCCATCACCCATATGTGCGTCATTCGGTCAAGCAACTAATCTGTGCCTGCAACCATTAACATATCATCAGAATATAGTTAAACATATATGGCAGATTTCAAGATCGACTTAGACTTTAAAAGATATAATAATATGAATTTTCATCAAACCAGGTGTCATCGACATGTCATATGCGAGTGCCTCTGATGGTTTCCTGCCATACTCAATAATCATCAGTAACAAGGTTTCTCAATGTTAGTCATTATCATAATAGCATCATTAACAATTCCTGGTCATTCACATCATTGTCCATTGTAAGTCTGAACTAAAAGAAGTAGGTAACATAGGGGACACATCCTTCATGACTATCATCAATAATCATCAATGGAAACATACATATTCATTAAGCTATCAACATCGTAACATCGTAGAAATATACCTAT
The DNA here is from genome assembly GCA_031772625.1 of Pinus tabuliformis. Taxonomy (NCBI): domain Eukaryota; kingdom Viridiplantae; phylum Streptophyta; class Pinopsida; order Pinales; family Pinaceae; genus Pinus; species Pinus tabuliformis. The sequence continues at coordinate 524,515,251 of CM062813.1, read as the reverse complement.
CCATCAAATTTATCATCATTATGTTTTTAGTAGAGTGCATACTTATTCTTTACTACCCTCATCATAAATTCAAATAGAGACCAACTTAACTATGTAATGTTGCAATCATCAGAATACTGATAGATAAGATACATAACCATTCATGCTATCATAATATCAATGGAAATCATTCATAAACATCATAACCATGAATATCTCAATCGCTAATAATAGTGTCATGTGTCCAGATCCTCAATCTGAGGTCCTCAAAGAATAAAGTGTCTAAGATAATGTCATATTAAGGTCAGGAAACTAGAGTGGGCACTACATACACCCCCTCTTAACAATGGACTTCGTCCCAAAGTCCTTGAAACATAAAGGAAAACGACGACACATATCCTAGGAATCTTTCCTGAAACTCTTGCTAACCTTCTGGTAATAGGTATCCCTGATTTTTAAATTAAGCACTTTTCTTTTTCTAAGGAATTAAAATCAATTAACAAAATCATTTTCATCTTCTGGATTAAGTAATTTTCTCAACTAATTTATTTATTTATTTATTATTATTATTTTTATCATTTTTACCTAATTAGTTCTATTAGGCCCTCATGAAACATTGTCATAAAATCTAATGCTTCTCATTTTCATTCCTTTAACCTCTTGAATATTCAAGAGTGTCTTTCAAGTATAGTTCCTTCGAACATGAGCTTGAGATGTAATGCCCAACAATTGTCCTTGTTATGATCATCCTTCATACTATGTTCATAATGCAAGTCTTTTTTTTTTGTTGCATAATTTAACTTCAATATGTGGATTTACTAGCACAAAAATACAAATAACAAAGCACCAATGAAGAGAATAACATGCCTTAGTTTTCACTAGATCAAAACATATTAGGTTGTCATATATCCAGGAAACATGATATCAAGGTCCACACAAACTAATTGCTTTGAATTTACAAACTAACTGAATTATCATAGCATTACACCTCTTACTTACTATACAAGTCCATGCTGACACTGATCATTTCAAAAGAAGCCCGTGTTACTCAAACATCTCAAGGAAAATAACTTAGAGCAATGTTTTTCAGACTATAAAAGCTTAAGGCACATTGCTCTTGCCATTGGTAGCAATAACATATTCTTGATCAAAGAGACTGTTTGAGGATTTTGAAATTAGTGAACCAAAATTCCCATTCCAGGTTCCAATTCATCATCTTAAAAGGAGATATCACTTACAAAAGCTTTGATATAAATTTTCATCCTGCAATACAAAATTTATTTCCTCAGGCACTCAAAAATAAGCAGAATGTTTGTATCATATTTTAATAACCACTCCCAATGACTACTTTGTTGTCTGAAATAATATGTTTATTTTATTTTTCATTTATCATCTAACAACCCAAAAACTTGTACAAGGAACAAACGAAAAATAGATTGCCTCAGTTGATAACTCTAAAGCACTGGGGTAGAGAATTGAAGCAAGAAAATATAGATTCAGACTGTAATAGTTAAAAGCATAGAAAGGATTTTTAACGATTAAGGGTGTTATTTAATACTAACATTGTTTTATTCCCAAAAACGACATTCATTTCAAAGCTTTATCTAGAGAGGAAACAAATAGACCCATAAATACCACAACTCCCTAATGAAAGTAAGAATCATCAGTATTAAAAATTTGTGTTTTAAATCGAAGGATCACCATAGCAGATCGAAATAGGGAATATAATAGATAGTTTGGGATTTATTTTTAGTGATAATAAGAGGCCTTAACAATCAGGGTTCATAAGCTATGTTCAAAGCCACTGTGTTATTCTAGGTACCAAAAAACGGATCTTCTAGTAGTCAATGGACAATGGCAGCTGTAAGCATCACACGTAATGAGAGACGGGGACAAAATGTAAATGCAAAGGGCCACATAACATCAAAATGGAAAGAAAAATTCTAGCTTAGAGAATAAACCATGATGCCATTCAAATCACAGGCCTTCAATTATTTCCATTTAAATTCAAGTAGCCCTTTTGAACAATATTTAGTTCAATAACCGTGTGGTAAGAACTTTGAAGGCAACTAATGAAGGAAAATCCCTAGTGACTTACAATAGAAACTTTAAGCCATATTCAAAATTGCTTCCTTTAAAAACAAATCATTTTGCATATAAAACCAAACTAGTTGTTCACAAATATTCAAGAAAACAAAGTTCAAATTAAAGAAAGGGCCTATGTTTCTGGATATTTAATTATTGATCCATCTGAACTGGACTTCAGAATGAAGAGAAGGAATCATAGAGAAAAGCAGCTTGGATATGAAAAAGAGAGGAGGAGTTTGCATTAAAAATCTACAGAATAATTTAAGTGATGAACATATTTTTAGCAGAAAGATGCAGAAGAATTATTCAGAACTGGGGAGACATAAATTGTTCATGGAAACGGATTAGGAAATGTACAAAGTTGTTTGCCGAATAATTCACGCTACATGAAAAGGTTAAAAATGATGCTAGTAGGCTTCATATTTTGATGTGATATACAAGTTTAATGGAAGCTTGTCATCACGTTGTTTATCTGAATACAATTCCTAGCCAGTCAAATTGATATCTGACACTAAAGTATTTAGGCCGGAATTCTAACAGAACACCAAATGAAGATTTGTCACCCTAACTTCTGTTCAGTTGTGATTGAGAAGGCAACAAAGTTTGAACTGTGCAAAGTCCTCAAAGAATTTGAATTCAAAGTCGTTCCAAGAAAATCGAATCTGGCACAATTCTAAGTCATTAAATAGAATAAAATTTCAATAACTTGCAAGATTGGACATATTTCAATAAATATTGGCCTTTAAAAAAAAACGAAATCAAATGCGTGAAATCTAGAAACATGTGACACGGCGAGAGCCTAGATCTGAAACATGACACCACCAGAGTCCTGGATCTGGCAATACGTGGTTTTTCTTCCGAACCAACCATGAGAGTCTCTGATTTTAAATCTGCTTTCCAGAATAAAGGTCTTCTAAATCAGGGCACTGCATTTTCTTGACTAGAAATGCCAGGGATTCTGAAGAAAAATGTGCCATTTGCTGAAAAGGATTTGGTTGCTTCCAATAGCTAGGGTATGTTTCCCATGCCTAACTTGAAAGCTCGTAATGAACTTTGACAACAAAATGAGCCTCTTCCAATGATTGGGGTCTTAGATGTTCTGCCACATCCTGACGAGGATCTCAACGTGGCAGAGGAATGTATTCAAACAACTGAACGTTTTCAAAAGTTAAGGGCAGGAAGCATTGTTGAGACTTTAGGCAAACTCTCTACAACTGAATCTGAAATAGATCCCAAGGTTATTAATGGAGAGTTTGATGAAGAAAAAAAAAAAAAAACTTCCCTTGTTCGGAACACAGGAACAGAAGCTGGTGAATCTGAGGGTTTTCAGTTAAATGAAAAATATGGTGGAGACGGTATATTGGCAACAGGTTTGGCCATTGCCACTGAAGAAGATAATGAAACAAAGAAGGTTGAGCCTGAAGATATTCTTCCAATGTCCATTTATGGTTGTTTGGCTGCTTTTACAAGGCCATAGATCCTTTGGGGTAAAAATGCATGGCAATGCGAAATTGTTCTTCTAGGAGTTCCAAGAGTTCTTTCAAGCTGGAGGCAAACCCAGAGCAAGATAGGAAAATTCAGTATAAACAAACTTTTATATCAACGAGGTATGGTAGAGGTACATACAAAGAAAAAGTGCATTTAGCAGCTGGCAGGGGAAATATTGAGGGAGGGTGGACAACAAATTTAACTTGCTTTCTAATATTATTTCTAGAATAGTAAGCCAAAGCTCCTATGTCCATCTGGTGGCAACAAATTTAACTAGCTTTTAATGTTATTTCTAGAATACTAAACCAAAAACCAAGATGTGTATAGACTCAAGCTAAGCAATAATGTAGTTGTGGTATGGTAGAGTCTGGTAATTATCACAGCATTTAAGAGTAAACCTAGTGAACCTTACATCTGAAAAATCAACAAAAGTATAGGCCATGCTCCAGATCCACCAATTTTTTTGGTGAAATTTATAGTTTAGCATAATTTTTTTTTTTATAAAATAAGTATTCCCTTCAACAAGGTAATGACAGGCAAGCTTGAGAAATCTCATGTATTATATGTAACACTGAAACTTAATGCCCATGAAAGAGAGGGAGATAGTGCAATGGCCTCTGAATGAAACAGAGATGAGTACAATGGCCTTTCAATGAAATACCGACAATTAATGAACATAAAAGCAAAATGTTATATAAATAATAGACAGCTGAAACAAAAAATGGTGGATAAATAAGGTGAACAAAGTATTACAATCTCAGCGAAGGCTGATACCCTGTGCTTGAAGCATGGTGGCAGGTTTATGTTCTCAACTCCAACATAGCAGCTTAAAGACGGAAAAAATGCCTGAAACATATGAAAGAATGAAGATAACCCATTATCAGAGTATTGCCAAAACTTCATCATAAAGAGTCTCTCAATGTCTCTGTCGATCCTTTAATAACTCTATATGTTTTCTCAAATCGTGGAAAAATAATCATGAAATCAGAACAGGGTTCAAATTGTCCTTAATTGTATGCCTGATTAAAATTTTGATTCGTGGAATATTAGAGCACTGTGAGAGAACAACACTCCTTCACTTCATGGTTGAAAATTCATAAACAGCTACTGTGGACCTCCTCTGAAGTCATGGCGGAAACACGAATACCCAATACGCGTGGAATTACCAGAGTTCATATTTGTAAAGGCAGTTGCAACTATTCTCCTTCGATTTAGAAAACCTTACATAGAATGTTGAGAGGTACTGAAAATTGTAACTTCCTCAAATTTGTTCACAACATCTGCAAACTCCTGCACATTCAAGTTGTACTGCTCAGTGCTGAGAGCTACCAGAAACTGTAACTTCCTCAAATTTGTTCACAAGGTCTGCAAACTCCTGCACATTCAAGCTATACTGTTCTGTTTGTAGCTGTGTGTCTTCTGACCACCATTGTTAAAGTCCATGAGCTACTTTGAATTCCCTGGGACTAGTGGAATTAATAAATAGATTTGCAGAGGGCAATAGATGTTGGGGCTCAGGCTTTCGCCCAAATAAATACAATAATGAATTAATAATAGAACTGTGAGCAGTAAAGCTCCGCCGAGCTCTGAAATAATAGAAATAATTACAAGACACCGGATCATAGACATTAATATACAAATTGGGGAACCATTTCTGGAGGGCAATGAAGGTCGCCTGAGCCTAGCCATCGTCCTTCCTACCTCTATCCAGACGTTCAGCGACACTCTCCTGGATCTTATGAATAAAAATTCCCAATTTCTCATCCTTGACCGAAATCAATGAAAAAAAAAGGGGAGGATTGAACAGATGGACGTCCATATTAAGGCCCTTCTCGGCCATTATGCAGCCGACTTTGAGAGCAATGGAGGCTCCAAGGGAATGGCCGGCGAGAGAAACATTTTGAGCCCCCTATTCCCTCACCATCTGTTTAGTAACCCGGAGAGCTTCGTCGAGACGGGAAACCTTGTTTATCTGTTGGAGGATGAGATTAAAATCATCGCGCATAATGGTTGTTTATTGGAACCCCTCCTATAACATGCGATGAGTTCGATTCACTACACCTACGAGCATTTCCTTCTCCAAGTGCAAACAATAGCGTTCAAATACTTTAGCCGTGACATTCAATCGGAAAGCGAGACGGAAGAAAAAGTCGATTTCGAGCTGGTTAAACTTGGAATTGCTAATGTCGCCCACTCTGGTATAGAAATCATTATTATAGTGCCCCAGCGGTTGGAGTTTAAGCAAAATTCAACAATCTTCCACAGCGTTTGGAATTTCAGGGGATAAAAACAAAGCAAAACAGAATTTATGAAATTAAACAGCGTTTCTAAAAAATGCCATGGAATTTTAGGCTATTGAAGAAGAAAAAGGCAAAAATTCGTGAAATTTAAACAGAGATATTTTAGATTTCTCCGGCGGATAGAATTTCAAGGGAAGAAACAGAGCAACAACTAAAGTTGACGAATGCGTGAGCAGAGATTCTTTAAAATTCCTTGCAAGGGATAAACGAAGGAGGAGGTCGGAGTTAGTCACATTAGTTAGAGATTTTTATCATATTATTTAACAAAACTAGCCATGCATGCATGGGCCCATAGGTATCAAGGGTTCAACATGGCTCTGATACCAAGTGTAAGGACCTTTTCTATACTGTATACCTTTTTTTTTTAAATAATTCACAATAAAATACAACTAGAAGAAAAACGTTGGGAATTCAAATTTAAACAGCACTGTCTAACACATTCCTGAAATTCATTTCACTGAACATATCATAAAATTTACATACATTTAACTAAGACCACAAAGCAATCATACAAAATAATATTGCAATACACATGTACCGTTCACCATAAGACGAGACTCCGCTTGCTCTGTTGTTACTGGTATTCCCTTGTTGCCGGTCACCTCCGCAAGTGAATGACGACGTACTTGATCCGAATGTGAAGACCCACCGGTTAACCTCCCAGCCTACTCCTTGGGTACTCTTCTTCCCCGCAGACCCCCGAGTTGCAATGGGGTTGTACAGTGGAGGAATGCACTAGCTGGTAGAGGAGAGCACTCCTTGGCTCAAGAGTCCCCTCTCTAAAATCCTCTACCTCACCAAACTCACTATAGTTTCGTAATCACTGCTCTAACATCATCTCATCCATCCAACAATAGGGTTCCCCAAAAAGTCCCTTCTCCCATGGCTTGCCCCTTCTTTTATAGGAGTCCTCATAGGTGACACTGGTCATGTCATGCATAATTAATTATTTTTTTATAATTCAATAGCTTGATTATTCACCCACCCATGTGTCATTCTCACATCAAGGGTCTCCCAAAATTATTTACTTAAATTTTTATTTAAAACCAATATTTTCCTCACCTCAACAAGATTCCTATTTCTTCTCCTAGTTGTCTCTTTATTCCCCCTTTTTATTCCTTAATTTGTGTTCATTACTTAAAGTCAATTAATGAGTCAAGATTTGATCCCCTATTTACTCCCTAATTTAACTCAGGTTATCTCTTAGATGGATATTCTTATGTTGTTTGTTGCCACCTGGAGGTTCTTTACATTTCTCTAAATTTAATTTATTATTCTTATTTTAATTCACCTTCTTCTTTTGTTAATTAGGTTTAATTAGTTTAGGATTAATCTTTCCTTACGATTATGTCCCTCTTTCCCCTTTTTACCTAATTAAACCACATAATCTTCTTAGTATTTTCCAATATGGGAAGGGTAGACTTTTTAAGGTACTCTATTTTATTTCTTCCTATGATCCTCCTTATTCCAAGTTTTATTTTTGATTTAATTACCTTGGTTTCTAATCATCATTTACCCTTGATGTAACTTTACCTAGTTTTCATTCCTTACTTATATTTATTTATTATTATTTATTTTTAATGATTCCAAGGGTGCCAAGCTTGGTTGTGCCCTTCAAGAAATTCCCTAGAAGTTCTAAGGGTGCCACACCTAATAGTTTAATTGTGATGCCAAGGGTGCCAAGTTGGTCGTGCCCTTCAAGAATTTCCCCTGAAGTTCCAAGGGTGCCACACCACTTGCCCTTCAAGCATCCAGTGACTACGAGGGGAAAGTATAGTGCAATGTCATAGACCACTATCATCTCTTATGTTGCCTGCTATAGTGAGACTAATGGTGCCGAGGATCAAGGAATCCGCCTTGATGCGCGCCCCCCAGTAAACTCCTCATGAGCGACCCAACTTTGGGACCTGCCCTCATGGCATCGTGATCTTCAAGGCGAAGGTGTTTCAACCCTTCCAGTTGATGAGCCCCAAATTTGGTAACATTTTGGGCTCATTTGGCCTAACTACCTTTGCTCAATCCTTCATTTTTCATAACTTATGCATCATTTTTTAGTATGTTTATGTCATTTGTACGAATCAGGGCAGTCACTATTCCTAGGTGGCTAACACGTGCTCATTTCAGGTTTTTTGACACATGATTGGAACAAAACCGAGCAGATAAGGGCCAGGAGACAGCCAAGATGGGGTTGAGGATTCGTAGGAGGGTTGTCCACAGCATTAAATGGCCTTCCTCGGGATCTTCACCCCCAACTCCGAGCTCCAACAGCCACCACAACCGGATCTAGAAGGCAGCCAAACGGATTTTGAGGAAGCAGTTGTTCACTCCTAGTTTGGTCAGCCAAGTCCCACTGATTTAGGAGGCCAGCTTGGGGCCTCGTGATGTATAAATGATAAGGCTTTAGCCTTCGAAAAGGACTTTTGAAACATTGTTGCACATTCTGCACTACGAGCTGCTAGCTTGGTTTTTCTCTTTTGTAGCCATTATTGGCATACTTTTTGACTTATGATTATTATTTCTTAATGGGAAGCAGTCAGATTTGATCTCAGTTCTGAGTTTTTAAAAGGAGCCATAGCTCTCGGGGTTGGGCCCAACCTGAGAGCCTAAGGCCTCCTTCTTCTGTATTGTTATCTTTTCTTTCAGCATTATGGTTCTCTTTACATGCATTTGAAACGCAGTTTGTTGAGTTAGATTTCGTGGTATGGTTAAGTAGGTTATTGTTAGAAGATAGAGTTGCTCTAGATGTTTAGAATAGAGTAAAGAGATTAGAATTGATAAAAGCTCCAAAAAAGGGTTGACTGTACTCTCATTTTCACCTCTTTCTAGGGGCTGGAATTGCAGACAGTGTTACCCACCAAAAACATTGGTTTATGTACTCATGCAATCTTTGGTGCAATATTTTTGTTTGTAGTAGTTGTCCATGCACTCAGACCTCTTGGAATGTTTCTTTGCTTCGGTACCATACATGATTCTCTTTAAAAATAACGTTGTTGTTCATTGGTTTCATTAAACAGTTAGAATAGGTTAGTAATGTTTTGATTATGTGCAGGACGTGGATGATTTGGTTTAGTTTATATTGTGCAGTGCAACTCCATCCCTCTCTCGTCCTTCTAAGCCTTGCCCAGGCCAACTGCTCATCTCCAAATTCGACCCCTTGTCTCTCAATTACTCTATTGCCCACGACATCCTACCTCTCTCTCGACCTTCCACTCCCTCTACCCTCTTTAAGACGAACTATTTTTCCACATCCTCTCATCACCTCACCTCCCTGTCACTAAGTCATTACAAACCCCTCTCCTATCTCCCTATCCATCCATGCAGCCTTTTCCACTCACCCATCATCCAAAATCCAATCGTAGAACATCTTGTAGGAATTACTGAACATCCTGTAGAAATTCTGAAACATCCTATAGAACCCCTGCAGACTTCCTGTAGAAGCTCATAAACTTGGTTTTTGGCAGCAAAACTTTGTGAAACTCTTTGGAAGGGTGTTAGGAACCCCTTAGATCCTCTCTAAACCTTCCCAACCTTTTCCAAGCCCTTCTCCTCCTTGATCCACCTCTGCACAGTAAAAAGCTAGTTAAAAGCACATGCATGATAATTCTAATAACTGAAACAAAAATACAAACAATGTTTTCTTCAGATAGAGGTAGTCTAGACACATGCATTTTACCTTCATAGAAGTAATGGCATCTCTTTCAGTAGTTTGCATTCCCATCTTTGCATCAGTAAGACTAGCTGGTAGAATTAGGGTTTGCTAGGGTTTGCGTTTCTTGTTGGCTTTCAGTTCCTTTCTGCAAGTAGATAAGCTTACTTTGAGTTAGCTTTCGTCCATCAGTTAAAAAGCTTCTTCTAAGAGCTCATAGAAGTTGGCTTGAGCCCCTAGCGGACTTGTGCCAGCTGACCAAGTGACAGCTGCGGCAAGAGCTAGTACTTGTGCATACAGCACCGTCGCTTCCAGGTTTGTTACGAACTACCGGGTTGATAAAAGTAAAGAAGGAAGCTCCAAGAGTTGTAGCATTATTGCTACAATACTGGAGCCCACCATCTTTTTGGCGCCGTTGCCGGGGAAGCGTAAGAGTATTGGTGATTGTTGCTTTTCTTCTATTTTCCTACTCTCGCCTTCTGCTAAGTAGTTTATTTCATTTTCATTCTGCAAAAGTAGCATAGACATTTCCTGCTTTCATAGATTAACATTTCAATTCCGCAATTTCATTTTTGCAAGCGTAGATTAGCATTTCAATTCCGCAAGCGTAGCCTAGCATTTCATTCTTGCAATTTCATTTTAGCAAAATAGATTAGTCCTTTTATGCTTTCATTTCAATTCCGCATTTCCACTTCAGTAAGATAGTTAGTTGCAGTTCAATTTGTTTTAGTTTTGCAAGTACCAGAAAAAAACAAAAGCAATCAAAAGTCTTTCCATTTCATGCCTCGTAGAAATCGAGATAAAACAGGCAAATTCTTACCCAACACCCCCACCACATCACTGAGTCACCCTTCTCTCTTCTTTGGTGACAGTGATCCAGAAGAACCTATAGGCGAACCTCCTGAGATATACGAAGATCCTATAGCAGAAGAAGAGTTAGAGAACACTCCATCTGAAGCTATGGCTGACAATAGGGGAGAAGATGAGAGAATTGAAGGTGCCTTCCCCATCCGAGAGACCAATGGAGACATGAAAATGAAGAACATCAGCCCCTCCGCTTTACCTCACTTCCATGGACTGACTACTGAAGACCCTGATACCTTCCTGTTTGAGTTTGTCGTCCTTTGTCGAACCTATGACTACACCGAAGATGAGCAAAAGCTGAAACTCTTCCCCTCTACCCTTAAGGATGCAGCATTACACTGGTTCATGGGCTTACCTGGGAACAGTATCACCACTTGGGCCCAGATGTAGCAAGCTTTCAATACCAAATACCGGGACTACTGTAGGTCCAAGGAAGCCAAGGGAGAAATCTTTCGGATGACCATGGGGAATGATGAGTCTTTAGAAGATTACGCGGAAAGGTTCCAACTTAGCTATAAACGGGCCAGGTGCACACTTGACCCTGAATCCCTCAAGTTGGTCCTGCTCCGAGGAGTCCCTGAAGACCTCTTAGATACCCTTCACATGCTAGATGGAGGAGATATTTACCAACTACCTTATGAGGACATAAAGACTGTGTTTAGAAACCACTTTAGGGCAGCCCGGAAAAGAGGTAGAGGAAACCTCCTCTCAGCTGGTATTCCTTTCTCCAAACATGAGTTTTCAAATCAATTAGAGGACCTCAAGAGTGAGGTGAGACAGACCATCGCCATGAAACTTGATACATTCTGAATCCAGCAAAAGAAAGAGGAAGCTGAGAGGGCTTTGGCTATCTTCTGCCCTAGGTGTACAAGGAAACACCCTAAGAACGAGTGCCCATTACATTCGGTTGAGGTATGTTTTGTTTGTGAGGAGGACCACCCCACAAACCAATGTCCAACCTTACCTGGGCTTAAAGCCATGTATCAAGGGACAGAAGCGCCCACTGAACCTCTCTATTTCCTCAACCAAAGGAGGCCACATGGACCTAGACCTTACCAACAGGGGATGCAAGGGACACCCCAAGCTTATTACAGCCCCAACCAATCTGCTCCTATGCCTTCCTGGGGTCCCCCTGCTCATCCTTCCTGGTCTATACCTCCTCCATGGTCTTACCCGCCTCAGTACCATACTCAGCCCACTACTCATTCATTTCACTCACATGCCCAGCCACAGCCTCAGTGGAATGCACCTCAATCGGGGTGGAGGCCCCAGTACAATACTCCTCCCGCCATTTTGCCTCCACCACCAGCTCAACCACAACCATTACCTCCTGCTCCTCCAAGGCAACCCCAAATGCCTGCTCAACCGAACCCGAACCCCAACAATCGACAGGCCCAGCAGGTATATATTGGGGAAACATCATGCCCTACCTATGCTGTGGAGATCCAGGAGATCAACCTGCGATCTGGAAAGACTCTTCCGGATTGCCAACCTCCTCCCCCGGAAGGACGAGGAAGATAAACAGGAAAGTGAACCAAAGGCCATTCCACCCTTTCCTGAGAGACTAACGGCCACCACACAACCCAACCCAGAGGAGGATGAGCTTCTGGGAGAACTCAAACAGTTGTGTGTGAGAATACCACTTCTCCAAGCCATCAAAGATGTACCGATATACAACAAACTGGTTAAGGAAAAGTGTTTCAGACACCCAGGCAGGCGAAAAAGAGATGCTTCAACCATCAATGTCATAGGACAACTGTCTGATCTTATGTTGGGGCAGGCTAACTGCCCAAAGTATCTGGATCCTGGGAGTCCTGTAGTCGATGTCCACATCAATGGCACCATCATACCTCACACATTGATTGATCTGGGGGCTGCCATTAATGTGATGACCAGGGATACCATGCTCAAACTCAACCTTCAGGGTTCCTTGAGAAAGACCTCGACAGTCCTGCAACTAGCAGATCGCTCCACCGTGACTCCCGAAGGGATTGTAGAGGATGTCTTGGTCTCTGTTGACTCTTGGGAGTACCCTGCAGACTTCTTGGTTCTGCAACCAAAGGCAAAGCTTACTGGATACCCTCTTATTTTGGGAAGGCCCTGGTTAGCCACTGCAGATGCTTACATAAGCTGTCGTGCAGGAAACATGACCATAAAAAATGGTCCTATGTCCAAGCAACTAGTCCTGTACCCTCCTGCCCAACCCCTATTAGAGCATGACTTACCACTTTGGTTGGAGGAAGGAGAAGAGGATGAGGTGTACTCAGCACCTTTGTGCACCCTAGACACCACTAGGGGAGGCCCCCCAACCGAGGATGATTTGATTGAGACCTTGATCCAGAATCCACCTCCCAGTGCATTGTCCTTAGAGGAATTGGTGGAGGATGCCCAAACCAGCACCTTAGTGGACCTTTGTGTGACCAACCCTGTCGCTCCCAGAGTAAAAAATGTGGAGTTCGGCCCTGAGAGAACGTTAAAGATCATCTCCTCCCTATCTCCTTCCCAGGAAAAGGAGCTGTGTAGTCTGTTGGCCAGTCATCTAGATGCTTTTGCTTGGAGCTATAAGGAGATGAAAGGAATCCATCCTTCGGTCTGTACCCATCACATCTACATCAAAGAAGATTTTAAACCGGTTAGGCAACCCCAAAGGAGAATGAATCCAGCCCTTAAGGGCATCGTCAAGGAGGAATTGCAAAAATTGTTGGATGCCGGATTCATTTACCCCATCTCGGATAGCGAATGGGTGTCCCCTCTGGTGTTGGTTCCCAAGAAAAACGGGAAGTGGAGAATCTGTGTGGACTACCGAGAACTGAACAAGGCCACCAAGAAAGACCATTTTCCTCTACCCTTCATAGATCAAGTGTTGGATGGACTGGCAGGAAAGAAGTTTTTCTCTTTCCTAGATGGGTTTAGCGGGTATAACAAGATCCAAATCAGCTCGGAAGACCAAGATAAGACCACCTTCACTTGTCCTTGGGGTACCTTTGCTTACCAAGTTCTTCCCTTTGGACTATGCAATGCTCCTGCCACCTCCCAGAGAGTCGTCTTGAGCATCTTTTCTGAGCTGGTCCATGATTCGGTGGAAATCTATATGGATGACTTCACTCCTTATGGGTCCAACTTCCAGGAAGCATTGTCCAATCTGGGAAATGTCCTAACCAAGTGCATTGAGATGAACCTGTCCCTTAGTCCTGAAAAGTGTGAATTCTTGATGACTGAAGGGACCGTGCTAGGCCATACCATTTCTTGCCAAGGGTTACAGGTGGATCCTAACAAAATTGCTCTCATCAAGAAGGTTTCACCTCCTCAGAAGGTAAGAGATGTTCGAAGTTTCTTAGGTTTAGCAGGGTATTATAGGAGATTCATTAAAGACTTCAGCAAGCTAGCCTTGCCATTGTTTAGCCTCTTGACAAAAGATGTTGAGTTTAAATGGACTGACGATTGTCAGAAGGCTCTGAATGAATTAAAGGACAAGTTGGTGTCTGCCCCAATCTTGAGAGGTCCAAACTGGGCCCTACCTTTCCACATCCACACTGATGCCTCGAACAAAGCCATAGGGGCAGCCTTAGGACAAGTTGAACAAAAACTTCCATACGCCATATACTTTGTCAGCAAAAACTTATCCAAGGCAGAACTGAATTACACTGTAACTGAGAAAGAATTCTTGGCCGTGGTCCATGCACTGAACAAATTCCGACATTATATCACTGGATATCAAACATTTGTACATACTGATCATGTTGCAATTAGATATTTAATGAATAAACCGGATGTGAATGCTCGTATTATTAGATGGTTACTTTTGTTGCAGCAGTTTGATTTGACTATTGTTGACAAGCCAGGTAAAGAAAATGTTGTTGCTGACTTTTTGTCTAGATTGGATTTACCTGCCGGTGAGGATGGAACAGTGGATGACCAGATTCCAGATGAACATCTGTTTGCTATCTCAGTACTCTCTCCATGGTTTGCTGATATAGCAAACTACCTTGTCTCAACACAGTTCCCTCCACACCTATCCTCAAGAGAGAAGAGCAGGATCGTCAGGAAGAGTGCCTCGTTCACTTGGATCGGGGGCAACCTGTTCAAGATTGGCCCTGATCAGATCTTAAGGCGTTGTGTAAGGGAGGAGGAAGTCTTTGATATCCTCCTAACCTGTCATGACGGACCTTGTGGAGGACATTTTTCAGCCAAAAGGACTGCCTTCAAAATCCTGCAGGCAGGCTACTATTGGCCCACGCTTCATCCAGATGTCAGAAGGTATATCAGCCAATGTGACCAATGCCAAAGGATGGGGAAACCGACTCCAAGGGACGAAATGCCTCTCCAACCTCAAGTGACTCTTGAGCCATTTGAGAAGTGGGGTATGGATTTTGTGGGTCCAATCAATCCTCCTTCGAGGCAAAGGTCTTACATCGTGTGCACAGACTACCTGACAAAGTGGGCAGAAACCAAGGCAATCAAATCAGCGACAGAAGAAAAGGTGGCCGAGTTCTTAAGAGAGAACATCTTCTACAAATTTGGCTACCCAAGAGAGCTAGTCACCGATCAAGGAAGCCAGTTCACCTCCAACTTAATTGAAGACCTACTCGCTCATCACAAAATCAAGCATAGGACTTCCACCCCCTATCATCCTCAAGCGAATGGGCAGGTGGAAGTCACCAATAGAGCATTGAAAGGGATCTTGACTGAGGTGGTGAGAAGCAGTAGAAAATATTGGGCAGATCACCTGGTTGAGGCCACGTGGGCTTACAACACCACTTGGAAGACCACAACCGGCTTCACACCTTATGAGCTGGTCTATGGGAAGAGAGTTTTGTTGTCAATTGAGTTCGAGTACAACACCTTGAGGATGGCAGCTCAGCTGGACCTGGATCTCAGCCATGCCCAACAAGAAAGGTTATTGCAGCTGAATGGATTGGACGAGCACCGAATGCAGGCCCTTCTCCACTCAGAAGTGGTCCAACTTCAGAGGAAGGTGTGGCATGACCAACACCTCAATGACAAGCAATTTCAGCCGGGAGATTGGGCGTTGTTGTACGATTCCAGGCATAAGGATTTCAAGGGGAAGCTGAGAACCAGATGGCTGGGACCATATACCGTGGAAAAATGTAATGACAATGGATCTGTTCTTATTCGGACCATTGATGAGGAGGCCATCCCCATGCTCGTCAATGGGCATCGACTAAAGATCTACAGAAAACCTCTTTCAAGGCAAGAATTCATCAAAACTGTGGAAAAATCAGTGCTGGTCATAGAGAAGGGTTCTGCCTCTGTTTTGGGCATACCCTGAACATCTCAAAAAAAGAAAAAAAAATAAAATAAAATAAAGATCCTTGGGTGAAAACCTTTCTGAGGCTCCCAAGGCAGATGGTAGGGGTGAAAACCTCATTGAGGCGTCCCTGCTGTCTTTCTGAAAATGTTTGAAAAAGACCCTTGGGTGAAAACCTCTCTGAGGCGCTCAAGGTGGATGGTAAGGGTGAAAACCTCACGGAGGCGCCCCTGCTGTCTTTCAAAAAAAAAAAAAAAAAAAAACAAAAACAAAAACAAACAAACAAACAAACAGGGAAAACAGGTTCAAGATTTGGCAATGCATGCAGGTTGCAGGTATTCCATGCAGGAAAAGAGGCCCCTCAACTCAAGGACAAGGGTCCCTACTATGCTACCAGGTGACCTCACCAGCACTCCCTCCAGAAACACTCATCTCTTCCAAGGTCTGGGCATGATTTGATCACAGTTTAGCCTTCTACAGGAAGCTACAGGACTTTCTACAGGAAGTTTTGTATTTCTACAGGAAACTTCCTGTAGAATCTTTGGACGGCCCAGAACCGACTGTGTGGGGAGATCTAACGCCTGAGGTCCAACACGGAGGCATGCAAGCTAATGTTTTCTCCATCACGCACTGCTGTCACCTCCTTCTACCACCCCAGTTGCCATGCAATGGAAATACCTGCACAGTCAAATCAGGACATTGAATTATCAGAGGAAGCGATTCTCAAATGGAATAAAGGATGCAGAGACCCCATGCGCTACTTACCAAAGCCATCCGAGGACCCTGCGACCATGACCGTGATGCCATTGTCTCCACCGTTTCGGCATGCACCCGAGGAGGACAAACTGCTACAGGACATCCTACAGGAATCCCGTAGCAGTTCATCCAGCTAAAGTGTACACCATCAAGGCGCCTGCAACACATAGAGCGAGCACATGCACCATCTGCAACCAGGTAACAAGCTTCGTAATCAGAAGCAGTCTGCAAGGAGGAACCCCCGTTCCTGTGCATGAAGCAGTAACAAGCTAATCCATCACCCTCGCCCTGAAACCTGAAAATAACGTCGCGGCCGCACAAGTAAGTGCCTCACCCTTTTTTCGTCAAATTACATGAATAATACTCTAAAATGTTTGCGAGTGTGGAAATGAATGGGTTGAGCAGTCGGGTAGCCATTCAACTGGCCACCACGACCAGTTTGATGGTCTCGTCAGATTGGGAAAGTGTTGGTCGTGTCAAGCAAAACGGGAAATGGACACGTGGGAAGCGTCCAGTCGGGGAGAAGCGGCATTTTAACAGAAATGGCGGCGGTAGATATGCAGGGAATGATGCGGCAGTCAGGCAGACTTGCAGTGAAATGAATAGGTGACGTCGTCCAACGGTCCGGCAGGGACAGCTCACCCCCGCGCCACGAATTCCGCAGGGATTCAAATCTACTGGCTAGATCGTCACTCCACTCATTTATCATCAGCCGTTTTGCAGTCGAGTAAGCGTCTGAATTTCTCTGAAGCTCGTTACTCCAAGTCTTCGGCCTGTTCAAACGTCTGGTGGTTGCACAGAAGGCGTAGAACCACTGACGTGCTCTCCGGAACCTGTGCGCGACTTCTACAGGAAGCTGCGTTACAGGAAACTCGCTGCTACAGAGGAAATCGATCTATTCACGTCAAAGGTGGCGAATTGGGAAAGGTAAGCCTGAACCTGTTCCTCCCATGCAATTGGTTTGAAGGGTGGCGAAGTCGACGTCCTCAAAAAAGTAAAACTACAGTCTGGGCATAAAATTGCAAGCGTCGTCTTCCTTTTGCATGAAAATTGTCGTCGTAGTATATGCGGGGTTTTCTACAGGATGTGGTTCGTAATTGAGCCCCTGTCAAGGCTCACCTATAGATAGCCGAGAATTCACGAACAGTGTGCTTGACAGAGGCGTAATTCTGTGCTCTGTCTCAAGAAATCCGAAAGGCCCATCTTTTGATACGCACCAGCCACCTCCGGCTAACATAGCAAGCTTTCACCATGCCGGGTGGATTCATTAGGAAGGAACCGACAGACTCAAAGAAGCTACGGGAAAACCCTGAGGTGGTAGAACTGTTCTCTCGTGCACGATGGATGTCGTTCTGCGACAAGCTTCAAGGTTATGATGATGAGGTGGCAGAGGAATTCCTGCGAGCTTTGAAGCCAAAATAAAAAACGCTGGCCGTTGTAAATTTCAGGGGTTTGAATCTCAGACTCACCCCATATTTCATCAGCAGAGTCACTGATCTCCCAATGGGGGTACCGTGGGATAAGGAGGAGAGAAAACTAGGCCAGAAGGCTAAAAAGGAGTTCTTTCTGCCGAAGGAGCAATTCTCAGAGGATAAGAACGGGGTTCGCAGAGCTAGCCTATAGCCGCTTTGGAGTGAGGTCAGCCTCCAAATTATGAAATATATCACGTGCGAAGGACGATTCAGCATCGTATATGGGTACCATTTCCGGCTGCTCACAGAACTGAGGCACCAAATGGACCTACCTTCAGAAAACAAGCTAAGTATTCCCTACTTCCTTCTGCAGTCCATGACTGAATGTGCCAACAAATTACGAGAGGGCACGCCAGACCAGGTAGCCCATCATGGGCTCATTAAGCTCCTCATGGAGGATGCACTCCACACATACACCGTCCCTCTCTCGTGGGAAGCCTTCCGAAATCTGACTAAGGATGGCG
This sequence comes from Pinus tabuliformis, assembly GCA_031772625.1. NCBI lineage: Eukaryota > Viridiplantae > Streptophyta > Pinopsida > Pinales > Pinaceae > Pinus > Pinus tabuliformis. The sequence goes on along the minus strand of CM062813.1, from coordinate 524,496,925 downwards.
ATATCAAAATGTTGACCGAGGAGCTCACTTCCTCCAGCAGCGAGGAGAAGGAGCCAATACACACAGAGAAGAAAGGGAAAGGCCAAGAAACCGCGGCCAAAGCACCGAAGAAAGAACAAAAAGGGAAATAAGAGGAACACCAAGTTGCCGAAAAAGAGGATGACAAATCCACATTGACACCCAGGGAGAAAAGGTTACAGAGTAGGGTGGAAAGCACTGAAAAATTCCACGTCAGTAAAGGCACCTCGAAAGTAGCCTCAACCAAGTCAAAAGGCAAAACACCCTCAGCCAAACAGGCTAAAACGGTGCCACCTGTTTCTACAGGAAAGTCAAAAACGGCTTCTACAGGAAGCCAGAAATCAACTGCTACAGGGCTTTCTACAGGAAGTCCTGAGAAAGGAAACCCAAAGGAGAAGAGAGCCAAAATCCTTGCAAGGGAGGTAGCAGCCGTGCTGGCCACCCTTAGTACCCCTCCTAAGCCAAAGGAAAAACAAAAGAGGGAGATCCCTCTGTATTTCAAAGCCAGGAGAAGTGTGAGAATCAAAACAGGCGGGCCCCAACCTCCATCCAGCAGCCCAATTACTATAGAAGACACCCCTACCTCACCAAGGGAGAGGTCCCCCTCAAAAATATCAGTCACTTATGAGCGGGGGAGCCCGAAGACAACTGCTTGGAAGGAGAGAATGGACAGGTTGGCTTCAAAAGCCCGGCTACAGGATGCTGAGGCCGTTCTACAGGAAACATTGGCCCGGCTTAAGGAGACAGAGAGGATGGAGGGAGAGGCACCCACATCACCACTTAGGGAAGACGGAGTAGAGCCACCGAGGGAAGAAGAGGTAGAGCATATTCCGGAACCTAGTCCCCAGCCAAGCTTGAGCTCATATTATAACTTCTTGGAGGCTGGAAAAATTATCCCACAGAAATTCACTGTGCCACTTTTCTTTGTGTTGGAGGAAGAAAGAGTGAGAACTCACACGTGGATGAAAATAGCTAAATCAAAGGGAGTGGCAGATATAGGCCCCTTGGAGGAACAACTCAAGGAGGCACGAAAAGAATTAGCTATGGCCAAACACGTGGCAAACTGCCAGCGGGTATTCCTACAGGAAGAGAATGAGAAACTTAAACTGCAGCTACAGGAAATGAAGAAAGAAAAGGGCACATCATCAGGGGACACTACAGCAGAACATCAAGGCAAAGAAGGACTGCAAGTTGGTCTTGGGGAGCTAACCTCGCATCTACAAGAAAGGGAACTGCAAGCACAAATCGAGATACAAGCTCTCAAACAGCAGTTGCAGCAAAAAGAGGCACAACTAGCTTGCATGGCCAGTTGGGCCATGGATGCTCTGCAATGTAGACAGCCGGCCAAATCTTATGGCCTATACTTACGGGACCAGTGGCCGCAATTTCAAATTAATGCATTGGCGCAGAGGGGTATCTCCCAAATCCAAGACCCCCAGCAGTTCACAGAGTTATGCAATAGTAGTTCATCAGAGGATAAGGCCAAACTATCGGAGTTCTATCTCCATAATTTGGCCCTTCCTAATGTGATTTCATGGGATCCCAACACAGTTGTAGGGGATATGCAGTTGATGGCATTTGCCTCATGGTTGAACCATGAAGAAAAGAGGGCAGCAGAGGTCAAAGAGGTCATGGACCGAGAATTACATGAGCCACTGCTGATTAGAGCAGAGCCAGGGGATCCCACCGCATTGATATCGGCCCACCAACACTTAGCCACCAACCCTCAAACTTTATTGAAATACATGGACCAGCATGCTCAAGCCATAGCACATTTCGAGGATATGGAGTGACTATTAGGGGACAACTGTGTTCATGCTTGCACCCGCCGATGGAACACATTGTCCCACAGCCTTAAAATCAAAGAATATCACACTCCAACTTGAATGAGGGAAGCTCTAGCACGGGTGCCCCTCTACAAGAAGTCCATACAGAACCTCCAAGCCAGCTGGATTGGCCTCAAGCTAAGCCCACCTCTGCTGTTAGGATTGATGGAAGGCAGCACAGAAAAAGAAGAACATAAGCAGTGGGAAGAGGTGGAAAGGAAGGCTGGGTTCCATGCCAGTGAGGAGGAGACTACTTCAGAAGCCTGAGATGTGAGGGTGGCGGTGAAAGCAATGAAGGACGAGGAGCTGGATTAGTTGCTCAGGGATGAGCAATCATTTTAGCTGGGGGGTGATGATGAGCCCCAAATTTGGTAACATTTTGGGCTCATTTGGCCTAACTACCTTTGCTCAATCCTTCATTTTTCATAACTTATTCATCATTTTTTAGTATGTTTATGTCATTTGTACGAATCAGGGTAGTCACTATTCCTAGGTGGCTAACACGTGCTCATTTCAGGTTTTTTGACACATGATTGGAACAAAACCGAGCAGATAAGGGCCAGGAGACAGCCAAGATGGGGTTGAGGATTCGTAGGAGGGTTGTCCACAACATTAAATGGCCTTCCTCGGGATCTTCACCCCCAACTCCGAGCTCCAACAGCCACCACAACCGGATCTAGAAGGCAGCCAAACGGATTTTGAGGAAGCAGCTGTTCACTCCTAGTTTGGTCAGCCAAGTCCCACTGATTTAGGAGGCCAGCTTGGGGCCTCGTGATGTATAAATGATAAGGATTTAGCCTTCGAAAAGGACTTTTGAAACATTGTTGCACATTCTGCACTACGAGCTGCTAGCTTGGTTTTGCTCTTTTGTAGCCATTATTGGCATACTTTTTGACTTATGATTATTATTTCTTAATGGGAAGCAATCAGATTTGATCTCAGTTCTGAGTTTTTAAAAGGAGCCATAGCTCTCGGGGTTGGGCCCAACCTGAGAGCCTAAGGCCTCCTTCTTCTATATTGTTATCTTTTCTTTCAGCATTATGGTTCTCTTTACATGCATTTGAAACGCAGTTTGTTGAGTTAGATTTCGTGGTATGGTTAAGTAGGTTATTGTTAGAAGATAGAGTTGCTCCAGATGTTTAGAATAGAGTAAAGAGATTAGAATTGATAAAAGCTCCAAAAAAGGGTTGACTGTACTCTCATTTTCACCTCTTTCTAGGGGCTGGAATTGCAGACAGTGTTACCCACCAAAAACATTGGTTTACGTACTCATGCAATCTTTGGTGCAATATTTTCGTTTGTAGTAGTTGTCCATGCACTCAGACCTCTTGGAATGTTTCTTTGCTTCAGTACCATACATGATTCTCTTTGGAAATAACGTTGTTGTTCATTGGTTTCATTAAACAGTTAGAATAGGTTAGTAATGTTTTGATTATGTGCGGGACGTGGATGATTTGGTTTAGTTTATATTGTGCAGTGCAACTCCATCCCTCTCTCGTCCTTCTAAGCCTTGCCCAGGCCAACTTCTCATCTCCAAATTCGACCCCTTGTCTCTCAATTACTCTATTGCCCACGACATCCTACCTCTCTTCTCGGCCTTCCACTCCCTCTACCCTCTTTAAGACGAACTAGTTTTCCACATCCTCTCATCACCTCACCTCCCTGTCACTAGGTCATTACAAACCCCTCTCCTATCTCCCTATCCATCCATGTAGCCTTTTCCACTCACCCATCATCCAAAATCCGATCGTAGAACATCCTGTAGGAATTATTGAACATCCTGTAGAAATTCTGAAACATCCTGTAGAACCCCTGCAGACTTCCTGTAGAAGCTCATAAACTTGGTTTTTGGCAGCCAAACTTTGTGAAACTCTCTGGAAGGGTGTTAGGAACCCCTTAGACCCTCTTTGAACCTTCCCAACCTTTTCCAAGCCCTTCTCCTCCTTGATCCACCTCTGCACAGTAAAAAGCTAGTTAAAAGCACATGCATGATAATTCTAATAACTGAAACAAAAATACAAACAATGTTTTCTTCAGATAGAGGTAGTCTAGACACATGCATTTTACCTTCATAGAAGTAATGGCATCTCTTTCAGTAGTTTGCATTCCCATCTTTGCATCAGTAAGACTAGCTGGTAGAATTAGGGTTTGCTAGGGTTTGCGTTTCTTGTTGGCTTTCAGTTCCTTTTTGCAAGTAGATCAGCTTCCTTTGAGTTAGCTTTCGTCCATCAGTTAAAAAGCTTCTTCTAAGAGCTCATAGAAGTTGGCTTGAGCCCCTAGCGGACTTGTGCCAGCTGACCAAGTGACAGCTACGGCAAGAGCTAGTACTTGTGCATACAGCACCGTCGCTTCCAAGTTTGTTACGAACTACCGGGTTGATAAAAGTAAAGAAGGAAGCTCCAGGAGTTGTAGCATTATTGCTACAATACTGGAGCCCACCACCAACCCAAGTAACGGCAGGAGTGCTAGTGGGTGAGATCAGGGACTCTGTCCCACCCCTCCCATGTAGTTCCATCCACCTGTATAACCCCATCACCCATATGAGGGTCATTCGGTCAAGCAACTAATCTGTGCCTGCAACCATTAACATATCATCATAATATAGTTAAACATATATGGCAGATTTCAAGATCGACTTAGACTTTAAAAGATAAAATAATATGAATTTTCATCAAACCATGTGTCATCGACATGTCATATGCGAGTGCCTCTGATGGTTTCCTGCCATACTCAATAATCATCAGTAACAAGGTTTCTAAATGTTAGTCATTATCATAATAGCATCATTAACAATTCCTGGTCATTCACATCATTGTCCATTGTAAGTATGAACTAAAGGAAGTAGGTAACATAGGGGACACATCCCTCATGACTATCATCAATAATCATCAATGGAAACATACATATTCATTAAGCTATCAACATCGTAACATCGTAGAAATATACCTATCCATCAAATTTATCATCATTATGTTTTTAGTAGAGCGCATACATATTCTTTACTACCCTCATCATAAATTCAAATAGAGACCAACTTAACTATTTAATGTTGTAATCATCAGAATACTGATAGATAAGATACATAACCATTCATGCTATCATAATATCAATGGAAAGCATTCATAAACATCACAACCATGAATATCTCAATCGCTAATAATAGTGTCATGTGTCCAAATCCTCAATCTGAGGTCCTCAAAGAATAGTGAGTCTAAGATAATGTCATATTAAGGCCAGGAAACTAGAGTGGGCACTACATACACCCCCTCTTAACAATGGACTTCGTCCCGAAGTCCTCGAAACATAAAGGAAAACGACGACACATATCCTAGGAATCTTTCCTGAAACTCTTGCTAACCTTCTGGTAATAGGTATCCCTGATTTTTAAATTAAGCACATTTTTTTTTCTAACGAATTAAAATCAATTAAAAAAATCGTTTTCATCTTCTGGATTAAGTAATTTTCTCAACTAATTTATTTACTTATTTATTATTATTATTTTTATCATTTTTACCTAATTAGTTCTTTTAGGCCCTCATGAAACATTGTCATAAAATCTAATGCTTCTCATTCTCATTCCTTTAACCTCTTGAATATTCAAGAGTGTCTTTCAAGTATAGTTCCTTCGAACATGAGCTTGAGATGTAATGCCCAACAATTGTCCTTTTTATGATCATCCTTCATACTATGTTCATAATGCAAGTTTTTTTTTTTGTTGCATAATTTAACTTCAATATGTGGATTTACTAGCACAAAAATACAAATAACAAAGCACCAATGAAGAGAATAGCATGCCTTAGTTTTCACTAGATCAAAACATATTAGACTGTCATATATCCAGGAAACATGATATCAAGGTCCACACAAACTAATTGCTTTGAATTTACAAACTAACTGAATTATCATAGCATTACACCTCTTACTTACTATACAAGTCCATGCTGACACTGATAATTTCAAAAGAAGTCCGTGTTACTCAAACATCTCAAGGAAAATAGCTTAGAGCAATGTTTTTCAGACTATAAAAGCTTAAGGCACATTGCTCTTGCCATTGGTAGCAATAACATATTCTTGATCAAAGAGACTGTTTGAGGATTTTGAAATTAGTGAACCAAAATTCCCATTCCAGGTTCCAATTCATCATCTTAAAAGGAGATATCACTTACAAAAGCTTTGATATAAATTTTTATCCTGCAATACAAAATTTATTTCCTCAGGCACTAAAAAATAAGCAGAATGTTTGTATCATATTTTAATAACCACTCCCAATGACTACTTTGTTGTCTGAAATAATATGTTTATTTTATTTTTCATTTATCATCTAACAACCCAAAAACTTGTACAAGGAACAAACCAAAAATAGATTGCTTCAGTTGATAACTCTAAAGCACTGGGGTAGAGAATTGAAGCAAGAAAATATAGATTCAGACTGTAATAGTTAAAAGCATAGAAAGGATTTTTAACGATTAAGGGTGTTATTTAATACTAACATTGTTTTATTCCCAAAAACAACATTCATTTCAAAGCTTTATCTAGAGAGGAAACGAATAGACCCATAAATACCACAACTCCCTAATGAAAGTAAGACTCATCAGTATTAAAATTTTGTGTTTTAAATTGAAGGATCACCATAGCAGATTGAAATAGGGAATATAATAGGCTCTTCTAGTAGTCAATGGACAATGGCAGCTGTAAGCATCACACGTAATGAGAGACGGGGACAGAATGTAAATGCAAAGGGCCACATAACATCAAAATGGAAAGAAAAATTCTAGCTTAGAGAATAAACCATGATGCTATTCAAATCACGGGCCTTCAATTATTTCCATTTAAATTCAAGTAGCCCTTTTGAACAATATTTAGTTCAATAACCGTGTGGTAAGAACTTTGAAGGCAACTAATGAAGGAAAATCCCTAGTGACTTACAATAGAAACTTTAAGCCATATTCAAAATTGCTTCTTTTAAAAACAAATCATTTTGCATATAAAACCAAACTAGTTGTTCACAAATATTCAAGAAAACAAAGTTCAAATTAATGAAAGGGCCTATGTTTCTGGATATTTAATTATTGATCCATCTGAACTGGACTTCAGAATGAAGAGAAGGAATCATAGAGAAAAGCAGCTTGGATATGAAAAAGAGAGGAGGAGTTTGCATTAAAAAGCTACAGAATAATTGAAGTGATGAACATATTTTTAGCAGAAAGATGCAGAAGAATTATTCAGAACTGGGGAGACATAAATTGTTCATGGAAACGGATTAGGAAATGTACAAAGTTGTTTGCCAAATAATTCACGCTACATGAAAAGGTTAAAAATGATGCTAGTAGGCTTCATATATTGATGTCATATACAAGTTTAATGGAAGCTTGTCATCACATTGTTTATCTTAATACAATTCCTAGCCAGTCAAATTGATATCTGACACTAAAGTATTTAGGCCGGAATTCCAACAGAACACCAAATGAATATTTGTCACCCTAACTTCTGTTCAGTTGTGATTGAGAAGGCAACAAATTTTGAACTGTGCAAAGTCCTCAAAGAATTTGAATTCGAAGTCGTTCCAAGAAAATCAAATCTGGCACAATTCTAAGTCATTAAATAGAATAAAATTTCAATAACTTTCAAGATTGGACATATTTCAATAAATATTGGCCTTTAAAAAAAAAACGAAATCAAATGCGTGAAATCTGGAAACATGTGACACGGCGAGAGCCTAGATCTGAAACATGACACCACCAGAGTCCTGGATCTGGCAATATGTGGTTTTTCTTCCAAACCAACCATGAGAGTCTCTGATTTTAAATCTGCTTTCCAGAATAAAGGTCTTCGAAATCAGGGCACTGCATTTTCTTGACTAGAAATGCCAGGGATTCTGAAGAAACATGTGCCATTTGCTGAAAAGGATTTGGTTGCTTCCAATAGCTAGGGTATGTTGCCCATGCCTAACTTTAAAGCTCGTAATGAACTTTGACAACAAAATGAGCCTCTTCCAATGATTGGGGACTCAGATGTTCTGCCACATCCTGACGAGGATCTCAACGTGGCAGAGGAATGTATTGAAACAACTGAACGTTTTCAAAAGTTAAGTGCAGGAAGCATTGTTGAGACTTCAGGCAAACTCTCTACAACTGAATCTGAAATAGATCCCAAGGTTATTAATGGAGAGTTTGATGAAGAAAAAAAAAAAAAAAACTTCCCTTGTTCGGAACACAGGAACAGAAGCTGGTGAATCTGATGGTTTTCAGTTAAATGAAAAATATGGTGGAGACGGTATATTGGCAACAGGTTTGGCCATTGCCACTAAAGAAGATAATGAAACAAAGAAGGTTGAGCCTGAAGATATTCTTCCAATGTCCATTTATGGTTGTTTGGCTGCTTTTACAAGGCCAGAGATCCTTTGGGGTAAAAATGCATGGCAATGCGAAATTGTTCTTCTAGGAGTTCCAAGAGTTCTTTCAAGCTGGAGGCAAACCCAGAGCAAGATAGGAAAATTCAGTATAAACAAACTTTTATATCAACGAGGTATGGTAGAGGTACATACAAGGAAAAAGTGCATTTAGCAGCTGGCAGGGGAAATATTGAGGGAGGGTGGACAACAAATTTAACTTGCTTTCTAATATTATTTCTAGAATAGTAAGCCAAAATATCGTGCGAAAAGCTCTGAAATTCGGACCCAAGGTTCAGCGCAATTTCTTCTCAAATGGGTTTTTTTTGCGACTTCTGAAACGTCACAGAAAAAAAGTTATAGTGAAAATGCCACGATGACCTGTTTGGAGCAGCGAAACCCTAGAATCCAAAGCTCTGATACCAAAGGCAACCATTTGACCCATTGTGTCTGTTTATCAAATACAAAGCAACGAAGATATCCTTCCAAACATTTGTTTACTATCTCAGTTTGCCCATCAGATTGAGGATGATAAGATGAGCTATGAGCTAACTGAGTACCAAGACAAGAAAATAATTCTGTCCAAAAATTTCCAGTGAAAATGGGATCTCTGTCACTTACAATAATATTTGGGTTTCCATGTAGCTTTTGAATTGTTTCCATAAATGCAGTAGAAACTGTACTGGCTTTAATTGGATGTGATAATGCACAAAAGTGTGCATACTTGGTAAGTCTGTCAAATACCACCATGATGACACTCTTTCCCTCAGACTTGGGTAAACCTGTGATAAAATCCATTGATACCTCCTCCCAACGTTGGCTTGGAATGGATAAAGGTTGTAATAGACCTGGTGTCTTAATTGTTTCAACTTTATTTTGTTGGCAAACCAAACATTCTGCCACAAACTTTTGAATATCTGATTTAAGGCCATCCCAAAAAAATTCCTTCTTAACCCTGTGGTAAGTTTCTAAAAATCCTGAGTGCCCTCTTAAGGGAGAAGTGTGCAATTCCATAAGAATCTTTTGTTTTAGCTGGGAATTCTTACAGAGGTATAAGCGATCTTTGTACCATAACGAATCATTTTTCCAGCTAAATGTATCAGACGTACTGGAATCTTGTTGTAGCTTTCGAATAAGTGCCCACACTTCTTCGTCATTCTTCCATTCCTCCCTTGCTTCATTTATCCAATCTGGTTGGATGATAGAAATAGTGCACAACAATGCTTCCACATCCTCATCCTTCCTTGAGAGTGCATCTGCCACCACATTTTGCTTCCCTTTTTTGTAGATGATTTCAAAGTCATAACCCAACATCTTTGTGACCCACTTTTGTTGCTCTTCAGAAGATAATCTTTGTTCTAAAAAGTATTTAAGGCTATCATGATCCGTTTTTACCTTGAAGTGTCTTCCCATTAGGTAGGGTCGCCATTTCTTAAGTGCATGGAGTATTGCCAACATTTCCTTCTCATAAATAGCTTTTCTTAGAAACTTTCCCTTGATTGGACGACTTTCAAAAGCAATGGGTCTTTCATCTTGCATTAGAACAACACCAATTCCATTTCCTGAAGCATCACATTCCACAATAAAGGTTTTTGTGAAGTCCGGTGTAGCTAAGACCGGTGCTTGGCACATTGCCTCTTTAAGATGTTCAAAGGCCTTTGTTGCTTCCGGAGTCCATGAAAATGCATCTTTCTTCAATAATGTTGTTAGAGGTGCTGCTATTCTCCCATAATTCTTAACAAACTTGCGATAATACCCTGTCAACCCAAGAAATCCTCGCAAATGCTTTATGGATGTGGGGATTTTCCATTCCTTAATGGCTTTAATTTTGCTAGGGTCTACCTTAACTCCTTCATGAGATACAATATGACCCAAATATTCCACCTCCTGGACTCCAAAGAAACATTTGGATCTTTTGGCATATAATTGTTTCTCCTCCAATAGTTGTAGCACCCTGTCAACATGTTCAACATGATCCTTCCAAGACTTGCTGTAGATAAGTATATCATCAAAAAATACTAACACAAATTTTCTAAGGAATGGTTTGAAAATTGAATTCATCAAACCTTGAAATGTTGAAGGTGCATTGGTAAGGCCAAAAGGCATGACCAAAAATTCATAATGACCCTCATGAGTTCTAAATGTCGTTTTCGGAATGTCTTCAATCTTCATTCTGATTTGATGATATCCTGAACGAAGATCCAACTTGGTGAAGTAAATTGATCCATGCAATTCATCCAGTAATTCATCAATGACAGGAATGGGGAACTTATCTTTAATAGTGAGCTTGTTGAGCTCCCTATAATCCGGACACATGCGCCATGATCCATCCTTCTTGTGCACCAATACTACTGGAGCAGAGAAAGAACTTTGACTCGGTTGAATTATACCAGCCTCTAGCATTTTTGCAACCATACGTTCAATTTCACTTTTTTGGACATAGGGATATCTGTACGGCCTGATGTTTGGAGGAACACTTCCTGGAATCAGATGAATAGCATGATCATGATCACGCATAGGTGGGAGACCTTTGGGAGTCTCAAATACCTTGGAATGATTGTCCAGGACTTTTTGGAGATCTGGAGAAATAGATGATTCGAATGTGGAAACATCTAGCGAACATAATTGTGCAATTACACCCCTTTGCTCCTTTTTTAGAAGCTTTGTCATACCATTAGAGCTGATTATCTTTCCTGGTTTCCCTGCAATACCCCTTAATTCAACTTCCTTTCCTTCCATAGAAAATTTGATGAAAAGTTCTTGAAAATTAAAAGCTATTGTACCCAAGGATTGTAGCCATTGGACTCCTAGTACAACATCAGCACCTCCCATTGGAATGGAAAGCATTGGGCTAGTCAATACATATTCTCCCATGGATAGCTTGATATTATGGCACTTTCCAGAGCAATTTATTGTTCCTCCATTTGCAATCATCACTTGACACTCTGGTGCTGGATATAGGAAGCAATTCAATTTTTTTGCTACCCTACAATGAATAAAATTGTGGGTGCTTCCTGAATCAATCAACACTATCACCTTTTTCTTCTTGATTTGTCCTTCTATCTTGATGGTTTGAGGAGTGGTAATTCCTGCCAATGCATTACAAGATATGGTCGGATTTATTTTTTCTTCATCTAGGCTTTGTTCCTGGAGCATATCCTGTTCTTTTGACCTTTCTTGCTCCTTTTCCTCTTCACAATCTATGTAGAATAATTTCTTCTCAGCACACTTATGACCTTTAGTGTATTTGCTATCACAACTATAACAAAGCCCTTTTGCTCTTTTTTCTTCCAATTGTTGTGGTGTCAACCTTATAGGTTGTGGAAGACTAGGGGCAACAACACTTCCATCTTTATAGTTGTGAGTGGTATGCTTCCTGGTTGCCATAATTTTGCTTTCCATTTTTCTTGCTAACCTGAATGCCTTCTCTAATGAATCAGGTTCCCAAAGTCGAACATCATGTTGGATATTATCCTTTAAAGACCCTATGAACACATCAATCCTATGCTCCTCTGGAATATCTTTTACCCTTATGTTCAATTTTTGGAACTCCTCAATGTGCTCCATTATTGAACCCTTTTGTTTGAGACTTATCAATTGGCTAAAAAAAGTGTTGCTTTTTGTATCCTCATAATGTGCTATCAATTCTTCTGTAAAAATTGCCCAAGTGATAAATTGTTTACGAGAGCAAAGCCATTGATACCATACAAACTGATTTGGTTCCAAATATAAAGTTGCCATACGTACCTTTTGTGTGTTTTGCACATTATTGAGATCGAAGAACTGCTCCATCTGTAATATCCATGTGGAGGGATCCTTGCCATCAAACTTCCTCATATCGATTTTTGGAATATGGTGGGTCTTCGATCCAACATTAGAGTCTATGGAATCATGATTAACATTTCTTTTGTTCACATCATGAGTTTCCTTTACAATCTTTTCACCATTAGTAAGTATTTCTTGTAGAAAATTTGTCAAATCTGTCTTCAAATCTGCCATGTCTGTCTTCAAATCTGTCCTCAAATTTTTCTTCAGATCATCCATCTTAGCTTCGATGCCCTTTATCTTAGATTCCACGCCATTTATCTTAGCATCTGTTAGCTTTTGTGAGCGTGACATTTGTTGCACTTGTTCTTGTAATTTTGATATATCATGTAGCATTTCTTCCTCTTCTTCATGAGTCATGCTAGAGCTTTCAGGTTCCTTACTAGGTGTTTTCATTTTCTTTCCTTGGGGCATTAGTTACCGATAATAATGCTTTACTGTGCCCTTTGAATTCCTTCAAACCAAGCTTATGCAAAAATTTAAAAAAAAAAACTACACACCTTTTTCTACTTTGTAGAAGCCTGATATTGAATCTGATGTATCTCTGTAATTTCGAATCATCCAGTTTTGAAATTGCGACTTGTAGTAGCCTTCTATGTCCTCTTTCCAATGCCACTAGTCTGATCCAAATTGGATTCTCCAAGAAAGAGTTATGCACAATCTCCCGCAGTGACCTGATTATAGACTAGTTCAGTAGAGCGAACTTGTATGAAGTTCCACGTGTCACTGTTTCAACCTTTCACTCTGAAAAATATATAAAAGAAAACTACAGCCCGTCCTCTTTCTATACCTTCTTACGAAATTTCAATCCGATGCTCAGAAAGAAAGTTATGACGATTTTCCCCAGGTCACCTGTTTTGAGTGTAATTCAGGAGTCTGCAAAAATACCAACTTTCTCAGATCATATCTCCGAAAATATCGCGCGAAAAGCTCTGAAATTTGGACCCAAGGTTAAGCGCGATTTCTTCTCAAATGGGTTTTTTTTTGCGATTTCTGAAACGTCACAGAAAAAAAGTTTTAGCGAAAATGCCACGATGACCTGTTTGGAGCAGCGAAACCCTAGAATCCAAAGCTCTGATACCAAATGTTATGAAACCAGCTCAAGAAAAGATAGAAAAGATAGATCAACGCCTTAGAATTCAGCCTCTTCGAGGGGGCAACCTCCTTTACATTACATAAATGAACAATTCTTGGATGATTCAAATGACAAAACCTCCTTTCTATATATAGGAGTCTAAGGAGTCACAATATAATCCAGCCAACCTAACAATAATAATATAAAGCCACAAAAATAACAATAGAGGGATTCTATGGGCACATTAATAACAATATGGGGGCAATGGGGGCACAACAATATAAATAAGGGGTAAAACTACAATAGTAATGGGGTAATCACTAGTATTATAGGGACCCAACACAAAGCTCCTATGTCCATCTGGTGGCAACAAATTTAACTAGCTTTTAATGTTATTTCTAGAATACTAAACCAAAAACCAAGATATGTATAGACTCAAGCTAAGCAATAATGTAGTTGTGGTATGGTAGAGTCTGGTAATTATCATAGCATTTAAGAGTGAACCTAGTGAACCTTACATCTGAAAAATCAACAAAAGTATAGGCCATGCTCCAGATCCACCAATTTTTTTGGTGAAATTTATAGTTTAGCATAATTTTTTTTTTATAAAATAAGTATTCCCTTCAACAAGGTAATGACAGGCAAGCTTGAGAAATCTCATGTATTATATGTAACACTGAAACTTAATGCCCATGGAAGAGAGGGAGATAGTGCAATGGCCTCTGAATGAAACAGAGATGAGTACAATGGCCTTTCAATGAAATACCGGCAATTAATGAACATAAAAGCAAAATGTTATATAAATAATAAACAGCTGAAACAAAAAATGGTGGATAAATAAGGTGAACAAAGTATTACAATCTCAGCGAAGGCTGATACCCTGTGCTTGAAGCATGGCGGCAGGTTTATGTTCTCAACTCCAACATAGCAGCTTAAAGACGGAAAAAATGCCTGAAACATATGAAAGAATGAAGATAATCCATTATCAGAGTATTGCCAAAACTTCATCATAAAGAGTCTCTCAATGTCTCTGCCGATCCTTTAATAACTCTATATGTTTTCTCAAATCGTGGAAAAATAATCATGAAATCAGAACAGGGTTCAAATTGTCCTTAATTGTATGCCTGATTAAAATTTTGATTCGTGGAATATTAGAGCACTGTGAGAGAACAACACTCCTTCACTTCATGGTTGAAAATTCATAAACAACTACTGTGGACCTCCTCCGAAGTCATGGCGGAAACACGAATACCCAATACGCATGGAATTACCAGGGTTCATATTTGTAAAGGCAGTTGCAACTATTCTCCTTCGATTTAGAAAACCTTACATAGAATGTTGAGAGGTACCGAAAACTGTAACTTCCTCAAATTTGTTCACAACATCTGCAAACTCCTGCACATTCAAGCTGTACTGCTCAGTGCTGAGAGCTACCAGAAACTGTAACTTCCTCAAATTTGTTCACAAGGTCTGCAAACTCCTGCACATTCAAGCTGTACTGTTCTGTTTGTAGCTGTGTGTCTTCTGACCACCATTGATAAAGTCCATGAGCTACTTTGAATTCCCTGGGACCAGTGGAATTAATAAATAGATTTGCAGAGGGCAACAGATGTTGGGGCTCAGGCTTTCGCCCCAATAAATACAATAATGAATTAATAATATAACTGTGAGCAGTAAAGCTCCACCGAGCTCTGAAATAATAGAAATAATTACAAGACACCGGATCATAGACATTAATATACAAATTGGGGAACCATTTCTGGAGGGCAATGAAGGTCGCCTGAGCCTGGCCATCGTCCTTCCTACCTCTAGCCAGACGTCCAGCGGCACTCTCCCGGATCTTATGAATAAAAATGCCCAATTTCTCATCCTTGACCGAAATCAATGAAAAAAAAAGGGGAGGATTGAACAGATGGACATCCATATTAAGACCCTTCTCGGCCATTATGCGGCCGACTTTGAGAGCAATGGCGGCTCCAAGGGAATGGCCGGCGAGAGAAACGTTCTGAGCCCCGTATTCCCTCACCATCTGTTTAGTAACCCGGAGAGCTTCGTCGAGACGGGAAACCTTGTTTATCTGTTGGAGGATGAGATTAAAATCATCGCGCATAATGGTTGTTTGTTGGAACCCCTCCTATAACATGCGATGAGTTCGATTCGCTGCACCTACGAGCATTTCCTTCTCCAAGTGCAAACAATAGCGTTCAAATACTTTAGCCGTGACATTCAATCGGAAAGCGAGACGGAAGAAAAAGTCGATTTCGAGCTGGTTAAACTTGGAATTGCTAATGTCGCCCACTCTGGTATAGAAAGCATTATTATAGTGCCCCAGCAGTTGGAGTTTAAGCAAAATTCAACAAACTTCCACAGCGTTTGGAATTTCAGGGGATAAAAACAAAGCAAAACAGAATTTATGAAATTAAACAGCGTTTCTAAAAAATTCCATGGAATTTTAGGCTATTGAAGAAGAAAAAGGCCAAAATTCGTGAAATTTAAACAGAGATGTTTTAGATTTCTCCGGCGGATAGAATTTCAAGGGAAGAAACAGGGCAACAACTAAAGTTGACGAATGCGTGAGCAGAGATTCTTTAAAATTCCTTGCAAGGGATAAACGAAGGAGGAGGTCGGAGTTAGTCACATTAGTTAGAGATTTTTATCATATTATTTAACAAAACTAGCCATGCATGCATGGGCCCATAGGTATCAAGGGTTCAACATGGCTCTGATACCAAGTGTAAGGACCTTTTCTATACTGTATACCTTTTTTTTTTAAATAATTCACAATAAAATACAACTAGAAGAAAAACGTTGGGAATTCAAATTTAAACAGCACTGTCTAACACATTCCTAAAATTCATTTCACTGAACATATGATAAAATTTACATACATTTAACTAAGACCATAAAGCAATCATACAAAATAATATTGCAATACACATGTACCGTTCACCATAAGACAAGACTCTGCTTGCTCTGTTGTTACTGGTATTCCCTTGTTTCCGGTCACCTCCGCAAGTGAATGACGACGTACTTGATCCGAATGTGAAGACCCACTAGTTAACCTCCCATCCTACTCCTTGGGTACTCTTATTCCCCGCGGACCCCCGAGCTGCAATGGGGTTGTAAAATGGAGGAATGCACGAGCTGGTAGAGGAGAGCACTCCTTGGCTCAAGAGTCCCCTCTCTAAAATTCTCTACCTCACCAAACTCACTATAGTTTCGTAATCACTGCTCTAACATCATCTCATCCATCCAACAATAGGGTTCCCCCAAAAGTCCCTTCTCCCATGGATTGCCCCTTCTTTTATAGGAGTCCCCATAGGTGACACTTGTCATGTCATGCATAATTAATTATTTTTTTATAATTCAATAGCTTGATTATTCACCCACCCATGTGTCATTCTCACATCAAGGGTCTCCCAAAATTATTTACTTAAATTTTTATTTAAAACCAATATTTTCCTCACCTCAACAAGATTCCTATTTCTTCTCCTAGTTGTCTCTTTATTCCCCCTTTTTATTCCTTAATTTGTGTTCATTACTTAAAGTCAATTAATGAGTCAAGATTTGATCCCCTATTTACTCCCTAATTTAACTCAGGTTAGCTCTTAGATGGATATTCTTATGTTGTTTGTTGCCAGCTGGAGGTTCTTTACATTTCTCTAAATTTAATTTATTATTCTTATTTTAATTCACATTCTTCTTTTCTTAATTAGGTTTAATTAGTTTACGATTAATCTTTCCTTACAATTATGTCCCTCTTTCCCCTTTTACCTAATTAAACCACATAATCTTCTTAGTATTTTCCAACATGGGAAGGGTAGAGTTTTTAAGGTACTCTATTTTATTTCTTTCTATGATCCTCCTTATTCCAAGTTTTATTTTTGATTTAATTACCTTGGTTTCTAATCATCATTTACCCTTGATGTAACTTTACCTAGTTTTCATTCCTTACTTATATTTATTTATTATTATTTATTTTTAATGATTCCAAGGGTGCCAAGCTTGGTTGTGCCCTTCAAGAACTTCTCTAGAAGTTCCAAGGGTGCCACACCTAATAGTTTAATTGTGATGCCAAGGGTGCCAAGTTGGTCATGCCCTTCAATAATTTGCCCTAAAGTTCCAAGGGTGCCACACCACTTGCCCTTCAAGCATCCAGTGACTACGAGGGGAAAGTATAGTGCAACGTCATAGACCACTATCATCTCTTATGTTGCCTGCTATAGTGAGACTAATGGTGCCGGGGATCAAGGAATCTGCCTTGATGCGCGCCCCCCAGTAAACTCCTCATGAGCGACCCAACTTTGGGACCTGCCCTCATGGCATCGTGATCTTCAAGGCGAAGGTGTTTCAACCCTTCCAGCCCAAGTCACGGCGGGAGTGCTAGTGGGTGAGATCAGGGACTCTGTCCCACCCCTCCCATGTAGTTCCATCCACTTGTACAACCCCATCACCCATATGTGGGTCATTCGGTCAAGCAACTAATCTGTGCCTGCAACCATTAACATATCATCAGAATATAGTTAAACATATATGGCAGATTTCAAGATCGACTTAGACTTTAAAAGATAAAATAATATGAATTTTCATCAAACCAGGTGTCATCGACATGTCATATGCGAGTGCCTCTGATGGTTTCCTGCCATACTCAATAATCATCAGTAACAAGGTTTCTCAATGTTAGTCATTATCATAATAGCATCATTAACAATTCCTGGTCATTCACATCATTGTCCATTGTAAGTCTGAACTAAAGGAAGTAGGTAACATAGGGAACACATCCCTCATGGCTATCATCAATAATCATCAATGGAAACATACATATTCATTAAGCTATCAACATCGTAACATCGTAGAAATATACCTATCCATCAAATTTATCATCATTGTGTTTTTAGTAGAGCGCATACATATTCTTTACTACCCTCATCATAAATTCAAATAGAGACCAACTTAACTATTTAATGTTGCAATCATCAGAATACTGATAGATAAGATACATAACCATTCATGCTATCATAATATCAATGGAAAGCATTCATAAACATCACAACCATGAATATCTCAATCGCTAATAATAGTGTCATGTGTCCAGATCCTCAATCTGAGGTCCTCAAAGAATAAAGTGTCTAAGATAATGTCATATTAAGGTCAGGAAACTAGAGTGGGCACTACAAAACGCATTCAATTTACCTCAATTGGGTGCCATTACTAGTGACAAGTGGGGAATAAGAAGTTTCACACCGTTGACCAAGCTTCCATATCCATATGATCATATGGCACAGTCTATATGCAAAGGGAAGTGATTTCTTCTCACTATGCAAGCCAATAAATAGATCATGCCTAGAATAACTATGTTCAGCTCTGTTTTGTCAGAAGTAGTGGACCCTTGTGCCTTACTCTTTGAGGACAAAAAGGACTTAAGAAATCAGCTTAGGGAAATTAAAATCTCAGCAAGCCTGATACATGAAGATATAATTGGATGTGTTTCACTCTCGCATACGTCAATAAATAGATCATGCCTAGCATAACTATGTTCAGCTCTATTTTGTCAGAAGTAGTGGATCCTTGTACTTAATCTTTGAGGGCAAAAAGGAATTAAGAAATCAGTTCAAGGAAATTAAAATCTCAACAAGCCTGATACATGAATATATAACTGGATGTGTTTCACTCTCGTATACATCAATAAATAGATCATGCCTAGCATAACTATGTTCAGCTCTGTTTTGTCAGAAGTAGTGGATCCTTGCGCTTACTCTTTGAGGACAAAAAAGACTTAAGAAATGAGTTTAGGGCAATTAAAATTTCAGCAAGCTTGATACATGAATATATAACTGGATGTGTTTCACTCCCATATGTGTCAATAAATAGATCATGCCTAGCATAACTATCTTCAGCTCTGTTTTGTCAGAATTAGTGGATCCTTGTGCTTACTCTTTGAGAACAAAAAGGACTTGAGAAATTAGTTTAGGACAATTAAAATCTCAGCAAGCCTGATACATGAATATATAACTGGATGTGTTTCACTCTCGTATATGTCAATAAATAGATCATGCCTAGCATAACTATGTTCAACTATGTTTTGTTAGAAGTAGTGGATCCTTGTGCCTTAATCTTTTAGGACAAAAAGGACTTAAGAAATCAGTTCAGGGAAATTAAAATCTCAACAATCTTGAGACATGAATATATAACTGGCTGTGTTTCACTCTCATATACGTCAATAAATAGATCATGCCTAGCATGACTATGTTCAACTCTGTTTTGTCAGAAGTAGTGGATCTTTGTGCTTACTCTTTGACGACAGAAAGTACTTAAGAAATCAGTTCAAGGAAATTAAAATCTCAGCAAGCCTGATACATGAATATATAACTGGATGTATTTCACTCTCGTGTATGTCAATAAATAGATCATGCCTAGCATAACTATGTTCAACTCTGTTTTGTCAAAAGTAGTGGATCCTTGTGCTTACTCTTTGAGGACAAAAAGGACTTAAGAAATCATTTTAGGGCAATTAAAATCTCAGCAAGCCTGATACATGAATATATAACTGGATGTGTTTCACTCTCGTATATGTCAATAAATAGATCATGCCTAGCATAACTATGTTCAACTCTATTTTGTCAGAAGTAGTGGATCCTTGTGCCTTACTCTTTTAGGACAAAAAGGACTTAAGAAATCAGTTCAGGGAAATTAAAATCTCAACAAGCCTAAGACATGAATATATAACTGGTTGTGTTTCACTCTCGTATACGTCAATAAATAGATCATGCCTAGCATAACTATGTTCAGCTTTGTTTTGTCAGAAGTAGTGGATCCTTGTGCTTACTCTTTGACGACAAAAAGGACTTAAGAAATCAGTTCAGGGAAATTAAAATATCAGCAAGCCTGATACATGAATATATAATTGGATGTGTTTCACTCTCGTATACGTCAATAAATAGATCATGCCTAGCATAACTATGTTCAGCTCTGTTTTGTCAAAAGTAGTGGATCCTTGTGCTTACTCTTTGAGGACAAAAAGGACTTAAGAAATTAGTTCAGGGAAATTAAGATCTCAGCAAGCCTAATACATGAATATATAACTGGATGTGTTTTACTCTCGTATACGTTAATAAATAGATCATTCCTAGCATAACTATGTTCAACTCTGTTTTGTCAGAAGTAGTGGATCCTTGTGCTTACTCTTTGAGGACAAAAAGGACTTAAGAAATCAGTTCAGGGCAGTTAAAATCTTAGCAAGCCTGATACATGAATATATAACTAGATGTGTTTCACTGTCATATACGTTAATAAATAGATCATGCCTAGCATAACTATGTTCAGCTCTGTTTTGTCAAAAGTAGTGGATCCTTGTGCCTTACTCTTTGAGGAAAACAAGGACTTAAGAAATCAGTTCAGGGAAATTAAAATCTCAGCAAGCCTAATACATGAATATATAACTGGATGTGGTTCACTCTCATATACGTCAATAAATAGATCATGCCTAGCATAACTATGTTCAACTCTGTTTTGTCAGAAGTAGTGGATCCTTGTGCTTACTCTTTGAGGACAAAAAGGACATAAGAAATTAGTTTAGGGCAATTAAAATCTCAGCAAGCCTCATACATGAATATATAACTGAATGTGTTCCACTCTCGTATACGTCAATAAATAGATCATGCCTAGCATAACTATGTTTTGCTCTGTTTTGTCAGAAGTAGTGGATGCTTGTGCTTACTCTTTGAGGACAAAAAGGACTTAAGAAATCAGTTCAGGGAAATTAAAATCTCAGCAAGCCTGATACATGAATATATAACTGGATGTGTTTCACTCTCGTATACATTTTTCTCAAAAATGAAATGTTTAGGGACAAAAAGTGTATTTGGTGAGGCTTTGCCCACAACTAAGAGGTAAGACTATATCCACGCATATTGGGGTTACCAAAATATTTCAAGCAGGTAAGCAGTATGCTGATTCTCAGAGATGTACATCTAGGATGGTAACGTGCACCATATCCATGAATCATATCCATACTCACATTGAGGTCAAATGGGCACCTAGTTGATGTAGTGTAGCAATCTATGCATACACTGTTCATGGGAAGAACTTGTAAGGGATGTGCAAGGTATTATGTTTTTTCTGCGGTTAGTGTTGATCCTGTTATGGACA
Source organism: Pinus tabuliformis (assembly GCA_031772625.1). NCBI lineage: Eukaryota > Viridiplantae > Streptophyta > Pinopsida > Pinales > Pinaceae > Pinus > Pinus tabuliformis. The sequence continues at coordinate 524,475,645 of CM062813.1, read as the reverse complement.
ATTATAAACTTTTTAGCCTCCCTGTCTTAGGGACTACATATATGCATTGATATCAGTATGTTCTTGATGCAAGTTTCACATACAGGAAGGAAGGCCTATGGCATATTCCATTACTGGCAATGTGATGAAGAACCACAAATCTAGCACATTAAAAACACCCAAGAGAATGATCCAATGTGTCAAGGGAACTCAATTTTTAAGCAATTACCCTATATGTGTCCTCCTTGGTACTTGATCTAGCATAGGTTATATTTTACCAATCTACTTCCATAAGTCCAGCATAATAACTATTTTATACTTCATGACACTTGTGATTCAAAAGCTTAATATTAGTAGATGCAGAAAATCAATAGAGAATTTATAGCTGCATTATTTCTGCTTATATTGTATTGTAGACTTCTTATCTGTTGAATCATATTTAACCCGTACTCTTTATATCATGGTAGTTTTTATTTCTAAGGTAAGTTAAGTCTTCATGGTTGTGGAGATAACTTTCATATGTGGTCATCCTGCAATGTCACTCCTAAATATTGAAATAAAATAGTCTCAGTTAGACTTAATAGTAAATACTATGCTTAAAGCCACAAGCCTTCGAAGAAATTCAGAACAAAACATGCAAAAAGTTTTCAACAGCATGGTAATGACTCATCATTGAATCACAATCATGCAGAGACATTTCACACATGCTAAAGGTTTCCCAATCCATATGTATATATATATATATATATAAGAAAATATAATGAATCAACCATGATAAGGTGGAAAATACCAGCACAACTTAAATTTGGCCAATGTAAGGATTGCAATGCAATCCTTTAGCATAGGCTCAGATTATTTCATGCATCCAAAGCAATGAACAACCCAAGCCCCAAAACTGACTCAGGAAAGTCAGTGCACAAATAAACACAAAAATCCTATCTTTACAATGCTAGTCCTCCATAGAACCTAAAACTAACAAGGCATATGCATCCAGTTCTCCTCCTAGATAGAAATACCAAACATCCAAAACTCTAGAAGCACTTCCTGTGACCAATAGAGGGGCCAGACTCATCATATTCTGATTTTGAAATCCACATCTGCAATACACATCACAAGTGCATATTTTTATGTGAATCCAAAACTTTTTCCTTGATAAAATTAAGAAGTGATAAACGAGATACAATATGCAAAATGAAGCGAGTGGAAATTATAGTTGTATTACATTCATGTTGGAAAGTACTGAGAGAAGCAAAAATAGACCCTCCAATCCAGACACTGTATTTTCTTTATGAAGGTCCCACCACATTAATCTTCATGCTATTGGGAGCCAGTGAAGTAATTTCCTTACTCATTCGATCTGTAATCCCTGGAAACATTGTGGAACTGCCACTGAGCACAATATTCCCATACAAGTCTTTACGAATATCCACATCAAACTTCATAATAGAATTGTAAGTAGTCTCATGGACTCTAGCTGCTTCCATTCTTATTAAAGATGGATGGAACAACACTTTGGCACATCTGAATCGTTCTGCACCGATGGTGATTACCTGGCCATCAGGAAGCTCATAGCTCTTTCCCGGTGAAGAGCTAGATTTTGCAGTCTCCATCTACTGTTCAAAATATAGAGATACATAGGCTAATTTCTCCTTCATATCTCGGACAATCTCACGCTCAGTGGTGGTGGTGGTGAAGGTATGCCCACGTTTTGTAAGAATCTTCATCAATGCATCCGTCAGATCACACCCAGCAAAGTCCAGTCTGAGTATGGCATGAGGCAAAGCGTATCCCTCATAAATTGGGACAGTGTGTGTGACACCATCACAAGAATCAAGCACAAATATTACAAAGGAAATGCCGTAAGGCATAAATTCGTAAAATTTAGTAAACAAAATGTCATTCAGAGTTAGAATGAATTGTTCTTTTGCATGAAAACAAATTATGACTTGGACCGATCATATTGAAAGAATACCTCACAAAAATCAACATGTAATAAGACTCTGGTCTCTTAGTGCAGTGGTGCATTTAGAGGGTTAGTGCAGTGATGCATTTGGGGGGTTTGTGCTATTTTAACAGGAGCAAATTGTTTAATGTGACTCATTGAGTTGGATTGCAACATTTTGTTGCATGAAGCAATTTGTGACAATGTTACGAGTGGTAAAAAAATAAAAATCATGGAGTGTAGGATTTATCATAATTAATGTTTCAAAAAACTTTAGATATAAAAAACATTTAGGCATTGGAGTAAATTGTTTACTTTGACTCATTGAGTTGGATTGCAACATTGGTGTTGCATGAAGCAAGTTGTGACAATGTTAAGAGTGGTAAAAACAATAAATTTCTTTGAGTGCAGGATTTATCATAATTAATGTTTCAGAAAGATTTAGATATAGAAAACACTTAGGCTTGGAAACACACAATATGAGAAGAAAAATCACAAAGATTCAGCTACTCTGACCTCTTGGGAAACTATATTTTCCAGCTCTATAGTACAAAGTGTTTCTATGCATTCAGCATGACAGGTATCAGCTTATGTTCCACGCACCAATTTTAATTCATTTCATATTTGAGGACATCTTTTTCAATTTTCGAAATCTTTTTGAAAAGTTCAGCATTGTGTGTATTACTGTAATCTGCATTGTGTCTATTACTATAATCTCACCTTTCAGAAGTGCTTAGGATTCTCAGTCAGAATGTATTGTTTTTATACTTACAAGTAGGTGGATGTACAATTCTCCTCAGTCTCTTAGAGATCAGTCAGATTGTACAAGAGAAAGTTCTGTAGTTTTTTGATACCTACATATAGATGGATGTACACTTCTTCCAGCATAAGAGACCAAAAGGCAGCTACAACAATATTGAATAACAAAAGAGTAAATATTTCTGTGTGAAAAAATATAGAAAACACTTAGGCAGTGGATCCTCGAAGATTATTACCCTCTAAAAATCTTTTATACAAATGAATAGGCCCATGTGAATTGTTGGGAGTGATAATATTGTTGGGTTGCACGATTTACTTGGATTAGCATTTTCAAAACCTTGGCCAATTAGAAAAATCAAGATGTTCTCAACAAGTTGATGCTAATGGAGCAGTATTGGGAGTGAATAAGTGTAGGGAATGGTAAAATTTTGAAAACTTTAGGATTATGGCAATCCACGGGCCCACATGAATCATCAAGAGTGGTAACTTGTTTTTGAAATCAACATGTAGTAAGACTCCAATCTCTTAGTGTCGTGATGCATTTGGAGGGTTTGTGCTATTTCAATGGGAGAAAATTGTTTAATGTGACTCATTGAGTTGGATTGAAACATTGTTGTTGCATGAAGCAAGTTGTGACAATGTTACTAGTGGTAAAGAAAATTAAATTTCATGGAGTGTAGGATTTATCATAATTAATTTTTCAAAAAACTTTAGATATAAAAAACATTTAGGAATTGGAACAAATTGTTTAATGTGACTCATTGAGTTGGATTGCAACATTGTTTTTGCATGAAGCAAGTTGTGACAATGTTAAGAATGGTAAAAAAAAAAATCTTTGAGTGCAAGATTTATCCTAACTAATGTTTCAGAAAGATTTAGATATAGAAAACACTTAGGCTTGGAAACACAGAGTAGAAGAAGCAAAATCACACAGATTCAGCTATTCTGACCTCTTGAGCAAATACATCTTCCAGATCTACAATACAAATTGTTTCTATGCATTCAGCATCACAGGTATCAGCTTATGTTCCAGGCATCAATTTTAATTCATTTCAAATTTGAGGACATCTTTTTCAATTTTCAAAATCTTTTTGAAAATTTCAGCATTGTGTCTATTATTATAATCTCCATTGTGTCTATTATTGTAATCTCAGCTTTCAAAGGTGCTTAGGATTCTCAGTCAGAATGTATTTTTTTTATACCTACAAGTAGCTGGATGTACAACTCTCCTCAGTCTCTTAGAGATCATTCAGATTGTACACAGTGATTATGAACAAGTTCTGCAGTTTTTTGATACCTACAAATAGATGGATTTACTGTTCTTCCAGCAGAAAAGACCAAAAGGCAGCTACAACAAATTTGAATAACAAAAGAGAAAATATTTCTGTGTGAAAAAATATAGAAAACACTTAGGCAGTGGATCCTCGAAGATTATTACCCTCTAAAAATATTTTACGCCAATGAACAACCCATGTGAATTGTTGGGAGTGATAATATTGTTGGCTTGCAGAATTTACTTGGATTAGCATTTTCAAAAGTCTATGGAGAGTTATAATTATCCAGAAATACATTTCTCATCCATCGATATTGGATTGTATAAGGTCCCCATGGAAATCTATCAAGAATTTTTGAAGTCAGTGGGAAGCTTGGGTGCTAGGTTTTGCTGCGAATGGATATTTTCTAACTGAGTAAGTTGGTAACAAGGAAAATGGAAGGATAGGATCTGGATCCTATTATGGGGTGTGGAGATCAAAATTTCTTAAATCAAATTTCAAAAACCATGTTCATGAAAAGGGATTTATACACGTCATCAGATTGTAGACCCATTGACAACAAATGTATGGCAACAGGAATTGAAATCAACCCCATATTTGGGCATAGATGCGGCCCAGTCTAAAAATTGGTGAATGTCTTTGAATGAGATGAAAAGAATTCATGTTAGAATTTGAGATGAAGAGGACTCTCTGATGTGTGCAAATAATAAGGCTACAAGAATATATACATCAAAAATGGGATATGAAGCTTTAATTGATCCAACTGGTCTAAATGATATGTGGTCGTGGTCTATAAATCTGGAAAATAAAGCTGGAAAATAGAGGACCCATAGAAAACAATATTTTTTCTCTATCTAGCACTTACGAAAAAGGTCCTAACTTGGGACAGTTCAGAGAAAAGAGGGAGACAAGGCCTCAGTAATTGTATGTCGTGTACAAGGGAAACAAAATCTATTCCTCATTTATTCATCTACTACTCATATGGTCCACATTCGTGGAAACATATCAAGAAATTGACTACAATAAATATCTGGAGGGGATTCACAATGGAAGAATGTCTTCAAGACTTGTATCCAGAGAAGGATCTACGAGAATATAGAGCAATTCCATGTTTAACCTGATAGGGTATATCATTGTCAAGAAATGCTCAAATTTTTTAAAGAACCCAAATTCCTACTTTCCAGATATACAATAAGCTCTATGGACTTTATCTAGGATGCAAAGTGTCTACGAAAGTCAAACATCATTGACAGTACAAAAGCCAAGACCCACATGATATGAACGGTGAAGATGGAATTCTGAGTAGTATCTCCAAGGATCACTTCATCAAGTACAAGGCTTGCCTGGGCACTCGAACAAACAATTTTGCAGAATTGAAGGCTCTTCGCATATTATTTTAGCTGTAATGGATATCATGAGGTTGCAAATATTCAGGGATTCTTCTTTGGTCATAAAATGGATGAAATATGAGATACATATTCATTGTTAATTAGATGATTTTGCCAAGCAAATAAAGAAGGCTGCATTCAGGTTTATCTCTTTCAAAAATGGTTTTCATTACCATAACATGCTAGTATATGCACATTACCAAAACAAGCAGAATGGGTTGAAGCTGGATTTGGTTTGCCAAAAGAATCAAACAATGGTAACTTGACACAAACAGGTACATCTGTTTTTAGCAGAATATCTATTTCCTGAAACCATATATGTATATGGTCCTTTGTGGTTTTTGAGGAGTCATATGAATTCATATTTTTGTACAAGCTGATACTTGAAAGTATCAATTCTCAGGAATCTAGAATGAGAAAATATTCTACTTTTCCTGATGGATTTTTTTTTGAGAAAATACTCAAAGAAATATATGAGAGACACTCGAATCCCATTGTTCCATGTTAGGTGACTTAGGTCGAAATACAATGAGACAAAAACCTTGGCCAATTAGAAAAATCAAGATGTTCTCAACAAGATGATGCGAATGGAGTAGTATTGTGAGTAAATAAGTGTAGGGAATGGTAAAATTTTGAAAACTTTAGGATTATGGCAATCCATAGGCCCACATGAATCATCAAGAGTGGTAACTTGTTTTTGAAAATTGTTATATTATAACAATAAGTTGGCATTGAATTGTAGGATTATAAAGAAGGTAGTTGCTTGTTCTTTTTTGTTTTACCTCATTGGAGGTAAGAATTACATTCTATTCCAAAGCTGTTAGCTTGCTCCCTATAAAATAAAATAAAAATCTTATTGTTGCTTCAGTGTGTCCTTATGTTTTCTTTTTATCTCAATTGTCTTCTCTCTGGCACCTGCCTATACAAAATTCATTTCCTGCTTTAGCTCGGTGGATAGAATATAGACCCCCCATGGAACTTGAATGCTTTGGGTGCCATAGATGAGAGCCAAAAACTACTGAGTTTTTTTGAATGAATAATACTCCTTGAGTTAGTGCAACTTATAACTCTTAGAAGGATCAATTCAACACAATTATCTGTGGAAATGGACATAAGAGATCCAAAATTAATGGCTGAAAATGGATGGAATAATAAAAAGGTGTACCAGTGGTTCGTCCACTTGCATACATAGAAAGTACTGCTTGGATTGAAGTGTATATTTGCAGCTCTTTCATGTTTGTTAATTATTAAAGTTGCTGCTCAATCCAGTCTCTGTAGGACAAGTTGTGGTGGCTTACCCATCCAATATCCTTTTCGCGTTGATGATGGGTGTGGGAGTCTTGAAAATAGATCATTGCTTGTGTGCACCATAAGGACACCCACAGGGAGATATATTTTGAATAACATCACTCCTTGGAAAAATCAAAGATAGTGTATGCAAATTGTCACACAGAATAAGCCATGACGTTGTCGAGAATAACATGTTGTTAAAAATTAAGTACCTTATTCTTCAAATGATCAAGGTATTATCCAAACTTATATTGTTCTAGAATCTGTTAGTTCCGACGATGTTTAAAGTACTCTTCATTGTGGTTGTCTTTTTATTTCTGGTGTTAATAATAGTTTGTATCTTATACCAGGAAGGTCAGACTTTTATAACTTTCGAGGTCCGGTTTTTATTTCAAGCCTTTTAAAAGTCTTTTCATTAGTTTAAAAAATATGTTGTAATGTTGTCGTAGAGTCCTCTGTTACCGGAAAGCTGACCAGTAGACTGGTTTTTGGTTTTGTTCACCAAATCACTCCGCACTTACACTTAGCCTGTATAAGAAGTTGCATGTTTTTTTATATTGAGAACATATTGAGAACTTAATGATATCTACTTAAAACTTGAGAGTCAATATTATGTTTGGTGGTTCAATAAATCCCTGTAATTTTCATTCAACTAGTTTTCAAAACTTTATTTGATTCACAATTTTTGAGACTTTTCTGACAACTTAAGGAGTCTGGGAAACTATTTGCAGGGTTAGAAATACTAGCTTTTGTGGATATTTTTGAACTTAGATTTAAGTTTTAATGGAATTATTTTAAATCTGAAGATGTTAGTTATTACTAGAATATACTTGTTTAAATTGTTGCAATATTGGACATAGGTCGCGAAGATAACGACATTTATCTTAATAATCCATATTACATATCAATAACTAAATACATATTATCAGTGATTATACTCACTAAAATTATATTTAAAATTAAATTCAACAACTTAAAATTAAAATTTTCTAAATTTCTAAAGCAAATTTTAAATTTTTCAAAACTCTACCCAAAAAAACTACAAATTTTTACAATATTGTATCAAAAATTACACAACCTATCTTACATTGACAATTTTGAAATTTTGTTTTTTAACAAGTAAATTTCTCTATATTATGTTTATTTATTATGGTATTGAGATGAATCTTCTAATATAGAAACTATTGCAAAAATATTTACTATTTTGGCTTTTAACAAATAATTTATTCTATATTATGTTTTTTTTTCTTTTTTGTAAGCTAAGGAGGGACCATACTTTTTCCATTAATTCGAATTGAAACCAGTACATTTTCATGGTGGCCTCAACCCGCCCCGAAGGGAAACCGGGTCTGTTGGCCACCTTAAGTTTTTGACAGCCATCCAAAAACAAAAAATACTAAGTCTTCTTGTCCAGGCTAAGTAAACTAAACATTCAAAAAGATTACTATTGATTCCTATTTGCATTATAAACTAATACTGAAACCAAAACCTATCCACCGGCATTCAAAAAACTATGAAAAGCATATACATATCTCCAGATATTAACCAGCCATGGCTTCCTGCTGATCATCTTCTTTCTTTATTCCCGGATTGATCTTCTTTATCTGCTGTTGTATCTCTTCCAGTTTTTTGTCCTACATTATCAGGGTGACCTGAATGTTCTGCATTTCTTTCTTCAAATTAGGAATTCCCTGGGCCAGTTCATCCATCTCCATGGCAACCTGTTACATAGCCTTAGCCAACAACCTTTTCATAACCCAGTATACATGCAAGGCTTGTTTATACAGTGTCATGCGTCCTCTAGTATTCCCTGGATCCGGTAGCAGGTATTCCCAATCTTCCATTTTTGATCCTGACTGACCCTGAGTCGCTTCTTCCTCCAATTGTTGTATTATTCTTCTAATATCCTCATTAGTGTTTTCACTGTAGGCTTGCTCTGCGAACTGTATCCTCTTCTTCAACGTTTTTCTATATCTTCTTGCCGGTAATGGTTCACATTCCTCCCGTTTCCCTTCCGACCTTCCTCTTCCTCTACTGCGTCGGCCTCGTCCCCATCCTGCTCTTCCTCTATTCACATAGTTTCCTCTGCCTCCCAGACCTTTCATACCCGAAGTGCTCCCGAAGTCGCCTCCCTCCTCTCGCCCTTTGCCTCTCCTATCTCCATACTTCCTTTCTTCCTATGGTTTGTCCTTTGATTGCCTCTCGTCCTTCCATACACTCTTTCTTGGTTGCTCAGATCTGTCGTGGTTGGAATCAAACATTTCCACTTCGTCCTCGGTCTCGTCCTGAACTGTCTGATACTGCTCTGTAGTTTCCCCAGCATCGATTCTTTTCCCTTTCTTTTCCGGGCTTTGCCGGCCTCTGCTCTCCTCGTCCGCTTTGTTTCTCATTCTTCTCCTTGTAGCCATTCGTTTCCTCCTTTCGGCGCTGCCTGGTTGTTCTCTCTGCCTCCTCTGCCTTTCTATGGACCTAACTAAAGTTTTCACCACCCTGTCTCTTTGCGAACTCTCTGCAGTTTCATTAAACGGACTCCTTCCTTTGCCTCGCCTCCCTCCTTTATGATTTCTCCTCCACCATTTCTCCTCATTTCTCTTCTCCCGATTCTTCTGCCACCTGCCATTTTCATGACCGCCCACCTCCCTTCGTCCTCCTTCTGTGCCATCGTACCCACGTCCAATCTCTGCAGCATTACCTCCACCAACTTCGTCTTTCATTACTTCATCACAGCTCCTCCTTGGAATAATATCCTTTCTGCTGATCTTTCTGTCTGCCTTCATCATTACCCAAATCCCATTTGCCTCATCATCATCCCTCACCAGTTTCGTATTAATTGCCCTGATCGCCGCCATTATCACCCCGATCGGGGGTTATTCTATATTATGTTTATTTATTAGGGTATTTAGATTAATTTTCTAATATAGAAATTACTGTTCAAATATTTATTATTCGAAATTATTGTTGAAATATTTATTTTTTAAAATAAACCTAACAGCTTAAAACCACTTGCATGTCAAGCTCAATTCCATAATAGAAGCTTAGATTATATGTTAATTTAAATATCAATTCCTTAATGAAAACTTAGATTATATGTCAATTTCAATTCCACAATTGACAATTCCATATTAATAGCTTAGATTATTGCTTGCATGTCGATTTCAATTCCATAATAAAAACTTAGATTATATGTTAATTTCAATTTCAATTCCATAATGAAAACTTATATTATATTTCAATTTCAATTCCACAATTGACAATTCCATAACAATAGCTTAGACTATATGTCAATTTCAATTCCACAATAAGAACTTAGCTTAAAAGTCAATTTCAATTCCACAAACAATTCAAAAAATTGCCTCAAGAGCTAGGTGATAAGAGCTTAGCTTGAAAGTCAATTTCAATTCCACAAACAATTCAAAAAATTGCCTCAAGAACTAGGTGATAAGAGCTTAGCTTAAAAGTCAATTTCAATTTCACAAACAATTCAAAAAATGCCTCAAGAGCTAGGTGATAAGAGAATATCTTAAAAGTCAATTTCAATTCCACAAACAATTCAAAAAATTGTCTCAAGAGCTAGGTGATAAGAGCTTAGCTTAAAAGTCAATTTCAATTCCACAAACAATTCAAAAAATTGCCTCAAGAGCTAGGTGATATGGTAAATACTTTGCAGGAAGTAGACCTTTCGAGTTGCCAATATATTATATGGCATGATTCTTCTTAAATTTATGCCTTCTATATGTCATGATTCTTCTTAAATTAGCTTAAAAATCAATTTCAATTCCACAAACAAGTCAAAAAATTGCCTCAAGAGCTAGGTGATATGGTAAATAGTTTGCTTGAAGTAGACCTTTCAAGTTGCCAATATATTATTTGCCATGATTCTTCTTAAATTTATTTTTCTTAAATTTTTTATATTCAGTGATCTTTTATATGTCATGCATCTTCTTAAATTTATGTATGCCATGATTCTTCTTAAATTTATGCCTGCTATATGTATGTCATGATTCTTCTTAAATTTATGCCTTACGACGTTTCCTTTGCAACATCTGGTGCAAATGCTAGTAAATTTTCTTTGAAATAATCTAAATAATATTTAGATTATTTTATTTAAAATAATAAATGGTAATTAGGTATATTGTAAGAGTATTTTTTTGTTTTAGAATTATTTAATTAAAATTTATGAATAATCAACATACATAATAAATAAATAAATAAAAATAATAAAAATAAATAAATAAATAAATAAAATACACTTTATATTTGATAAATTAATGATTTTATTTAAAATAATATAAATTTCATTGTACTTTTTAAAAATACTATAATTTTTTACTAATGTTTTAATTTTTTTTGCGTGTAAAACAATATAAATTTTTAGGGAAAAAAGTTAATGGTATAAATTTTTTAAATGAAAATAAAAAATAAATTTTAAATATATAAAAATAAAAAAGAAAAACTATTTTTCAAAACAAATATATTTGATTTTAGTTATTTCCAAATTTACAATCTAAATTGGAAAAAAAAAACTTTTAATAAATATTATTAAGTTTGATTAAGAAGCTTATGATAAATATTAGAAAAGTTTCGGAAAATATTATATTATAAATATGGGTTGGATGCCAAAAAATTAGCCTAATAACCAAACATCTTCGACAACTTATATTTTCAAAGTTATGGTGATTGTTTATATAGATATTTGCAAATAGGTTTGTTTTGTTTGTTTGTTTGTTTTTGTTTTTGTTTTTGTTTTTTTTTTTCCTCTCTTTCGCATCAACAAGTGATTCGTTTACATCTTAAGAAAATAAAAAATTGCTTACAAATTAAATTAATTTTTCAAGAGAATAAAAAAAAAAAGAAAAATATATAGAAAATTTGCATGTAGATCAAGAAACTTTATAAATACTAATAAAAACAAAATCTTTATTCAAATCATGAACCTACATAGAAGTTGCTAGCAAATCTCAAAATATATAAAAAGCCTACTGATGTAAACAAATATTTGTAACAATTAAAAACTATAAAATAAAACAAATAGAATTTAGATAAAAAAAGATCGCTCAAAATTATTTATTTAAAAAATGAATTAAATAAATGAAAATTAGATGAAGAAATAAGGGAAATCGAATTTAGATAAAGAAGATCTATGATCAAAATTATTTATTTAAAAAATAAGTTTAATAAATGAAAATTAGATGAAGAAGTTAGGAATTAATTTTTTTTATTAAATAAAACATGACTAGAAAATTATTATTTTAAGAAAATGTTTATAAAGGAATAATATAAATTAAAATGTAAACATATTAGAAAATAACGGTTAACATCTACATAATTTTTTGAAGACACAATTACAAGCATAATTCTTTTGAAAAATATTTACACTGAAATGTTTCTAGATTTTCTTTAAAAATGTTTGCTAATACATAATGCTGGTAAAGATTAAGAATATATGTATGGTTCTTGAAAATTAAACGCTAAATCCTTGAACTGAAAGACTAATGAAATAACATAATAATAACATGAATTTATGTTACAAAAGATAGTAAAAACAATAAAAACAATAAAAGGAAAACACAAAGGTAGAGAAAGATTCACTAAAGTACTAAACATAATGTTAAATTCTACAATGACTACAAGCATCCCTAAAAATTAATTTCCACATTTTCTGACAGATATCACACTTCCCATTCACAATTATTCATTACTACCGATAGAATTGTTGATTCTTATAAACTTTGTTTTGTCTCGTTGTTTGATAAGACTCGAGCCAGTTAATTCAAGTGCATTTGATTTGGTTTTTTTTGTTTTTTTGGATGTACCATGTTTTGTATCACAAGGAAGAGATCCATGTTTTGTGGATGGATATCAACAAAAGTAACAAAACCAGAGAAATAATTAACTTTTTTAAAAATTTCATAATTCACTTTCTCTTTTTTATTTTGTTATCTTTACAAAAAAAATTCATATTTATAATTAGTTAATTAGTTAATACAAAGAGTTAATTAATAAAAATTAGTTTGAATCATTAATTTGTTTTACTTTGATTACAAGATGTCAATTTATATCTTTCTAATTTAACTTTAATCAAAAGTAATATCAACTAATTTGATTTAAATAAATAATATATTTTTGTAATTAAGCTATTTTCTTTATTTGATTCTTTAACATGTAGATTTCTAAATATTAAAGGCACGTTAACTTAACACAATCATATTAACGTTATGTTATATTTATATTTAAAATATGACCATTATGTTATTATTTAGTTATTAGTTTTTAGCATTTTTTTCCTAATTTGGTTAAAATAGTTCTATTTGTATATAGTTACTAATTTTTAAGATCTTATTTTAATTATTTATTAATTTTTAGAATATTTTTTTCTTAATTTTATTAGCTAAGTCTTATTTATATATGGTCACCCATTTTTAGGATGTAATAAAGATATGTTAACTCAACAAAACCATATTAACATTATGTTATGTTCGTATTTACAATTAGTCAATTCATAGAGTTAAATAAAAAATAGTTTGAATTATTGAGATGTCGGTTTATAATTATAATTTTGTTTTTGTTTTTTTCTGATATATATTTTTCTAATTTAACTTTAATTAAAAGTAATATCAACTAGTTTTATATATATATATATATATATATATATATATATATATATATATATATATATATATATATATATATATATATATATTATTTGATTCTTTAACATGTTCTAAATAATAAAGATATGTTATTTTATTAAACGTAATGTTATATTGGTATTTACAATTAGTTATTAAGATTAAATATAAATTTTCATGATTCTTAAAATTTATTACTATACAGTTTCTTATAATCATCTATAAGTTCAGGTATTTATTTATTTCACAAATGTATCATTATTTGAGTTGATATAGCTATTATGTTATTTGTTTATAATTACAATTTTTTTTATAGCTATTATGTTATTTGTTTATAATTGCAATTTTTTTAAGTATATCTTTCTCTAATTTAACTTTAATCTAAAGTAATATCCATTAGTTTGATTTAAATAAATAATATATATATATATATATATATATATATATATATATATATATATATATTAACATGTAGATTTCTAAATAATAAAGATATGTTAACTCAACACAACCATATTAATGTTATGTTATGTTCGTATTTACAATTAGTCAATACAAAGAGTTAATTAATAAAAATTGGTTTGAATTATTGATTTGTTTTATTTTTATTACAAGATGTCAACCATGATCCCCATGAAAATTGGTGAATTGTCAGGGTGACCAAATTTCATGGGTGACATGGGACACATGTCAAAAAAATTGAAATAAGACACCCAAACTTTTAAGCCAATCACATGGTAACAAATTATTATTTTTTAATTAAAAAAATACTTTAATGATTTCTAAAGTTAAACATTAGAAGTTGTCATGGTCAATGTTAAACTATTAGTGATCAACATGCAAATCGATGACTATAGTCTTGCATTGGCAGACGCTAATAATAAAAGCTATATAAAACTAGTATAAAATTATATAAAAATTGTATAAAGAAAGTGATCTAAAAATACATACGCTTGTTCTATACTTTTTAAAAATATATTTTTAATTATAAATTTAATTAATTAATTTGTAGATTTAAAACTAGTTATGTTTGGCTAAGAGCTCGTACCCTTACGGACCACCAACGAGGTAATTGCATGTGGCCTTTGTTTTCTTGAATAATGGTAATGAGCCAGCTTGCATTTGTGGATAGCAGCCAATGATAGTTGTCACCACTACAGATTTGACCCCACTCCTCAAAAACAAAAATTAAAATCTCAGTAAAAGAGTGGGAAGTGAACTATCAAGGTTACCTCTACAATGACATATAAAGGCACACATTATGATGAAAAAGTTAATGACTTACAAAACCTTTATGCACAATTATGCCCTCCTCACTTTGAACTTTACTTGTGATGTAAATTCTACGTGACTTGCTTTCACTATAATTTAGAATCACTTATGTTGAAAAATGCAGCAAGAAAATCTCAATTTGATTTTGCCTTGATTAAATTGAGAAAATTCAAATTTCCACATCAAGAGATAACTTGGATGCAGTTAACTTGTGTGGCATGGCTTTTTTCACCCAATTCACTCAGTAAATTCGAGTTGGAGTTAGAGTTCAGTTAAGCATGTGTGATTGCTAATATGTAGGAATCAAAATATGTTATCTCATGTTATTTTTAGTTAAACTAGTTACAATTGTTGGAGGAACAAGTGGAAGGTCATTTGTGTAGTGGGACTTCATTCAAACTTAGTGATCATCCAATTAACTGATCAATCAACCCAAAATAACTAGTGGATGCAGAGAATTCAAGTTCCCCAATTGTGGTGGAGATTCCAAGGCAATGTAACATCAGTTGTAGAATAGTCTTGAGTGTACAGATGTTGCATGCAGTCAGATGATCAACCTTGGGAATTGCACAATCCATTTTGGAGAAATTCCTAAATAATAGGGCCCTAATTTCTCAGGAATTGTGCAAGGAAATAGGGGCTCAAGCAGAGGCATAAATTGAGGAATTCTAGTTCAGAGCTTCTCAGTGAGCAAAGAGATATGTTATTCATTTGCAAGTTGTGCTCAGTTGAGCAAAGTAATTGTAATACATCTTTATTCATCAGATTGATGTAAGAAGGAATTGGGGTTTTTAGCATATCGCTTTTCCTAAGAAAAATATTGTGTGTGTGTGTTATTTCTTATTGCATGTTTGTAATTTTTGTTCTAAATTGTGAATTAAATTTTGCAGAGCAATAGAGTAGGTTTGTGTCTTGTGATTTTGATTAAAATTTCATGAGCAATTGCAAATATATACCATAATTTATACATGGTATCATATTCACATTCACATTAGAGCAGGAATTTTGAAGTTGTTTCTCAAGAGGTTCAAAATTGCAATTCAGTGTAATAAGATCTCTTCAAAGTTGAGAAGATGACCTTCAACAAATTGTGGCTATAATATGCCTTTAAAGGAAAATATAATTTCATCACATGGAAGGATCACATGGAGGTGGTATTCGATGACAATGGATTGCTATAATACATCAAGAGAGATGTTGCAAAGCCATCAGAATCTATTGCCTAGAACCTTGCTCAGTGGAAGAAAGATGTAGCCAAGGTGAGGAGAATAATGTTGGAGGGAGTAGGAGTCCACATTGTCACTAATATCCATGGGAAATAAAATCCTTATGTAATGTGGCATGCGCTGACATATATGTTTCAGAATAGTAGTGACCATAGGAATTTGGTGCTCAAAGATAAATTTGAAATATCAAGATGCAGAAGAATGGCACGATTCCACAGTATCTAAGCAGGTTCATACAAGTTTGTGATGAGCTTGCAGGAGTTGGTGTTATTGTTTCAGTGGACGACTTGGTAAGCCTAGCCCTTCTCGGCCTTCCCAAGATCTGAAATAACTATCAAGATTCAGTGAACGGGAGGGAGAAACTACTGATTTGGGAACACTTATGGTCCAATTTGGTACAGGAGGAAATAAGGCATAATACCAAAGATGGGACTTCATCCAACGGTGAGGATGACGAAAAATTTGCATTGGTTGGAAAACGAAAGAAAAGGAAAGGGAAGAAATCTCAAACCAAACCAAAATCTAGCCGGGAGGGCAAGAAGAAAGATTAGTTCAAAATTAAATGCTTCCATTGTCATGAATTTGGACTTCAACAATCATCTACTAAAAGGAAGGGTTGACTTGGTGATTAGAGGAGGTCATTTTCTAGGTTTAAAGGGTCTTGTATTGTCTCATATTGATTTGAATATACCAGTGGAAGAGTTGGACTGGGTTTTCCCCTAGGAAATGGTTTTTCCCTGGCTGGGTGCCTACGTCTTGTGTTCCTAGTTGTGATATTCTTTGTTTGGCATTTGTCTTGATGAATGGAACATAATAAATTGAAAGAAGAACTAATAATAAGAAAAGAAAAACCACAAGAAAATGTCAAATTCTAAGAGAAATCTACCTAAAGATTATAATCCACATAATGTCATATATTTCTAAACAAATGGTTGTTTAAGGTTAGTCACCAACTCTAGAACTTGGCTTGAAACAATTCCTAGAACAATTCCTTATTTGGTTCGAAGTTGATGTATTCTACTAAATGGAAGTGCTTTCTAATAATGGTTTAAAGATAACCACAAACTATTGAAATGGTGGTTTGAAGATGACCACAAATTGGTGTCTACTAAGTGGTGGTTTAAGGAGGACTACAAACTAGTTTGTGGTTTTGGGATGACCACACACCAAATTGTCTTAATAGAACATGAGTTTGTCTCTGGCTACATCTCAGACTCAGATTCTTGTTGAATCTAGCTCTAGGATCTAACTACTAGCTCTGGTTCTGGCTATGGCTCAAGCTCACTTGACATGACTTCAAAATTGGTAGGTGACTATCAATTCCCCCCTTATCAGATACAAAGTGAGAGGAAGTGCAAAATAAAAGTATGTTATTTATAGCTTAGAGAGGAAGTGACTATACATTTGAAGGTCAAACACATCATACAAAACATGTCACTGATGTTGAGAGCTCTTCGAGAAGTTTATATAACTAATATAATATTTATGCATGGAAGGTTCCCATTCTTAGAAGACTATGTCATGCCATTGTAAAGTTCGCATATAGTAGATAATGATGCATTTGAAACTATGGTGAAATTAGCCAACCTAGAATTCCATTGTAGATTATGCCTCTACTAGAAATGATAGACGTAGGCTCAATCTCTGAGGGATTATATATGTAATTTCTATGCTACATGACTGATAGGGAGACAAGTCTGAGAAAGCACAAGGTTTCTTTGACACAAACAATGTATCACACAAGAGTGCACATACAAAGGGGAACTTTGAACTTTGAGACACTACAAAATGACATGCATAAAAATATAGGAAATTAGAGCTTTAACAAGCTATGGACTGGCACGTGGATGGCACATACTTGATATGCCCGGAGAATGTCTAGGTTCTAATAGAGCTAGATTTAAATGTTATTTACAAGGAAAAGTATAGGTAAGCAATGGGAGGGGTATGTGTTACCAGAGCTATGATAACACTGTTAAGACTCGTGAGAATACATTATTTATATAAATGTCATATTCAAATATTATTCACATGATACACATAAATACATAAGATTATGACCCTTGGTTTTGTATTCCAAGATGTCTCTTGGACTTCTCATGACTCTTTATAATCACTTCTATATTTTCGCTTTCCACACAAGTGCATATTACAATTTACATAATCCCCTAAGGATTACATTTCCAATAGAAATAACTTCCCTTAGAGTATAAAGCCATCAATACCCCCTTCAAATGATTGACCCAATGAGTCATTTCCAATAATCCTCTTGATATAAAGGAAATAAGCCATTTTACCATTTCTAAGGATCACCCTTTGGGTGCCTTCAATATATTCTTATGATGCAAGGAAACAGGCCATTGAGACTCTTTGAAGTATTACCATTAGGTGTTTTTGAAAGACCCCTGATGTATAAAATTAAATCATCAATCCATTTCAAAATATTTCATATCAATAACTTTTGAAAGATCCATGCAATGCGAGGAAATATGCCATCAAACCATTGAAAATATCACCCATCAAACATTTTTTAAAGATCTACCTAATGTCAAGGGGGCTTCACTGGGGAGAAATACCATACCACGTGGGTTTATATTGGGGGATATATATTGAGGAAAAAATGACATAATATATTTGGGGATATATAGGGGTAAAGGGTTTTTATATTGGCAGGTATAAAAAATGGAGCTCAAAGTTAATGAAAAAATATAAAGGGGTAAAAAAATGTTAATGAAAAAATGGATATCTACAATATCTACTAAAGTAGGGGCTTTTTAAATTGGGAAGGTGTATTAGGTTCATATTGGTAGGGGGTTAAATAATGTGATTTTAGAGGTATTTTCCAATATGTAGTGAAATTAAAGATATTGTTTAATATGTCATGATTGCACATGATATGTCAGAGGTCCAATGAGTGAAGAGCCCGTGCCTAATGTGAGGAAATATACTATTAAGAATTTTTAAAGGATTTCCTTAGTAGATGCTTTAGAAATGTCTATGTTGGCTTAGTGGAACCTGACCCAAGTTGAAAGTTAAGTTTTCCAAACAAATCCCTACACTACTGGCCCTTTCAGCAACAACCCGTGGAGCGCGGACTGAAGTCTCACTCGAAGCAGTATGGGGGGATGTTGGAACCCAGTTTCTACACCAAGAGATGAGCGTGATGTCGTTTCATGCCCTAAACCTACCTTCGCGCCGATCGATAAGCCTCTAAGGCTTATCGATAATACTTCCTTTAACCAACTTCTAAACCTTCACAAAGGTCTACGACTGTCTTCCGCAGACCCTAAACAGGTGAATCAACTACTTACGCATCTCTATAATTACCCTTGGTTTTTTATTTACCCATATGGCTTAAGTGTTTGATAATATTAACATGAAATAATATATTCTTCGCGTAAATAGTTATCATTACTCGCGTCCATATGAAAATGTAATTCTTGCAAAATCGCGCATCAATACAATATTAATTCATAAACCCATCATTCGTCATAACATAATAGCGCATTCATTCATAACAGAAATAGATAGAAAAAACACAGATATTTCCAGAATAATCTCTTTATTGATACTTCAGTTCTTCTTACAGACTCAAGACTTCCCTACACACTTAGCTGCAGGGGTTTGCGCACTCAGTTGCAGACTCTTCTCTAGGCCTCTGCGCACACAGCTGCAGAGCCTCTTTTCTACTCTAAGACTCTTCGCTCTTTCTTCTAATGACCCATTACCTTCATTCTTCATTACTCATGAACTGAGCTACCTTAGACTCTCTAAGTCTCTCCTTTCTATACAATCCCATGGTCCACGGACTATGGGTAGATCTACTAAAGCCGACACAATTTACATAAAAGAAGGGAAAAACCCCTTATGACACTTTACTATCTATGCACTCCGTGACCACAACTTGCAGCGACTTTACACTTTACATAACAAAACTTGGGCTTTCTACCCAAAAGCTTGGGCTTTTGCCCCAAAATTGAGCCTAGGGGATCCTGTCCCAACAGGACCCCAACACAAATACCGTGACTCACCCTCGAGTCACTCTGCTGGCACAGACATCTTATTGTGGAGACTTCCCAACTCAACTTGCACCACTGCTACCTCAGTCGCGCTTTGCATGGCTACCTGCTTGATCTGCTCCACCAGCTGCTCTATTGTTGTTCATAAGTAGTCTTCCTGGATCTTCTGCTACATTCTCTGCAGGCTGGCCAACTTCTCCCCAATGGTGGTGAAGATAACGTAGGCCTCATCCAACCAAGACCCTTGAAGAAGCGTCGCTCTACTTCATTGTAGTTCACTGAGGTATCGACCGTGAACTCTGTCACAAATCCTCCGATGACATGATCAAGCCAATGATTGACAACGTGCACGATCTTATCTTCAGAGGCTTCCAATCTCCACACTAGCTCTGGGGTCCACACTATTGGACCGTCAAGCCTCCACCTTCCCTAGTCGTCTGCCAATTTAGCGATCCACTCATATAGCTTGATCGAGAAGGAACAAAAGAAAATTTCGTGTATCTCTGTGTACAGATACCTGTCCAACCATTGTTCTTTCATCAATCGCAAATTTTTGTTTTCTTGCTCCGCGAAATCATGGATCTTTCTCCAACCACTCCTCAATTTCTTTCTTTGTTGGATTACAGTGATGTGACATCACACATCTCTTTATGAAGATCCTGGTCTCAGCAACATAACCATTTGTTGGCTTAGTGGGTCCTGACCCAGGTTCAAAGTTAAGTTTGCCAAACAAATCCCTACACTACTGGCCCTTTCGGAAACAACTCGCTAAGCGCGGACTGAAGTCTCACCCAAAAAGTATGGTGGGATGCTAGAACCAAGTTTCCACACCCAAAGATGAGCATGATGTCATTTTATGCCCTAAAACAGCCTTCGCGCAGATCGATAAACCTCTAAGGCTTATCAATATAACTTCCTTTAACCAACCTCTAAACCTTCGCGAAGGTCTACGACTGTCTTCCGTGGACCCTAAAAAGGTGAATCAATTGCTTGCGCGCCTCTGTAATTACCCTTAGTTCTGTATTTACCCAGATTGACTTAAGTGTTTTATAATAGTAACATGAAATAAGATATTCTTCGCGTAAATAGTTATCATTACTTGTGTTCATATGACAATGTAATTCATGTAAAATCATGCATCAATACAGTGATAATACATAAACCCATCATTCGTCATAACATAATAATGCATTCATTCATAACATAAATAGATAGACAAAACACAGATATTTCCAGAATAATCGCTTTATTGATACTTCAGTTTTTCTTACAGACTCAAGACTTTCCTGCGCACTAAGCTGCAGGGGTCCGCGCACTCAGCTGCGGACTCTACTCTAGGCCTCTACGCACACAACTACAGAGCCTTTCTTCTACTCTAAGACTCTTCGCTCTTTCTTCTAATGACCCATTATATTCATTCTTCGTTACTCATGGACTAAACTGCCTTAGACTCTCTAAGACTCTCCTTTTTATACAATCCCATGGTTCGTGAACCATGGGTAGATCTACTAAAGCCGACACAACTTCCATAAAAGAAGGGAAAAACCCTTTACGACACTTTACTATCTACGCGCTCCATGACCATAACTTGCGGAGACTTTACACTTTCTGCCCCAAAAACTTGGGCTTTTGCCCCAAAATTGACCCTAGGGGACCCTGTCCCAACAGGCCCCCATCACAAATATCGCGACTCACCCTCGAGTCACTCTATTGGCACGAAGATCTTATTACAGAGATCTCCCAAGTCAACTTGTGCCACTGCTACCTCAGCCATACTCTGCGTAGTTACTTGCTTGATCTACTCCACCAGCTGCTCTAATGCTGGTCCTGCGCGGTCTTCCTGGATCTTCTGTTGTGTTCTCTACAAGATGGCCAACTTCTCCCCAATGGTGGCGGAGATAACATAGGCCTCATCCAACCAAGGCCCTTGAAGAAGCGCCTCTCTGCTTCGCTATAGCTGACCGAGGTATCCACCGCAAACTCTGTCAGAAATCCTCTGATGACACGATCAAGCTAGTGGTCGACAGCGCGTGCGATCTTATCTTTAGAGGCTTCCAATCTCCGCACTAGCTCCGGGGTCCACACTATTGGATCGTCAAACCTCCACCTTTCTTGGTTGTCTGCGAATTTAGCAATCCACCTCATATAGCTTGACCAGGAAGGAACAAAAGAAAATTTTGTGGATCTCTGTCTAGAGATACATCTCCAACCATTGTTCTTTCGTCAATCGTGGATTTTTGTATTCTTGCGCCACGAATTCGTGGATCTTTTTATCCAACCACTCATCAATTTCTTTCTTTGTTGGATTCCAGTGATGCGACATCACACATCTCTTTATGCATATCATGGTCTCGAAAACGAAACCGTTTGTTGGCTTAGTGGGTCCTGACCCAGGTTCAGAGTTAGGTTTGCCAAACAAATCCCTACACTACTGTCCCTTTCAGCAACAACCCGTAGATCGCGGACTGAAGTCTCACCCAAAGCGGTATGGGGGGATGCTGGAATCAAGTTTCTGCACCCAGAGATGAGCGTGATGTCATTTTATCCCCTAAACTTGCCTTTGCGCAGATCGAAAAGCCTCTAAGGCTTATCGATATAACTTCCTTTAACCAACCTCTAGACCTTCGGGAAGGTCTACGACTGTCTTCCACAAACCCTAAACAGGTGAATCAACCGCTTACGCGCCTCTGTAATTACCATTAGTTATGTATTTACCCAAATCGGCTTAAGTGTTTGATAATATTAACATGCAATAAGATATTCTTCACATAAATAATTATCATTACTCGCGTTCATATGACAATATAATTCATGTAAAATCGCACATCAATACAGTATTAATTCATAAACCCATCATTCGTCATAACATAATAATGCATTCATTCATAACATAAATAGATAGAAAAAACACAGATATTTCCAGAATAATCTCTTTATTGATACTTCAATTCTTATTACAGACTCAAGAATTCCCTGCGCACTCAGCTGCAAGGATCCATGCACTCAACTGCGAACTCTACTCTAGGCCTCTGCGCACATAGCTGCAGAGCCTCTCTTCTACTCTAAGACTCTTCACTCTTTCTTCTAATGCCCCATTACATTCATTCTTCGTTAGTCATGAACTGAACTTCCTTAGACTCTCTAAGACTCTCCTTTTTATACAATCCCATGGTCTGCAGACCATAGGTAGATCTACTAAAGCCGACACAACTTACATAAAAGAAGGGAAAAACCCTTTATGACACTTTACTATCTACGCGCTTCGCTACCACAACTTGCGGAGACTTTACATTTTACATAACAAAACTTGGGCTTTATGCCCCAAAACTTGGGCTTTTGCCCCAAAACTGGCCTTAGGGTACCCTATCCCAAGAGTCTACATGATGTTGAGAAATAGATCATCACAAAACTTTGAAATATTTCCCATACCCAGGGCCATTGGAAAGATGCTTGACAATACCGAGTGAAATAATTGCCTTTCTCCTCTTTGAAACAATAACCCCACGAGTATGGGCCATCTGGAGCTATTAGCCATCCTCTTGTTTAGCAATATTTCTTCCATAATAAGTTGTAAATAAGAGTAAAATCAAATAAATAAATCACAAGGAATAGAGATGTAAATATTACTATGGTTTCATGGGAGGTTTGGCCAAAGAAAGTAGCTAGCTCTCTTTTGCGAGTGGTGAGATGGTGGTGGTGCCAAAGCTATGAAAAGTGTTGGATGTAGCAGTGAAGGAACTTTAGTATTATAATCCCTTGGTCTTGCAACATGTATCATCTTATTGCTCCAATAACTCATTGAAAATGTTTTAGTTATGATAGATGTGACTCCTTGTCCCTTGAGAGAGACATGGGATTTGATCCTCCGCGTTGGCATGTTGTTGTAGAAAACTAGGGACCACCGATAGATTCCCATGAGGTGGTTATTTTACTCAAAAACACCTACATAAATAGACCTTGTAAAATGTCATATTGCATGCCTATGGATCAATGACTGAGATAGGTTGAATGGTGTTTACAAAGAGAAAGATCCTCCCAAATAGGGCATGGGTTTTATATGAATGGATAACATAATCATGGAAAGTATAAGGTGAAGGTTTTTAATAATAACTTGACTTCTTGCAATAATAATAGCTTGGAAATCATGTAATGGAGAGCCATGATGTGTTGGGATGAAACTAAGTTGCCTCGTAGCCTCCTACTCCCTTGATCCGAAATTGATCAAGGATCTAGAAAAAGCCTAAAATTCAAAGTTACTAGATTCAGGTGGAAGCAACGTCATTGCGTAGAGCTCACAGAAATGACTCCAATGCAACTTGAATGGGTGCATTTGGACTCCGAATAAATAAGACACTGCTTGTTGAAGTTTGTGACGAAACAGTTTTTTACTGCTCGACACATAGCGGAAGTACCGGTTCATCTTAGTGGCAGATCTCTAACTTCATTATAATGGTAATATCTCCAGTTAATTGCATAACGAGATTTAAATATATATAATGACATTAAAAATTATTTTTACTGTAATGAATTTTAATGAATTTAAATATATAATGCATTATATAAAAAAAAATAACACCATATATTAAAATACACACATAACATATATATTTCAAAAATGTTGAAACGACATATATTACAAACCATAAAGTGGGTGAACGCATATGGGGTGAATACATTAAACATATGGTGAATACATTAATATGTGGTGGATTAATATGTTTCAAAACATATATTATAAGCATGGTGAACGTATATTACAAACCAACGTAATTAAAGTTTCATCGCACAAATAATACATATTACCATAAGGTTGAACGCATATGTTAAATGGTGGGGTGAATGTATATAACTTATTGTTGAACATTGACAGGGCAATGGCTAATGTCATTAAAGTTTATGACAATGCATATATTAATGCAACGCAGCAGGTGCGGAGTATTTGCCAACGAAACCGCCAGAATTAACATTACGGTTGTAACGTTTATGCCATGACCTCCGCCTCCATTCTATCCGCCCTACCATAAATAAACTCCTCCATATTTATCCACGACCAGTACAACTCAATCCGCCAACCTTATTTGCTATCCACGTGTCAATAAGGTTTATGTATATTTGAATGTTGGTTATAAGAAATGTTATGTCATGGTTGGAAGGAGCGGATCCGAAGTTTTTCCATATGGTTAATTCGCCACTGAAACATTAAAACCCAATGTATATGTTAAAAGTTGTATGCAGTGGGTTTGTTGGAATAAGGTTAGGGTGAGATTAATATGGAGCGATAAGGGTTAATGATGTTATATTAGATATCATTCTGGGATTCAACTGCGTTAAGTAAGTCATTCACGTATGACCATTTCCATGAGAGGTAGTCGTAACTGACTAATTTCTCATGATTTTTTTGAATAGTTCACTTAGCACTCATTGCATCGGGTGATGCTCACAGGGGTGAAGAAGTGGGATTGAAACTAGTGAAATGAATCACATAGCATCAATCATCACTTCCGGGGCTTGCACCCGGTAACCAGGACTTCCCAAGAGGTCACCCATCCCAGAACTCCTCTGGCTCAAGCGCGCTTAACTGTGGAGTTTTCCCCACAATCAAGCCCACTTAGCTTGCTACCCCATTTGCAAAACCTTAGCAAGTATTGTTATATTGTTTTGGAGCGATAAGGTTATTAGTGTAATATGGTTATGCATGGATATTTTTGGTTACCAAAATATTATATATATGGTAATGTTATGGTATGAAAAAAGAGGAGAGTTGTGTCATTTTTGTACAACAGAGAAGAATTTGTGTAGTTTTGGAGATTTGGAAACAAAATTTTGCAGGTTTATTTTTGGAGTTGTAGGGGGTCTTTTTCAGCACCGTCAGTTGCGTCAGATTTCTGAGATCGAGCAAACACAACTAGACCAGTCGGGGATTTTGTTGATGTAACTTTGATGTATTTTTTGGGCTTTGAATTTCTAATATAAAGGCCTCTCCGTTGAAGACAAGGCCTGAAGATGTAGGCTTTGAGATAGCCGAACTCCGTTATCAATCTCTTGTGTCACTTTTCTTCTCATGATTTGATGTTCTAATTTGCTGCAATATTATTATTCATTTCTCCATGCTTACGTATTTAATGGTGTTTTTAAATCATGCATTAACACTTTCTAACAACGAATAAATCACAATTTCAATTAAAAGTCTTTTTTGGGGACCATCCCTCCTCTCTTTCCCATGTACATGCACATACTTCCCTTTCCAGTTGTCTACTATCTTCCCATGTATCCCTAACACCTCATACTTGATTTCGTATATTTTAAAAGGCTATAAATTTTACAATTTCATTACCAAAAACTAATAAAAAATGTAATCCATATTTTAAAATTATTAACTTATTTAATTTTTATATTATTTTGAAAGACCTATAAATTTTACAATTTTCATTACCATAAACTAATAAAAGATGTAACACTATTATAATATTAGCCATATACATTTTAAATTTTCTTTAAGGATGTAAAGGTGGTAAGAATGAGGGGATTAATTCTTGATATTGGGAGAAAAATAATATCCAATTTTGCATAGGGATTAGGACACGTTATTATAACTAGGAAAAGGCTTACTCACCACTATAAGGGATATTGATTGCAAAGGAGGAAATTGTCAAATTGTTTTTAAATTTGTTAGAGATCTCATAGCCATCATCAAAGCCATGAATGCTTTGTGGTGTTGAAGGGAAAGAACTTGACAAACAATATCATTTGGATTAAAAAGGATTCCAATTTTCTTTCACAATCCTCCTATTTCCATGTAAAAAGACACCTCAATTGTGTCGTAGACAAGCGGGCTAACATAGCTTCAAACCTTGAGATTGGAATACTATCAAAAAATGGGGGTAGAACTACATGTTATATCCCACAACTCTAAGTTCATATTGATGGTTTCACATCACATTTATTTTCTCACGAGTGAGAAGATAGTTCATCATTCCATTTGCATCAGTTTGAGATATTGAAGGATCCTTTGTAGTCCCTTAAGCATGTGTTCATTAATTTTGGTTTTGGTTATCGAATGATCCTATTATATTATGTGTTTCATCAATGGGGTAATGGAGTGTGTAGGTGTTAGAATTGGGTAATAGCACATCCTATTTTTTGGTGGGGATAACAACCTTGATATGCCTATTAATTCTCTTGGACCTCCCATCAACATTTTCTATGCAAGATTAGGGCTCAACTACATCTGCAAAGATTTGGCATAAGGGGAATTTTCTAGTCTTTGGGGAAATAACACCAAATTATACAATGTATGTCTCCATTTGATGATTCTTCACTCTCCATTCCCTTTCATAAACCTAGAATTTATCCTTTTGGGTTAGGCATACCCCTTGATTGGTTTGATAATGTTTAAGTGAAGGAGTCTGGGCATATTAGACTAGATCCTTCCCTTCTCTTAGACACTTATTTTCATTTGCGGGATCTCTTTATTTTTTAGTCCTTTTAGTTTTTCCATCCTTTATTATGTATCTTCTTGATCCTAGAATCACTAGGCAACAATTGGGGAAGGCTACCTCAAAAATATTGTGGGAAAATGCATAGAACGAGACACCCATTCATCTTGAGGCTTCTCTAGTTTATTGTAACTCTTACTATTTATTTGTATTGAAATAGTTGTGTCTATCCTTAGTTCGATTCTTTTTGGAATTCATCCTTAGGTTCAGGAACTACTAAAACTTTTAATGAAATTTCATGGAAATATATAAGTTTGTAGTCCTTAACCTTGTTCAAGTTATTTCCTCCTCTAAAGATCTCAAATAGGATTCTCTTTAGAAGCCATAATCAAAAGGTTTTCCTCATTACGGATTGAGGTCATCTATATTGGATAGAAAATCATCCCAACCCTTACCAAAAACCCTAGTTGATGCAGAAGCTTTGTTTCAAAAGGGTTACATATGCAAGAGTCCCTTCCAGATCTCAGTCAAAATGGTGGCTGGACACTCTCTGTTTTTTTGGGTGAGATCTATGAATCTCATAAGGGACCTCAAAATTTTGTTGGAGCTTAAATCAAGGTTTCCTCAAGGGGTTAAATGCCTCCTTTATGAAGGTAAGAAATTAGAAGATACTCTTCCCATATTTGATTATCATATTTGTAAGGATTCCACTATGATTTTGACTCTTCGCCTGTAACGATGTGCTTTGGGGAAGCCCTCCTCCTCCTAGGATTTCTCATAGAAAGATGTAGTTCGTAATCAAGCTCCCCAATCAGGCTCCCCATGGTGTTCATCCTCCTTCGAATCACCCTCAACCTCTAGGAAAAGAAGTCCCTTCCCAAGATGTACCTAGTCCATTTATCATGGAAAAATCGAAGGATATTCCCTTTGTTGACATTTCCCATCCATATCTGGAAGATCTTCACGAGCTAATGGCATAGAATGGCCTGATCTGCCACTTCAATGGGTTGTGGCCTCGAACAACAGATATCATTAGAGGACTTTTGAGGTCTAAAATGGGCCTCCTAAGGAAATTATAAAATAATAGTGGAAATAATAAAATAAGATTAGAATACATCATCAAATTTTAGAGGGAAAAAAGACAAAACTATTTTTTTAACTTGTATTTTCAACTTATCTCCCTATGAGTTTACTCAAATTTCAAGTGGAAACACTTATTGGATGCTAAATTTGGTTCCTCATACAAGGAGTACCCATGTTGCATACTTTCGATGGACGCTACTACACGAAAAATGAGAAATACATGAAAAATATGATTGCAATCACATTTTTTCATGTATTTTTCATTTTCCGTGTAGTAGGGTCCATCGAAAGTATGAAACATGGGTACTCCTTGGATGAGGAATTAAATTTTGCATCCAACAAGTACTCCCACTCAAAAATTGAGTAAAAACTTAGGCAAATAAGTTGAAAAGATGAATTGAAAATATAGTTTTATTATTTTATTATTTTTTAATCTTTGTACTTTTTTACTCCAAAAATGGTGAATCATCCCCCATGGTTGACATCATCTTCTTGAATCCTTTTGGTCCTTATTAAGTTTATTTTTGTTGTACATTTTTCTTAGGATGCCCATTTTAGATCTCAAAATTCCCCTAACGTTACAAACATATACACTCTAATTCGACTAGATCTTGCAAGGTTCTCTTCTCTTCTAAGGGATTCTTCATAGTTATATTTGCCTGCTAGGAAGATTATCAGAGTGCTCTATCTAAAGGCACATGGTTCTAGGGAAAAGAGGGGCTTTTAATGAACCCTTGGTTCCCAGACTTTGACTCCTCTATGAAATTAGTCAACAAGCTCCCCTTGTAGGTTCAACTTCCAAACATGCTCATGCATCTATGTCATTATTCAGTGTTTACAAGCATCCGAAACACCCTGGGTCACTTAGCCACAGATCTTACGCAAGGCAAAAGTGGAATTTATACTTACAGTAGGATCTGTGTAGAACTGGACATTAGTAAAGGCTCTATTGACAAAATCAACTCGAAAATATGTGATTTCCATTAGATCCAGCTCTTGGACTATGAGAACATGGCTTTTCGTTGTCGCCTCTGCCATCAAACATGACACCTACAAAACTCTTGCGCTCAAAAGCCAGTAAAGCAAAAGACTACATCTAAGGCTTGGAAACCATGTAACCCGCCCCTTATGGAGGAAGAGGACAATCAATCAAATAATGAAATGCTCTCTTCGAATGAGGACTAGGAGAAGAGTAAGGAGAATAAAAGTTTAACACTTTGCAAAGAAATAGACAACACTAATTTTTTGTTGGGAGTGGTAAAGCGAGCTCGATTCCCTCAAAATTTGATAAGGACACAATAGCAACTTGTTGGGAAATTATTCAACAAGCTGTGGTTACTCCTTTTCCGAATGGGTGGGTGAAAGTAACTAAAAAGTAAAGGAAAAAAAGTAAATATGAAAACTAGCCCCAAGCTCGGTGATACTTTTGTTTTTGTTATTGTGTTTACCTAGATGTCCTTATTGTTTGGTTTTGGTCTCTCTATAAAAACCCTCCCTTCAGAGCAGGTATCGTAAACTCCTTTTGATTAATAAAATTCTATGCACAAATTTACAACAACAACAAAAAAAATATGAATTAGATATTGAAATAAATGAGGTAATATATATATATATATATATATATATATATATATATATCATCAGTGTTAAAAATTGATATAAATTATGTTATTCCGCACTAATATCTAAATATTTTATTTATGGTTGAGAGTGGAAGTAGGTTTTTTTTTTTATATCTTCTAAATTGTAATGTTATTAATTACAAATTGAGGCAACAATATGATCACTGATATTTTATAATGCTTTTAATTAACACCAACCAAATAGATATAGTCAATTTTGTTTCTAACAACCAACACAATGAACATAATAAAAGTTGAATACTTCATATTTTGCAAGACTTTTAATTAAAACTAATCAAATAAATATATTATTTTGATTTTTAATAATATTTGACATTGTTTTTTATTTAAAAACTATTAAAAAAACACAAAAAACAAAAAACAAAAAAAACCAAAAAAACAAACAAACAATTTCATTAAAGTGACAGCTCGCCACCTCTGACTCCCGTCTCGTCCGTCCACGGGCGCTCACGTATTGCCTTACCATAATTTGCTTACGACCAATGTTAATGTAAATCTACTTTTTAATTTTTGACATAGCATTTAATGTTAATGTAAATCTACTTTGTAATTTTCGACGCAGTAAATATTAGCTATATATATATTTTTTATGTGTAAAAGTTCTATGACTAGCATTTGCACCTAATGTTGCAAAGGAAACGCCGTAAGGCATAGTGTGTGGAAGAATATTGAAATGTGAATGGGCTTTTTTGAAAGCAAGGGTCGATGATAATGAATTTGAATTGAGGAAGCCATGCCAAAAACCCTATTCGGGGGTTAAAGTGCCTATGAAATGGAATAAAAGTAGTCATACATATCCATTGAACTTGTTTAGATACCTTAAAGATTGCCTAGTTGAAGGTGAAGTTAAACAAATGAATTCACGCGAACAACAACTGGGTATCCATATCGATATAATTTTTTTTAAGGAGAGGCATGTTAATCTTTTCAAACAACATTCTAATGTATTTGCCTAGAAATATGAAGACCTTAAACCATGTCACATTGTGATGAACTAAATCCCTGCCAGGATATATTTCTTATGACGCAATGCGCTTAGGAAGTTTTGTTGTTGGAAAGTTTGATTGGGCTGCATTGAATTAAGCAAGGCTGAAACATTAATGTGGACGTTGTAGCTATAGTTGTTCTGCATGTTGTTGAATCTCTTTGCAAGTTTGGTTTCATCGTGCCCATATGCTAAGGAGAGGGTCCTCTTGAGAGAATTGAATTTGTTGTCATTATCCACTGCTAATTCTTCTTGTTTTTGGACAACTTCATAACGGCAATCGCTATTGTTGTCATTGTTATTGCTGAAATTGTTGTGAGAGAGGTTGGAGAACTGGACTTGAGGTAGTCTGCTGCTGTTTCCATTGCCATCCATGGCTTCATCGTTTAAAAAACCATCTATGAAAGGATCGTCACTCTCCAACAACCCACTGAAAGAGGCAATGTTGGGCAGTTGCAGTTTGTTTTGCTGATAAATATCAGGCAAAGAAGCCATCACTTCATCTGCACTTGGTGATTCATCTCGTTCTACCCCTTGTACTCTCTGAGAATGACCATTTTTCTTGTAAATTCGGCACAGCACCCAATCATCAAGCTGGAGAACAGAAGTACCATCAAAATCAACAATACCAATTTTAGTTGAATGAATCAATTCCTATTCATAAAGAATCAAAACACAAGAACTGTGAAAGGAAAATCATTCATATTGATCAATATTCAAGAAGACATCATTTTGTAGGGTGTGTTATTTGTATTTACACAAGTGATTTTTTAATCCAATCAACTATGCTATTCTCTGTGCTTTTGCTAGGTTCCTTCATCACCACCATCATTGGGAAATTCATTTCCCTCTTGAAGTATGAAACGAGTAGAAATTCCCAATTGATCTCACACTACCACCACAAAGAAGCTAGCAATCCTGATATACAAATCAAACCAGCCATCCTATCAAGCGATCCATGTAGTTCTCAATCTATAGCTTTGATAACCCAAAACTCAAATCTTTTATATTTAATATGCACAGAAATTTTCACATTAATATGTCTAGATCTCATTCTAAGATCTTTACAGATCTGATACAGAGGTAAACCAGATTTTTCATACTACGACAAGCAATATTAGCAAGTCTTTGAGTCTCTCTTATGTAATGTCTCCTCCTTATTTGATAGAGTTGACGTTGTATGAGCATCGACTGCATTGAAGGGATCATCCAATAGATAAATGTCAACATCGTTATATACTGCTCTAGCCAACTGAATCCTCTGTTTTTGTCCTCCACTCATATTCAATCTCTCTCCCCAATCTCAGTCATATCTCCATGAGCAAAACTCTCTATATCCTTGTCTAATGCACAAGCTTTTATTGCCTTCTTGTATTGAATTTTGTCTATTGGTTTCCCATAAAGTATGTTATCTCTGACAGTACCACTCTGAATCCAAGTTGTTTGTGCCACGTAGGCAACATTGCCATATACTTCAACCTGCACGTAGTCCAATCAAAAAGTTTATGGAAGAATTTATGTATATAGAAAGCAAAAAAGTTGCATCTACAATCTTGTTGAACTATGAAATGGTTACTTTTGCTCAAGAAGAGTAGTTAATGCTCAACTTACATCTGAAATTTTTGGGATTTCTCCAAGAATTGTATATAGCAGAGCAGATTTCCCTGATCCCTCTGAGCCACAAATTGCTACCTTTTCTCTAGTTTTAATGTGCAGATTTATTCCCTTCAAATGTTGGCTTTGTCAATGAAGATTCTGGATCCCAGCTGAGTATGGCTTGATGAATTTCGATGGTATACTAGGATCTGGAAAGTTCTTTCCTCACAACAGAATCTAGTCTCAGCTCATCATATTGTAAGAACTTGTCCAAAACGATCTAAGGAGACTTTAACCTGAATTAATATAGCCAAAACTTCAGGTAGCATTCTCACTGGATCTTGTATCACACGGAATGTTGCAAGCACTGTAAATATGGTTGTGGCAGTTAACGGTGGATCCCCTATGATAGGACACCCGACAAAAACTATAGATGCAGTAATGATGGGTGACATCCAGTAGAGTATGGTACCATATGTTCTATTAAATTGTGTTGAAGACAACCATTTGAACTCCACAGCTCAGAGATTTTCTATCAGCTCTTTAAATTTTTCTTTCCATGCTTGTAGTTTGATTATTTTCATACTATTAAGAATTTCAGATGTTATTCTGAGTCTTTCATCCTGTGCAGTCATGAACACAACTTGGCACTTCTTGAGGGTTTTGGCCTTGGAAATTTGAGTTGTAACTTAAATTTGTAACATTATTCAATCATCATTATACATCATTTTACAATTTAATTAATTTAATTGCACCAGATGTTGCAATGGAAATGCCGTAAGGCAATAGCATATAACATTAATTAATGTTTTTTTGACAATTTTTGAAAGTCAGAAAAATATCAAGAAAAGGCAAGGACCATGCTACAGTGAAAACTTACATCTTGCTACCTCCGAGTAGGACCAAGCTCTAATCCTTGAACTCTATTGGAAAAGTTTAGTAAGCACAGAGTTTCTCCCATGTCATTTTCATGAGGACTAATTTGTACAAATAAAGTCTTTGTGCATCCTCCTGAGTGAACATGCATCATATTGGTGTTAGATGTTGTGGAAGGACTCTGAGACAAGACAATATCATACCATCTCTATATGAGCTCATTCCTTTTGCCATCAGCTACCAAAACATGGCTCCTCCACCTGCTCTTCCCATGCTAGCAGAAGCATATATTTGTTTATAAACCATATCAAATAAATTGTCTCTCTAGTCGATGCCGAATCCTGGGTCTTTAGAGGATTTCCCAAAATCTACAAACAAAACTAGTTTCTTCAATATTCTGCTTCCATATTCTAGATGGTTCTTTATCCAACCTAACTGAACAATTAATAAATAAGAGTAAACTGCTCTTTGTATTCAGACTGATGCCCTTCCAAACGAACTTGCTTTGTGTACAGAGATATGCAGTGAATAATTAGGAATATGTTAATAAACCCCAATTTATTTCCCAAAACGATAAGAAAATAAGGGCAAACTCACTTCAGAAATTCTTAATGCTACCGTTCCATCTTCACTTAGATTGTGGTGGAAATAGGAAGCTTTCCCGAAGGATTGCATGAAGAAAATGAGACAGCATTAAGAAATTCAGTTGAATTTGGAGGAGATGAATGTGATGGCAAGGCAAATCTGTTAAACTTCAATGATCAAATATGTTGAATAAATCTGCCACTATTGGAAGAGGAACATCTAATCCCATGAAGCCACTGATGCATTGGGCTGAAGGTCCCTCACCAATTTGAAGAATATACGGCTCTCTAATGATATTGCTCAAAGGAAACCAAGAAAACAATGTTCTGACACCACAGGGCATTTATTATTAGCTCCATATTTGCTAAAATTTGCATTTTCTGTCTTCTTGCATAGATGAAGATGAACAATCTGCAAATGATGAGGAGAATTAGGGATTTAAAAATATAAATTTCCATGCCTGCTAGTTCCTAAATAATATCCCAATAACTACAACACATATAAAGAGCAATTTCTTTGTAGGAAAAGAAAAGGAAAATCTGTTAAACTTAAACGATCAAATATGTTGCATAAATCTGCCACCAATGATGTTGAAACAGTACATTTATATTGGTCTCATGAAGAAGCATGAACCTACCAAGTTCCAACGCAAAAATATTTCTTAAAATGTATATATGGAAATGTGTTCATCTCTTTATTGGATGCGTTGTGCATTTGATATTCATGAGTTCTCTTCGTGGGTGCACTTCTTCTTTCTTGGCACACACTTAATGTTTGATTCTTGGTGACATGCTTGGATTTTTCAACACCTGGATATTTGCTTGTTGGCTCTCTCGGTCTGCTGGCTGAGATTCGAAAAGTGGAATGACAAAAACCAAAAGTGGAATTGCGTGGGGGTGGTTCCCTGGGAGTGAGCTTCACCAATGCACAATATACACCTAGTAGACTTGAAACCCAAATAAACCATTCCTAAGAGATCTTTGATATGACCAATGAGGAAGTTTAATCTAGTTGCCACCGACAATATCACAATCATAAAACGAAGTGCAAATAGAACATTGCTTGCCCATCCATTCACTATTCCATCTCATTGCTATGAACATATATGCCTCACATTCATTACAGAGCCCTGGCATTGTTATGACTACAATTCAATGACTTTTGTTGGTGCAATTAAAAACATTGTGTGATAGATGCAGCAAAAGGTGATAATGCCCATGTCATAGTACTCACACTAAGGTATGCCATTGATAATCATTGAGTATTGCAACCCTATAATATCTTGACTACAGCTCGACTATGATGCAAAGAATACAGTGACAAAATCTTTGGGCCATATACCAATTGTTATGAGAATAAGAACACCCAATAAAGCTGGTGGATTTCTGGAAAAGCTCAAAAAGTTTAACTGTATTATTTTGCCCAGAAAATGTTACAACATCCCCAATCCAATAAATCATTCATGGGACTTTAAACACCCTAAGTAGCTAAAGCTTCCATCTTTGACTTGCTTCTCCAACCCATGAATGCCTTGATAAGCATTTCTTCTAGGGCTTCATCTTCCTCAACTTCTTTGGGCAAACTCTATGTCCCGCTCCTTATTACTCACATAATGAATATATGTTACATCACCAATTCCCTACATCCAGAAGCTTCTTTCAATGGTGCATGTAGAATTGCTGCCAAAGGACAGGCTAGATATGTGTTCAAAAAAATAGCAACAAATTATTCATTAGCATGTATGCAGAGGATCTTTAGTACAGATAATGAGGAAGACGAACCCTTCATTATGGCCTCCTCCTTAAGAATGTGTACATCCAAGCTGCGTTGTCTTTTGATTTGGAAACCTTTTCAAGCACATGACATTCTCACAATAAATACCATCCAGAGGATTTTCGACGCAGTAAATATTAGCTATATATATATTTTTTATGTGTAAAAGTTCTATGAATATGATTTTATTTTATTTTTTTATTATTGAAATTTAATATAATTTTTCAAGCGGGGTAAGAAAATTTGAAAAAAAAAGAGTGAATATATCATTTGGTTTTAGTGGAATTAAATGAATTTTAATTTTAACATACTAATGGATAAACTAGATAAAATATTTAAAAAAATGATAAATTACATAAAATATCTAATAAAAAAGAAAATAATTGTAATTTTTTTACATTATATTAAAAGTAAAAACAATTTAATAAAAATAAATCAAATTAGAAAACAATCAATTATATTTTGAAAATTATGGTTTATTATTTAAAAAAATTTATATTAAACTTTATTTTAAAAAATATATATATTGTACACCTTTGTTTTAAAAGGAATGGTTGCGAATCAATCATTGTGATTGCTCATATTTATTGTTATTATCATAATCCCTTCAAATTATGGTTTTAAAGATTGTCCTTAAGAAAAAAGTCTTTGAAATATGTTTCACAAAATCAATTCAAATAGGTGAGGTTCAAATTTTCTCACTATGGCATCATGGAGTTGCAAGATGTGCTTGAATTGTAGCATTGATTATCCCCACAAATCCCTAGTTATATTCCTAATTCCATTGATTTCTTGATAATATTGAACTTGAGTGCTAGATTAGGCTCGTTGGTCCAAGTGAGATAAAAGTTGCCTACATCACTCCATGTATGTTTTCACCAATTTCACATAATCTCAAGCAAGCAAATCACAAAGCACCAACCTATTATGCAATAATCAACCAAAATTCACAACCTCACAAGTCGAATAGACAATGGACACAACTCATAAAATTACTAAAATAGCAAAACCAAAGTATAAGTAAGTAGTGAATGCAAAAATTGAGTGCTTTATTAATGGAAGAATATTGAAATTATAAAAATAAAAATGATAAATAAAGAACCATGAATTTTATTTTCTTCCCATAAGTGCAAAATATTATGCTAAAAATCGCTCTACTAAAACAATTTTCAATTCACCAATTACAAATTTCATGTCAAATAATGTTAAGGGGGACAAATAAATCATGAATTTCTGGTTTAGTATCCATTAAGGGTTCTTGAGTGGTAGGATTAGGAAATCTGTATCTACCAAGATATCAATATCTAGGATATTAGACCAAGGGAGTTTCCTAATTTAGGAAAATGAGGCACCTTAGAGGTCATACCAAGTGATTTTCTATTTAGATAAATATGCATCTTATCTTGAACTCTAATTCAATTGAGAGGTTGTAGTGAAACAAACCCATCACTAAGACATGCATTATGTGTGTTCATTCCAAATGTTTGGCTTCTTGCATTCCAACTCTAATATTTTCTTTCTTGTTGTTTGTTTGTCTTCTCATAAAAGAATAGATGCCAACAACTTACCTATGGATATTGGCTCACCATTACTTAAGCTCAAATGATATTTTCCATAACACAACCTTCTTTTGTTATACATGGTGGTTTAAAAGTTCGTATGTATTTGTTGGCTAAATTTTATTAAGCAAGTGAATTGTTCATAGTTGATGTAGAATATTAGGTGATATTTGAACAAGATCTAAGTATGACATCATATTTCTTACACTCATTTATATGCAAGTCAAGTGGTTGTGAGACATTATTAGCTACTATTTATTCTTAGTATATTAAAAAAATCAATGATACTTTATTAAATCAACATTATTTGACATGAAATTTGTAATTAGTAAATCGAAATTTGTTATAGTAGAAGCTAAGTAATATTGTGCACTTATGGGCAGGAAATAAAAGTCACGGTTCTTTATTTATCATTTTTATTTTTATAATTTTAATATTCTTCCATTAATAAAGCAATCATCTTTTGCATTCACTAGTTACATAATTTGATTTTGCTATTTTAGTAATTTCTAAGTTGTGTCCACTAGATACATAATTTGGTTTTGCTATTTTAGTCATTTCAATGAGTTGTGTCCATTGTCTATTCAACTT
This sequence comes from Pinus tabuliformis, assembly GCA_031772625.1. Taxonomy (NCBI): domain Eukaryota; kingdom Viridiplantae; phylum Streptophyta; class Pinopsida; order Pinales; family Pinaceae; genus Pinus; species Pinus tabuliformis. The sequence goes on along the minus strand of CM062813.1, from coordinate 524,437,740 downwards.
GTGAGGTTGTCAATTTTGGTTGATTATTGCATAATAGGTTGGTGCTTTATGATTTTCTTGCTTGAGAATATGTGAAAATGGTGAAAACATACATAGAGGTTAGGCATTTTTTGCCTCACATGGAGAAACTAGCCTTATCTAGCACTCAAGTTCAATATTATGAGGAAATAAAGGGAATTAGAATATAGCTAGGAATTTGTGGGTATAATCAATGCTACAATTCAAGCACATCTTACAATTGCATGATGCCACAGTGAGAAACTTTGAACCTTACTTATTTGAATTGATTTTGCGAAACGTATTTTAAGGACTTTTTTCTTAGGCACAATTTTTAAAACCATAATTTGAAGGGATTGGGATAATAACAATAAATATGAGCAATGGAGATGATTGATTCACAACCATTCCCTTTAAAACAAAGGTGTACAATGCAGTGTGTAGAGGAATCTATACTTTGTGTTACTATTATATCCACAAAAATTCTAAATCTATTGGAGAAAATGGATATCAACCATAATTCTTTATTGTAAAATTTTAAAAATAAAATAATTATTAACCATCCTTAGAGTAAGAAATATTTTTCTTATTTGCAAGTCAAAATGAGTTTTTATTTAGATAAGTTTAATTATAAATGTTTATTAACTATTTTAATGTTTTAAAAAATAATTTATTAAAATATTTTTTTTGAAAATTAAAAATTTATAAATATTATTTATTCTATTTTTTATTACCAAAATGATTATTAATAAAATATAAATTCAAAATATAATCCTATTAAAAAAACAAAAACCATTAATATGAAAAAAATTGAAATAATAAACAATAATTTTTAAAATATAATTGATCTTCTTCTCCTTATATATATCATGAATATTTACTGGACCAAAAATTACGAAGTACATTTACATTAACATCGGTAGACTGCATATCATAAGCTCTTCAAATTTCCTCATCAATAAACTGCATATCATAAGCTCTCCAAATTTCCATTTCTTATTTCGCATATAAATTTTTTTGAGATGTCATGGGATTTATAATCTTAATTGGGAAAAAGAGGTAATTGTAACCCTAAATCATTTTTATATTTTTTTTAATTAAATTTTTTATAAATTTGAAGTAATGAGAATAAATGTATTTTTTATTCATTTTTACATAATTTCATGGGTTATTATTAAATGTTAATAATCAGTATAAAGGTGGTTTTCAATGAAGCATAATGTCACAATAAGACTCAAACCTAAGTGGGGAAGTTATCATTAAACTCTCCCAACTACCTCGGATACATTCAATTGACTACATATATGTTTAATTTATACATTACTTTTTTTATAATTAATAGTAATAATAGTAATATTTAAATTTTTTTTATAATTTAACTAGTTTTTAATTTTAAAACCATAAAATGTGTAATGAAGTGTGTTTTGATGCTTATTATGGATTGATGTTTATAGATATTTACCAATCATTTAATTTAGATGACTACTCTATTTACCTAAACATAAAAAATGATTGATATACCATTATCTTAAAAACTATTTTAAATTGAATGTGAATAGGATGATTTTTATAATGATTATTATCAAAGATAATCACATTATTATATTACACTAGTGATCAAGTCTATTATTTAAGCTATATTATAAATGAGATAATAAATTAATTAATTAGTCCATGAAATAAAAACAGTGAGTTAAACATTATTAAATAATATTTTTAAGCATGGTATAAATGTTTTAATTTTTTAATTCTGAGTATATTTTTTGGTAATTTTGTTCAAAGTCGGTTGAAACTGCATGTTTTTTTTGTCAAGTTGTGTGAGTTTGACTTCAGGCTTCACCCGTGGCTTGAGAAACCACAAACCAAGGGCATCTAAGCCATCAAAATCACCCAGGGATCGCACTGGGCCTGGGCAGGATACCATGTTAATTTTAGGGTTAGATTGTTCTCAAAATTAGATAACCACATTTTTTAAAAAATCAACAATTTACATTACATTAATTTTTAATTTAGGAGTATATTTTTTGGTAATTTTTATCCAAAATCTGTTGAAATTGATTTTTTATTTTTGTCAAGTTGTATGAGTTTGACTTCAGGTTTGGCCTATGGCTTAAGAAACCACAACCTAGGGGCATCTAAGCTGTCAAAATCACCTAGGTATCGCACCCGTCTTGGGAAAGATACCATGTCAATTTTAGGGTTAAATTGTTCTATGTTATAGATTATCACATTTCAAAACTTTTTCAATAATTTACATTACATTCACCCCATGTCATCATAAGAAATTATATAGAGAGAAAAATAATATCAACAATGCAATGGAACAATAAGTAACATTAGAAGAAAACATACACAATAGAAACACTAGTATTTAGGTTAGAGACTAGGGCAAAACCCAACAAGGGAAAAAACTAGAATCAATTCTTCTTCTTCTATTAGTCAATCAATGTTTAGTTGAGATACAAAGTATAATTATGATGAGATACAAAATTTTTAACATCAATCATATTAGACTACCTAGGGCCAATCTTGGATTTTACAATATTTTTAACAAGACCCCTGATAGGGCCGCCTCCATATTGTTGTAGATAGCATATATCTAAGTAGCTTACATGTTATTGTTATAGAAGCATGAATCATTGTTATGTGTTATGGTCATATCATTGTCAAGTGATTTCAGCATAAATATCATCGTCGTACAACACACATGTATACTATCATAACCAAAGGTATCACTGCCATATGTTATTGTCGTAAGCATAGGTAATTACTACCATACATCTTGACCTTCATCATTATCATCATCATTGTCATAAGAGCAAATATCATAGTCATGCATGACTACCATTCATCATTATCATTCTTAATTGTTACGAGATCAAGTGTCACTGCCATACATTATTGTCAAGGTTCGTTGCCATATATCACAAGAACTATTGCCATACATCACAAAAATCACTATTATGCATCATTGACGAACACATAATATTCGGGTACATAAAGGCTGCTCAAGTAGGCTGCAATGTTTTCTTAACAGATCTCATAAAGACTTCCTTGAAGGGCACACAAATAACACTCCAACTACAAAGGGTTAGGGCCATTAGGGCTGCACCAAAATATGCCAAAGAAACTGCATTTAACCACGCTAGAATAGACTCCATATTCACATAGAAAGGCCACATATAATTAGGGATACAAGGTTGCATATAATTACATAGAAGGTCGCAGATATTACCACAGTTAGGTCATGACAAATGTCACAATTAGTTCACAAAGATGAGGTGATATAGGCTAGAAAATATTGCCTCAAATAGGTCTCATAAGAATAGAAGTAGGTCGCACAAGATTACACAGAGAAAGGTCACAATAGAACATAAGTAGGTCACATATAATCAATAGAAGAGAGGCCACATATAAACAGAAGTATGACACATAAGTGACACCATTAGGCTGCGAATATACCACCATTAGGGTCGTATAAAATATCAAAGAGAGGTTGCACAAGTACAGATATAGCCGCCAAACTTAGACACATTAGGTCGTAGAAACTAGGCCATATTATGCCATAGAAGATGCCACAGAAGGAGGCCACATTAGGCCACAAAGATGCCACAAAATTCTAAGTTCAATGTGCCAAATGGAGGAAGATAAATTCCAATTTATAGTTGCTTCTCCATGCGAAGAGTCACATCCTTTGGGGCGTCCAATTTGAGCATAATAATAATAATAATTTCCTTCAATCAAATTCAAATTCTCTTGCCCAAAATTGATTTGTGTCAAATTAAATAATGGTGAGAGGAGAGCCAAAATAATAATTTTTCCTTTAACCAATTTGAATTCTTCCTTGGGGCAAGATGGGATTCTTGGGGTAATTTAGATTCTCTTGGGGAAATTCATCCCATAGCTGCCCCAAATTTCAACAATCCCTCTCAGCTAGGGAGGAATTTTCGGCTTCACCATGAGTCTCATCTCGGATGTACATGTCTCAACATGAAGGAAGCTCATTCCATCTCATCTCATCTCATCTCATAGAAGAAGAAGAATAAAAAATTGACAATAGGGGGAGATGGATTTACCACAACCAAGTCCATGGCATACACATTTGACCTTGGTAAAGACCACATGCACCCTATTGGTCTCTGATCAAGCTCCATGACCTAACGAAGTGTATCTCATCTTACTTTAACAATGATGACTTGACCTATAAAATAAGTAGAATTGTCCACACAACAATGGGGGAGATCACACAGCCTATGGCAGTCATAAATGACCTTGGTAAAGATCACACACCCTATGTCCACTGACTGACCCTCACCCAACTTGATCCTCAACGATCAAGTGGTAGAACACCTGCATCCAATACTTAGGGGAGATCAATTTACCATAACAAAGTCCATGGTAGGCGCATCTGCCATTAACTAAATATTACACACACCTAAGTCTCCTCTCCCATGTGGCCAAGATGGGAGGCAATCCCAACAAGCTTAACCACGTCACCATGACCCTTGGTTAATAAAGACACAAATATGACTTGAGGGTAGGATGCATATTGGGGCATGTATTCAACCAAGTCCATGGCTTCAAGGAGTACCCTCACACCCAAGAGTCTAGCTACACAACCCCCTTCAACAATCCCATGGCTAGTCATAAATATGGGGGAAGGTATATTCTCAATGTTCTCGATCAGCAATGTTCCTTCTCAGGGAGGGATACATTCTTCTACACTTCAAGCTACTCTCTAAAGGATATGAACTTCAATGGCTTAGTGAGAATTTATGCAACCTACTCATCTATTGAAGTCTCACTACTTCAATTCAGAAACAAACCATTGTCGGAGCCTCACTGCTCCCTCACTATTAGGGCCTCATCACTCCCTATGTGTTAGATCCTCATCACTCCATTAGTGGCACCATGAAAATTCTATGGATAACTTTTAAAGCCACATTTGTCACAATAGGATCAACTACTATTTGATGGAGTGCAACGGATGTTTGCTACTTGCTCATCCAAGACATAGCAAACCTATAGTGAAACAACACCTCAATGTGTTCTTCTTGATTACATCACCCTGGTTCACTTGGCATCACTCTAGCTATGGGTACATGCTCCAAAACAAGGATCCACTTGGTTTCTTGCTCATTATGGGATCCACCAAAACTGAATCTGAAGAGGAGAATCTCAATTGCTTCAATGTAATCCATCATGCCAAGTCTATGAAAACATACTTCCCTAGATAAGGGAGTCCTCATTATCTCTCTGTTATACTTATATTCTCAAGAAGTGGATCAACTTAGGATCAGAGGTCAACTCCCTTTGGTACTTAATGATGAGATGATCTGATCCTATCAAAAATAAATTATTAGCATATAAAACCAAATATCAAAGACATACCTTCAACTTTGAAGAGAGGTTGGAGTCCACATCATATGTTCATCAATCCAAGCATGACAAGCCCAGGGGATTTGCTTGAGTGCATATGGGAATTTCTTAAGTCTGCAGTCTTAAGTCTCCTACTCATACACCTCAAATCCATGAGGTAGCCCCAAGTATGCTTCTTCCTTAAGTACATCATGGAGGAAGACAACTTCACATATATCATATAGTAGTACATATGGAAACAAGTGTTAAGATCTTATCATTGTCCTCTCCCTCTAAGAGCATATTCCTTATCACTATTGAACTTAATATCGTAGAAGCATCTGACATTGCTACATATTTTGTCATCTATAATGGTCCTTGCATGAAAGACATATTACTCCCAGCATCTCATTGGATTGTTCTATTCAATCTCACAGTCTACTCCATTTGAATAGGAAGCATCTTTAGTCATAATCATTAACCTGGGAGACTACAATCCTTCCTTCAAGGTCTAAGCTCTTGTCCATTTTCAAGGGCCACTTTAATCATGGGATGACTCTGAATCCTCCTCAATCTCAATATTAAGGACTAGGTCCTTACATCCATCTAATGAACACATTAGCCTCATAACAAGAGCAAGACCAATAATAGTAATGTAAATAAACATAATGAAAGTGTACATTATGTGGAATTTAATGCATCATTTGTGGCATCTATCTACGGCCTATTGTGGGTTATATCTACAGCTTGTTGAGGCTTCTATCTACGGCCTTTTGAGGAGTTCATTTTTGGCCTATTCTCCTATTTTTTTATAGCCTATTCTCTTATTCATTGCGACCTTACTCTATGATTATATGTGGCCTTTTCTTTCCCTACCCGTGGCCTTCTTTGTGACCATACATGGCCTATCTTTTTCCTATCTACGGTCTTTCGCCATGGTTATATGCATCATTTTTCTAGGTTTGTTCCAATGAAGTATATGTGGTCCCTATGGCATATTTTGTTGTGGCCCTAGTAGCCCTAACCCTTTATTTCTAGGGTATTGTTTACACGGTCTTCAAGGCCTGTTTTGTAAGGAATTTAAGAAGTATGATAGGCCTACTTGAGCAACCCTATGATAGAGGTTTTCGTGCCCTAATTTTCTATGTATGACATTGATGTATGAACTGATACATATGACAACAACACTTATAAATAGCAATGATACTTGGCAATGATATTTGTTCTCTTGACAATGGTGAATGGCTATGATACTTGTTCCTATATGGCAAAGATACTTGTTCCTATATGGCAATGATACTTTTTCCCATATGAAAGTGATGTTTTGGGAGTGATTCTTGTGATGTTTGGGTAGTGATTCCATTGATATTTAGGCAGTGATTCCAGTGATGTTTGTGTTGAAACACGTAACTAGGTTTCATCTTCATAAATATGAAATGTACTTTTGATTCTTGTAAATTGTAAAAAGAAAGAAAAATTATTATTGTTATTTTTAACATGGGTTTCATGCTTAAGGTCTTTTATTTAGAGTTCAAGCACTCATTGAGCACTATTAGGGTTTTTTCTAGGGTCAAGAAGTCAAAAGAGTGAGTGTCATCTAAAGAATACCCCATTGAGACATTGTAACATGTAAAAAGAATTATTTATATATTTAAAAGATCCAAAATACCCTCCAAGACCAACTCAACCTAGCAGCTAAGAAGTTGGCCTAAAAAGGGTATATCATTCTCCTTGGAAGCCTATATATAGGAGCAAACTCGACCTCCTATGGACACTTGCTCATATTCTCATCATCTAAGTGAAGGAGAAGTAGAAGGCGGCTAGCGAAGAAGGAATAAGGAAGAAGGAAAAAAAATTGGGTTATTTCTCTCTCTCTTTTCACAAGTGTGAAGGAAGGAGGCTAGGGTTTGATTGATACAAGATCGAACTTGGAGAAATTGCAGAAATAAGGACAAAGGAAGGTCTATTAGGTCACCTTCAATCCATAGAAGAATGAGAAACATAAGTGAAGGTCAAAGGAAGTCTTGGAAGCCCTATATTTTCTCACACATGTGGAGGAAGTAGCTGTTGCAGGGGCCGAAAATTTCAAACTTGCAGTAGAGGTTGAAATTTTATTGTTGCGGGTCGAAGTTGTGTAGCTGGAAGAGATTTGACTGGGTTTGACCTGGAAAAAGGAAGCACATCATCAAGAAGGTCAGACTTGGTCTTGGAAGGGTATTGGTCTTGGTCTATAGGTCTTAGAATTCATAATTTAAAGAATCTATAAGAAGAGAATAGATTTGTGGGTTTTCTTCTCAAGTGGAGAGGTTTTGGCCCTAGCTTGTAGCTTATATCCTATGTTCTTGTGTATTGTTGATCTTCTTGTTTTGGTAGATGTTTGATGATAAGAATAACAAAATAATAAGAGAATAATCTAATAAATAATAAAATATAAAAAGACATCACAAATAGTTATCAAGTTTAAGAGAAATCATCTTAATTGCAGCCCTATATATTTCTCAACATGGTATTAGAGGTAAGGTTGGCTAAGGGCATGATGAAGATCACTACATCCTTGAAGAAATATTTGAAGCAGTGTTTTATGGTAGAAGCAAGGTATCAAGGCATTGTGGAATCCCCTATTATCCCACTATTATCCATCAAGAATAGTATGACCAAGACTCCTACAAAGAATGAAGGATTATTCTCATCACTTACTAACACATTTGAAGATGTGAATATCTGGGTAATCGAAATTAGATCATCAAGACATATGACAGGTGAGCACAAGAAACTAAATAACTTATCAAGAGGAAAATCATCCTACTCTATTGAACTTGGTGACAAGAAGAGCTATCATGTAAGAGGAATTGGATCAACCTCACTGGAGCTAGAGAATGGAGGAAATAGTCATCTCAACAACATCCTATTTGTTTCAGGTTTGTAAAATAATCTACTTTCTATTTCATATTTAGAATATAAGGGAGATAGAGTCTCTTTTATATATGGAAAGGTTTTAGTTTGGGATAAAATCTCTAACATCAAAAATGAAAATATCATTAGGATTTGTGAAGGAAGACTCTACAGATTTTTGACCCCTCTCTCTCAAGAATTAGTTCACATTAAAGTAAGTCCATTTGAAATTTGGCATTGGAGGTTTGGACACCTTGACTACAAAATCTTACCAACTCTAAAATCAATGGTGAATGAGATCCCTGAACTCAAGGAGGATCATGAAGGAGTATGCAAGGATTTTGCATTAGGTAAAAATGTTAAGATGCCATTTGGAAGCAGTGCTTCAAGGTCAAGTCATGGATCTCATTCGTTCTGATGTTTATGGTCCTATGTATACAAAGTATCTTGGAGCTCGTTTATAGTATGTAACATTCATTGATGATCACTCAAGGAAAACTTGGATCTATTTTCTGAATTCCAAGGATGAAGTATTCGAAAGATTTCAAGAATTCAAAGTTGATGTAGAGAACCTTACAGAAAGAAAGATAAAGGTATTAATATATGACAAGGGAGGAGAGTATACATCAAAGGAAATCATAGCTTTCTCTAAGGAGGCTAGAATTGAGAGGGAGTTGATAGTCCCATATAATCCTAACCAAAATGGATTTGTTGAACAAAAGAATTGATCAATTAAGGAAAGTGTTAGAGCCATGTTACATGATAAAGACTTGACTAATTTTTTTGTGGGGTGAGGAAACTAAAACGGTTGTGTATATTCAAAATCGAAGTCCTCACTAATCACTAGACAACGTGACTCGTGAGGAAGCATTCACTGGGAAGAAACCAAGTTTAGATAATCTCTTAATATTTGGTTGTCATGTCTATATTCACATTCTTAAAGATAAGCCAAAATAAGTTGGATCCTACAAGCATGAATGGATTTGTTGGCTATAGCAACACGTCAAAGGCATATAGGATCTACATAAAGGAAGGACACTAAATAGAAGTGAGTCGAGATGTGATCTTTGATGAAAGTATTGCATTCAATAAATCAAAGAAGCTCCTTCTTGACCTTGCGGTAAGTTTTTAAAAATCTCGAGTTCCCTCCTAAGGGGTAGGTGTGCAATTCCAAAAGAATCTTTTGCTTGATTTGGGAATTATTACAAAGATATAAGCAATATTTGTACCATAATGAATAAGTTTTCTAGCTAAATGTATCAGATGTACTAGGATCTTACTGCAACTTTCAAATGAGTGTCCACACCTCTTTGTCATTCTTCCATTCATCCCTTGCTTTGGTTATCCAATAAGGTTGGATAATATAAATGACACAAAGCAAAGCTTCCACATCCTCATCATTTCTTGAGAGTGCATCTGCAACAACATTTTTCTTCCCATTTATGTAGATGATTTCAAAGTCATAACCCAACATCTTTGTGACCCATTTTTGTTGCTCTTCTAAAGATAATATTTGCTCCAAAAATGATTTAAGTCTCTCATGATTTGTTTTTATCTTGAAGTGTCTTCCCATTAGGTAAGATCTCCATTGCTTTAGTGCATGTAGTATTGCCAACATTTCCTTCTTATAAATAGGTTTGTGTAAATACTTTCCTTTGATTTGAATACTTTCAAAAGCAATGGGTCTTCCTTCTTGCATTAAAACAACACCAATTTATTTTCCTGAGGCATCACATTCCACATTAAAGTTTTTTGTGAAGTTTGGCATAGCTTAGACCTGTGCTTGGAACGTTGCCTCTTTAAGATGTTCAAAGGCCTTAGTTTCTTCTGGAGTCCAAGAAATTGCATCTTTCTTCAGTAATGTTGTTAGAGGTGTTGCTATTCTCCCATAATTCTTAACAAACTTGCGATAATAAACTATCAACTCAAGAAATCCTCAAAGATTCTTTATGGGTGTGGAGATTTTCCATTCCTTAATGGCTTTAATTTTGTTAGAGTCTACCTTAACACCCTCATGAGATATAATATGACCCAAATATTCCACCCCCTGTGCTCCAAAGAAATATTTGGAGGTTTTTGCATATAATTGTTTCTCCTCAAATAGTTTGAGCACCTGGTCAACATGTTGAACATGATCCTTCCAAGACTTGTTGTAGACTAGTGTATCACAAAAAAATCTAACACAAATTTTCTAAGGAAATGGTTTGAAAATGGAATTCATCAAACCTTGAAATGTGGAAGGTTAGTAAGGCTAAAAGGCATGACCAAAACTTCATAATGACCCTCATGAGTTATGAATGTTGTTTTAGGAATGTCTTTAGTCTTCATTCTTATTTGATGATATCCTGAACGAACATCCAACTTGGTGAAGTAAATTGCTCCATGTAATTCATCCAACAATTCATCAATGACAAGAATCAGAAATTTATCTTTAATAGTGAGCTTGTTGAGCTCCCTATAATCTAGACACATACACCATGATCCATCCTTATTGTGCACCAATACTATTGGAGTAGAGAAAGAACTTTGACTAGGTTGGATTATACCAACATCTAACATTTCTACAACCATACGTTCAATTTCACTCTTTTGGGCATAGGGATATTTGTAAGGTTTGATGTTTGGAGGAACACTTCCTAGAATCAAATGCATAACATGATCATGATCACGAATAGGTGGGAGGCCTTTAGGAGTCTCAAATACCTTGGAATGCTTTTCCAAGACTTTTTGGAGTTCTGAAGAAATAGATGATTTCAATGTTTAAACCTCTAGTGAACATAATTGTGCAATTACACCTCGTTGTTCTTTCTTCAGAAGATTTGTCATGCCATTTAAATAAAATAAAGTTAATTATAAATATTAACTTAACTAGTAATATTATCTTATTAGTAACCAATATATTCTTTCTCCTAGTAGTTGTAATTAGTAGAAATGATTACGAACTAAATTAGTTATTCTTTTAATAAACCTTTATTAATTTTTATATTCTATTATAACTTTTTATCTATATACAATTAGTAATTAAATACAATAAATTAATATTAGTCAATTATAGTAATAAATATAACATAACTAACTTATGAATTAACGAATTTTTTTTTCCCTGTCCCTATCCCTTGGTCCAGTCAAGTCAAATATAGTCATTGTCCTTGTCCCTTGGTCCAGTCCAGTCAAATATATCCGTTTCCGAGTCTATTATAGCCGTTTCCTAGTCAAATTTAGTCGTTGGATGATCTTATCTCTCTTTATTTAACATGCAGCCATGATCTGGTTCTTCAACTTGTCCTGACGATGAACCACACTTGTTAGCTCAAAACACGTTGACAAATGATTGATGATGTGATTTACGCAGAAACCCCTATCATATACTTGTTATGGATCACAAAAGCCTTAACTCAACAATTACATATTTTTTATTATTAATCTTTTGATTTTATTTTTGAGTTAAAGATAATAATTTTAGAGTTTATTGTATTATATTTAGGTTTTAATATTAATCCTTGACTTTATAACATTAATATTATATGCTCAAGAAATTAATAAGTACAAGGGATTAATTTAAAAAAACTAAAGGATAAATATTATAAACCAAAGGAATTAGTAAATTTAGAGGATTATTAATATTACAATGTTAAGAGATTAATATTTTAAACCAAACAAATTACTATTATCAACCCAAAGGATTAATAAACCCTAAGGGATAAATGTGGTTGACTATGATAAGGTTTATAATATTTATACATTAACACATCTTAATTATGGTTGACTTTTGTTGTCATGGTCAACTATTGTCAAAAAGGGCATCATAGTCAACAATACTAAACATGACTACCATGGTGAACCATACTTACCTCAGAAATCATGTTCTATAGATAAGTGACCTATAGTGAACAACAGTGGATGGTCATGGTTGACCATGGAGGCTTATAGTAGATTGCTAGGGTTGATGATATTAATCATAGGGATTATAATCTTAGGGTTTAATAGTAATCCTAAGCTTTAAAATCCTAGGGTTTATAATATTAATCCCTTGGGTTTAATATTATTCCCTTGGATTTATAAATCATTGGGTTTTTAGTATTAATCCCTTGGGTTTATTAGTCTCTTGGGTTTATGATATCAATCCCTTGAGTTTATTAATCTAAGGGTTCATATTCCTAGGGTTTAATATTATTCAAAGGGTTTATAATATTAATCCTAGGGTTTAATATAAATCCCTTAGGTTTATAATCATGGTCAACCATGGTCCAATGTTACATTGTGACGAAGATTGTCTCAATATGAAAATCAACCATGTTCAACCATCATCAACCATGGTCAATCATGGTCAACCATGTTCGATCATGTTCAACCATAGTCCAGTGTCACATAGTGACAAAGATTCTCTCAATATCAAAATCAATCATGGTCAACCATGGTCACTCATGTTTAAACATGGTCAATCATAGTGAATATGAAAATCAACCATGGTCAATACTAATCATAATGTTTAATATTGATTCATTGGTTTATAATATTAATCAATCTAACAATCATTGTTGCAATGTTTAATCATTGTCAACCTTGCTCAACCATGGTTAATCGTAGTCAACCTTAATCAACCATGGTCAACCATGTTTTATAAAATCAAACATGATCATCCATGGTCAACCATGGTCCAACATCGCATTATGACAAGGATTGCCTCAATATGAAAATCAACCATGGTCAACCATGTTTATTTTGGTGTTTATAGTATTTATCTTAGGTTTTATATACCTTGGGTTTATAATATTAGTCCCTTGGGTTTAATATTATTCCCTTGGGTTTTAGTATTAATCTCTTCGTTTTATTATTCCCTTGGGGTTATAATATCAATCCCTTGGGTTTATAATATCAATCATGGTCAACCATGGTCAATCATAGCCAATCATGGTTAACCATGGTCGAATGTCGCATTATGAAAATGATTGCCTCAATATGAAAATCAACCATGGTCAAATGTCGCGTTGTGACAATGATTGTCTCAATATGAAAATCAACCATGGTCAACCATGGTCCAACGTCTCATTCAGACAAAGATTATCTTGATATGAAAGTCAATCATGGTCAAACATGGTTAACCATGGTCCAATGCCACATTGTGACAAATATTGTCTCAATATGATAATCAACCATGGTCCAATGTCGCATTGTGACAAATATTTTGTCGATTTGAAAATCAAGTATGGTCAACCATGGTCCAATGTCACATTGTTACAAGGATTGTCTTAATATGAAAAGCAATCATCGTCAACAATGTTCTTTTTAGTGTTTGTAATATTCATCTTAGGGATTATATACATTGGGTTTATAATATTAGTCCTTTGAGTTTAATATTATTCAACGATGGTCAACCATGTTTTATAAAATCATTTGTGGTCAACCATGGTTAATCATGGTAAACTATGGTCCAACGTCAGATTGTGACAAAGATTGTCTCAATATGAAAATCAATCATTGTCTCAACCATGGTCCAACGTCCCATTATGACAAATATTGTCTCAATATGATAATCATCATCAACCATGCCCAACCATGGCAATCATGGTCATCCATTGTCAATCATGGTCAACTATGGTTGAACATCGCATTGTCACAAAGATTATGTTGATATGAAAATCAACCGTGGTTAAGCATAGCCACCTATGGTTCAACGTCGCATTGTGACAATGATTGCCTCAACATGAAAATCAACCATGGTCAACCATGTTTATTTAGTGTTTATAATATTTATCTTAGGGTTTATATACATTGGTTTTATAATATTACTCTCTTGGGTTTAATATTATTCCCTTAGGTTCATAATCCCTTGGGTTTATTATTCCCTTTGGTTTATAATATCAATCACGATCAACCATGGCTATTCATAGCCAACCATGCTCGAATGTCACATTGTGACAATGATTGTCTCAATATGAAAATGAACCATGGTCAACCATTGTGCAATGTCGCATAGCGACAAAGATTGTCTCGATATGAAAATCAATCACAGCCAAGCATGGTCAACCATGGTCCAAGGCCACATTGTGACAAGGATTGTCTCAAAAGGGAAATCAACCATGGTCAACCATGTTTATTTATGGTTTATAATATTTATCTTAAGGTTTATATACCTTGTGTTTATAATTTTTATCCCTTGGGTTTCTTAATCTAGGGGCTCATATTCCTAAGTTTTAATATTATTCCCTTACGTTTATAATCCCTTGAGTTTTTAGTATTAATTCCTAGGGTTTATTATTCCCTTGAGTTTATAATATCAATTATGGTCAACCATGGTCCAACGTCACATTGTGACGAATATTGTCTCAATATGAGAATCAACCATGGTCAACCAAGGTCCAATGTCACATCGTGACAAAGATTCTCTCAATTTGAAAATCAATCATGGTCAAGCATGCTCAACCATGATCCAACATCACATTATGACAAGGATTGTCTTAATATGAAAATCAACCATGGTCAACCATGGTCAACCATGTTTATTTTAGTGTTTATAATATTTATCTTAGTGTTTATATACCTTGGGTTTATAATATTGGTCCCTTGGGTTTAATATTATTCAGCTATGGTCAACCATGTTTTATCAATCGTCACCAACTATGGTTAATCATGGTCAACCATGGTCTAATGTCACATTGTGACAAACATTGTCTCAACATGAAAATCAACCATTGTCTCAACCATGCTCTAACGTTGTATAAATTCAAACATGGTCATCCATGGTCAATCATGGTCAACCATGGTTGAACATTGCATTGTCACAAATATTGTGCTAATATGAAAATCAACCATGGTTAAGCATGGTCAACTATGGTCCAACGATGCATTGTGACAAGGATTGTCTCAATATGAAAATCAACCATGGTCAACCATGTTTATTTTAGTGTTTATAATATTTATCTTAGGGTTTATATACCTTAGGTTTATAATATTAGTCCCTTAGGTTTAATATTATTCCCTTGTGGTTTTAGTATTAATCCCTTAGGTTTATTATTCCTTTGGCTTTATAATATAAACCTCTATGGTTTGTTATCCCCTTGAGTTTATAATATCAATCCCTGGGGCTTATTATTCCCTTGGGTTTATAATAGCAATCATACTCAACCATGGTCGAACATCGCATTCTGACAATGATTGTCTCAATATGAAAATCAACCATGCTCAACCATGGTCCAACATCGCATTGGGACAAATATTGTTTCGATATGAAAATCAATCATGGTCAACCATGGTCCAACGTCACATTGTGACAAGGATTGTCTCAAACATGGTCAGCCATGGTCTAATGTCACATTGTGACAAAGGTTTTCTCGATTTGAAAATCAATGGCCAAGCATACTCAACCATGGTCAACCAAAGGTTCTCTTATTATTCTTTGGGGTTTTAATATTAATTCCTCGAGTTTATTATTCCCCTGGGTTTATAATACCAATCCCTTGGGTTTATGAATCTAAGGGTTCAACCATGGTCGAGCATGGTCCAACGTCGCATTGCGACAAATATTGTCTTATTATGAAAATCAACCATATTTATTATGTCGAGAGGCGCTTTACAACCCAATATATGAGGCAGATGTTGTCACATAACGTAACATTACATTAAAAAAAATAAAAAAATATGAGGAAATGTTGTCACGTAATGTAACGTTACATTAAAAAAAATATTAAAAACTATGAAGGAGATGTTGTCACATAATGTAACATTACATTAAAAAAAAATATTAAAAAAAATATGTGTCAGCTAATATATATAGTATATGTTGAAGATATGTGTAACGTTTTTTTTTTTTCTCGATAAGACTAATTCTATTAAGCAGTAAAATATTGTACAAGAGAATACATTTCAGAGATGCAGGATACCGGCAACCGGAAATGATAGGACTATCAACCTCGGTTCCGGGAAATGAGATAAGCAAACAAGGAGCTACTACTAGTCACTGAAAGCTTAAGAAGCATTGGAAGCTACCCTGACAGAGTGGGGGTTTCAACACGAAGCTTTTTCCCTTTCCTATTTTTAACTTCAACCCAGCCACTTTGGGGTGTATGGGCGATTACAACTTGCAGATTGGGGTCCTCCCGCGGGGAGCCTTCCTTTTCTGAGTCCGAGGAAGAGGACAAATGGACACGTTTCTGAGCAATGGCTGAATCAGAGGAAGGCGCCAGGCCCTCGGTGGAAGGGGCAACAGAATGAGGGGCCTGTTTTAATTCTTCATCGCTATCTTCTTCTTCAGAACTGGAGGAATCTGAATCCTCGACTGGAGGAGGAGAGCATGGAGCCCATCGTTTGGGCTTGGGCTTGGAGACGTTAGCCTTGTTCTTTTTTGCCGGGCGAGAAGGACAAGTATTCTGCAAATGCCCAGATTGCTGGCAATGGCGGCATCGAAAAGCGGTGTTCTCGTAATCCAGCGTCTGGGTCCAGACGAAGTCATTTATCTTGAGGTTGATTTGCTCTGGAAGGCCCTTGCTCAGATCTAACTCCACACACACTCTTGCATATGAGTAGAGGCCTTTGGATGTCCTCCAGAAATCTCCATGGATGAAGCTGCCCAATGTGTCTCCTATAGCTCTGAAGACACGAGTATTCCATAGATGGGCAGGTAAGTTTGGAAGCCGGATCCATACCGGTGTCTTGGTAATGACTGCAGTTGCTGGATCAAAGTCTGGAAACCAGGGAGTCAAAAAAAGCCCTGCCGTTCCCAAGAACCAAGGGCCTTCTGCGAAGGCCTTTTCATAGTGCTTAATGTTATCAAAGAGAACAATGAAATAACCTTTCGAGCAAAAGAAGATCTTACAGTGATGTGTCCAGTTTGCATGGATCCATGCATAGAGATCCTGAGATCGAGGCCACAGTCCATTAAATCTGCAAATGATGGCTCTTTCTGCAAATACTTGATGCTGGGAAGCCAGTTCTTCATGCATGAGTTCAACAGAAGGAACTTCATCAATTTTTTCAACCAAGAAGGCCTTAGATTTAAGGGCTTCCAGGGGTTTGGGGTTCTCCGAATGAACAGCGTCCTTGTATGAGAAAGGCCGGGCCGAGGAAGTTTGCCCTGCTGCACCTCCTCTCAAACGGAAGGTCGCCACCACCGAGCTGTTTCTGGAAATGCAGTAAGCAGAGAGGGGTAGAGGGTTTTCAAGTTGTTTACCTTGAAAGAGAAGTCGCAGCAGGCTGGATGGGATCCCCATTCTGCGCTCTAGATTCAGTATGAGGTCCTGCACCAAGTCTGAAGGGCGAACCCATTGCATGATGGTTCTGCCTGCAGGTTGAGCAATCTGGATCTGAAAGGATTCAGATGAGGGATTTGACCCTATGCAGATCTCTGAATCTGGCCAGTACACAGGTTTTTCTGCCTTCTGGATGATCAGATCTGGCAGATCTTTGTCCGATCTAGGTCTGGGACTGCGATTTGTATGGCAAGTGATTACCTCAGATCCATACATAAACCCTTCTGATGAATCATTTACCGGCTCCCTTTTGCCCCATTCCAAGGACTGCACGGAAGGTATCAAAGCCAGAGCCTTGGCCTTGGGTTCGTTAAGCTTCAGCTGCTGAGGGTGCAGCGATCGATTCCAACGAGGGTAGCGTGTCCGAGCCAGCGCATCAGAGGCCCCGTCATTGGTGGCGGGAGCGAGGTATGCCTCCCCTTTTACTCCTCGCAAACCCCAGTCGGTCTCATAGCAAGCCTGGGGAGCCTCCTCGGCTGCAACGAATGTGCCAGGCCACACTCGTGATGTCCTCCATGTCGCTCTGATCCCCCCTACGCAGCTCCTCCTGTGCCGCTTCCTTTTACTGCTGAGACGGGTTTCATTGAGGGCCCGGGTGTCGATCACGAGACCTCCAAACCCTCCTCCCGCTCTCCAAACGCTCTTCGCAGCCATCGCCTTCATGGTCCTTCCGCTCCCTAAGATATGTGTAACGTTACTATATATGTGTCGGCTAATATATATTGTATATGTTGAAGATATGTGTAACATTACTTTAAAATAAAAAATACAATTTAAAAAGAGATCGATTAGCTTATTTATCGAATAATAAAGAAAATTAGGTAAAGGAAGGGGATGATTCAATTGGGCATATCATGTAATAATAACCAGGTAAATTTCGTGGCGTTTAGGTTTTCTGTTGTGTGATTTTTGTAATAATAATAACTTGGTAAATTTATATTTTGTGGCGTTTAGGTTTCTTTTTGTGTGATTTTTGTAATAATAATAACCCAGTAAATTTATATTTCGTGGCATTTAGGTTTTCTGTTGTGTGATTTCTGTAATAATAATAACCCGGTAAATTTATATTTCGTGGCATTCAAGTTTTCGGTTGTGTGATTTCTGTAATATTGTAATAATAATAATCACGTAAATTTTAGGTTTTCCGTTGTAGGAAGGTAAACTCAATATAATGGAAGGTAAAATTAGTTGGAGTGAGGGGAAATATTGAGTAGAATGTAATATTTAGGGTGGGGTGTGACCTGAAATATTAGGTAAATTTTAATAATATTACATTTTAATTAGTATTTCTCCCCACGCCTGGCCACTATTTATTAGGTGGGGGTGGTTATAAATATTGGGTAACATATAATATTGTAATATTATATTTTATGTAATCAATATATTTGTAACAATTAATATAGATGTGTTCTATCTATAAATTTAATTAATAAGCGGATAAAAACTTAATCATGGATATTATTAACTTCTAAGTAGGTTTTTTTACAATACCATGGGCCAATACCCATAAGAGAAAGATAGAGAGGGAGAGGAGGGAAGAAAATTATAATACCATGGGCTACTACCATGGTTTATTAATACCATGGGCCATCTAGACTTTTGATTATTATGTTATGGATCTAGGATTTTAATTGTTACAATACCATGGGTCAATACCACATGCCCAAAAAATAAAAATATTTTACAAATATTTTATTTTAATTTAATTTTATAACATCTTTTAATTAAATCTAAGAGCAAAAATGTTATAATTACTTTTGAGGTATATTTAAACCCTCCATCCTCACAACTACTAGCAATATTTTCATAGAGATTAAATGGAGGTTTTAATAAATTAAAAAATGAGAATACTTTTATATATACATATGTGAGATTTATATAAGATAAATGATATTATAATGAACTAGGATAGATGCATCTTAACCAAGGATCCAAGCGAAGTGAGAAAGCAAAGTGATTAACAATGATAGAGGAAAGATAGTGCGTGATTCTTTTAATTTTTTTATTATTGTATTTTCTTTAACATGATTGATCCAAAATATAGGT
Source organism: Pinus tabuliformis (assembly GCA_031772625.1). Lineage (NCBI taxonomy): Eukaryota > Viridiplantae > Streptophyta > Pinopsida > Pinales > Pinaceae > Pinus > Pinus tabuliformis. The sequence continues at coordinate 524,418,202 of CM062813.1, read as the reverse complement.
TTAATATTTTACAACCAATTATGTTTTTTTATTAATTTAGATACTTTCTTAAATACAATACAATGGGATCATATTTAAGAAAGAGAGTGAGATGGAAGGGGGAATAAAGTGTGGGAGAGAGACATAGAGGTGAGAGTCATAGTGAGAGAGAGAAAGGAAGAGAGAGAGGAGGGGGAGAGAGGGAGGGGGAGGGGGAGAGAGGGAGGGATTGACAAGGGAGAGATGAAGATGGACTGAGGGAGAGAGGAGGTGAGAGAAGAGAGAGAAAAGGAGAGGATAAAGATAGGGAAATAAGGGGAAGAGAGAGATAGGGAGACATAGATATGGAGGGGGGAGAGAGGGGGAGAGAGAGAAGGAGAGAGGGAGGGAGATTGTGACAAAGTTGGATGGTGGAGAGAGAGAGAGTGTGTATGATGGGGGAGAGACAAAGGGAGGTGGGAGAGAATGGGAGAGAGAGGAAGGAAAAAGAGAGAGGACTTGACAGAGAGGAGAGAGAGGAGGGGAGAAAGAGATGGAGTTGGAAAAGGAAGAAAGACATAGAGAAAGACAGGTGGAGAGGGAGTGACAAGGGAGAGATGGAGATTTAGTGTGTGTGTGTGTGTGAGAGAGAGAGAGAGTATGTTTTGGGGGTGAGAAGGAGAGACAATGGGAGATAGAGATATAGATGCGGCGGGGGAGGGGGTAGAAGAGAGATTAAAAGATAGGGAGGGAGGAAGAGGGATATATATATATATATATATATAGAGAGAGAGAGAGAGAGAGAGAGAGAGCTATGGGGGGAGAGAGAGAGTGACATATGTTTAGGGGGTTGAGATAGAGAGACAAATAAGGAGAGATGGAGGGAGGTATAAATATAGATGGCAGGGGGAGAGAGGAAAGAAGAGAGACATATGTTTAGGGGGTTGAGATAGAGAGACAAATAAGGAGATATGGAGGGAGGTATAAATATAGATGGTAGGGGGAGAGAGGAAAGAAGAGAAAGATAGAGAAACTTAGGGAGAGGGAGATAGAGTGAGACGTGGGAGAGAGGGAGGGGAAGAGAGAGAAGGAGAGGGGGAGGTAGATAGACACATAATGGAAGGTAGAGAGAGGGAAGAAGAAAGAGTCTCACAGAGACAAATACAGACATAGAAGTTAGATCTAGAAAGTCATGAATATTTTAGATTTTCACTAAAATAGATGTATTTATTTCAATGTAGTTGTTGATTTCTAATCCTATTTGATCACATGCACTATATGCATTGATTTCAATGTAGATGTCGATTTATAATTCTATTTAATACCTTACATTAGATGCATTGATTTCAATGTCGATGTTGATTTCTACTCCTATTTGATTGCTTGCACAAGATGCATTGGTTTCAGTGTAGATATTGACTTCTAATCCTATTTGATCGCTTGCACTAGATGCATTGATTTCAGTGTAGATGTTGATTTCTAATCATATTTAATACCTTACACTAGATGCATTGATTTTAGCGTAGATGTTGATTTCTACTCATATTTGATTGCTTGCATTAGATGCATTGGTTTCAATGTAGATATTGATTTCTACTCCTATTTGATTGCTTGAACATGATGCATTGGTTTCAGTGTAGATATTGATTTCTAATCCTATTTAATTGCTTGCACTAGATGCATTGATTTTAGTGTAGATGTCGATTTCTAATCATATTTAATACCTTACACTATATGCATTGATTTCAACGTAGATGTTGATTTCTACTCATATTTGATTGCTTGCATTAGATGCATTGGTTTCAATGTAGATATTGATTTCTAATCCTATTTGATTTCTTGTACTAGATGCATTGATTTCAGTATAGATGTTGATTTCTAATCCTATTTGATTATTTGCACTAGATGCATTGATTTTAGTGTAGATTTCGATTTCTGATTTGATGCAACAAGATGTATGATGTACAATAATTTCAATGTAATTAGATTAATAGTGTGCATTGATTTCAGTGTAATCACGTCTCTACCTCCCCGATCCATATCTCTATCTTCCATTGTCTCTCCTTCTCTTTCTCTCTATCTCAACCCCTAAACATACACACACTCTTTCTATATCAATCTATCTCTCTCTCCCTGCCTTCCTTTCTCTTCCCTCTCTCTCTCTTCCCCTTCTCTCTCGAGAGGGATCAAACCTCTAGAGGTGCAAACCTAAATGCACCTCAAGAGGTTTGATCCCTCTCGACACTTGATAGATCCGGTGTTAAAATAGAACTAGGCTAGTTTAAAGATTTATAATATTTATCTTAAAATTTGATTATTAAATTAATTAATTACTTCTTTAATGAATAAATTAATAAATATTTATATTTAATATTTAAATCAATATCAATAACAATATTTATATTAATATAAATAATATTTTTATTGTAATAATTTTGTTTTAATATCATTTCTACTCTTATATATTTATTAATAAAAACTAAAAATATTTAATAAAAGTAAAAATGTTAGAAAAGGTTGTTTTATGAAATTAATTACTACTTCAAAATCCATAAATCTAATTTAAAAATTAGTTTGAAAATATACAAAAACCAAAAAGAAAAGACAAAACCCAATAGGAGGGAAAATAAAGTTTGAACGCCAAACGTGGGACTGGAACCCACGACCACAACAACATTCCAAAGATTTTCAAATATATGCAGGTTTAAACAGCGAGGTGCATGACAAATGAAATGCTCAATTTCGAGGGAAAAACGAAAATTCAGAGATGAAATTGGGAAAATAAAGTTTGGACGCCCACCGTGAGGTTCGAATCCATGACCATATCAACATTAGATTCTCAAATATATGCATGCTTAAACGGCGAGGTGAGTGACTTATCAATGTAAAACGAGAGGAACGTTTAATTTGGAGGAAACTGTGAAAATTCAGAAATCAATAAGCTTTTTGTTCAAAATATTTTTAATGTGGTTATATTAATTTATATTAACATGGTACTTTGGTGGTGAATAAAATAGGAGTCGTTTATTTAGGTGGAGGAATTGCTCGGATCGCGAAAAGTGGTCGGAATCCGAGCAAAATTTTTCATAAAATCTTGTAAAGACAGTATTTGGATCTTGTTTTTGATTGTAGAAATAAATTCAACGCCATCAAAACACCTAGATTTTAAAATTTAACAACTATAAAAACAGAAATTTCCATAACTTTCTCATAGCTTTCTGGGCCATTCCTCCGACTACCGACTTGTTGGACTTAAAATAAGAATAACATTGAAAGTTGTGAGAGTAAAATATTGTCACCAATTCTTTCTTCGAATTAAAAATTCAGCCACTAAAATGCGGTGTGCGTACAGGCAGCGTCTGTCCCCTGCCAGATAAGTTATGGTCTGTATACACAGGAATTTGAGCGTCAGTATTTCCTATTTTATCGAATGAAAGGTGTCTGCCACTACATGGTCCCAGGTGCTTTCTCACTGACCGAGGAGCCCCATTCCATGAACTTAAGAAGAAATTGACTGCCGCCTAACTGGTTGTTGGAAGTTGCAGAAACGTGAGGAGTTTGGTGGAATTCATTCTCCTTCGTTTGATTACATTGCTGTATAAATTCTGTAAGGGCTCGCAAATTGGATGGATATAGACCGTCCACTGATTTTGAGTTTCCCTACTGCAGCATTGAATAACATTATTTAACCATATAGTCATACATATAGTCCTCTATTATGGAAGAAGGGCAGCTCTGTAGTCCTCTCGTCCAAAATGAAACCGATAGAAGCAGCGAGGATGATTTGTCGGCAGCTACCAGCAGAGGATCGTTTTGGTTGGAGTCGAAAGCCATATGGGGCATTGCAGCGGCGGCTATCGTCAGTCGAGTAGCAACCTCCGGATTAACTGTGATTACACAGGCATTCGTTGGGCACATTGGTGATTTGGAACTTGCAGCGTTTTCTTTGGTGGTTGGTCTCATTATAGGGTTCGATTCTGGAATCTTGGTGAGTATGATTGTCCAAGTCTTTATTGACTTCTAATATGATCTTTACATGTTAAGTTTCTATCAACTTCTAAGTTTAAAATTTTATGGAAAGAGAAGTTGAAGACTGGACCCAACTGTAAAGATTAAGCTAGGCTTACACAAAACATATAAAACCAGAAGACATGATAAAAAACAGAGGTTCACTTGCTTTGTAAAATGTACCTTTGTCTTTGACTGCAATTTAGAATCATGTATATAATTTAGAATATCTTGTCGAATGTAATGTTTTATATTTAATCTTGCTTTAACAGATTGGAATGGGGAATGCGCTTGGGACTCTTTGTGGGCAAGCTGTTGGCGCAAATAAACACCATATGCTCGGAATATATCTCCAACGCTCTTGGATTGTACTCCTGGGATTCTCAGTGCTTCTTCTTCCCCTGTTTCTGTTTACAACCCCTATTCTCAGGCTCCTGGGACAGTCTGAGGATGTCTCTCAACTATCAGGGAGAGTAGCACTGTGGTGCATTCCTCTTCATTTTTCATTTCCATTCTATTTTGCCATTCAGAGATATTTAATTTCACAGAGAAAGAACAGTATCATAGCATGGTCAGCTGCAGTTGGAACAGTAGTCTCCGTTCTGTTAAATTGGCTCTTTGTTTTGAAGTGGAATATGGGCCTCAACGGGGCACTAGCCTCACTAGACATTGGGTGGTGGATACCTGCTATTATCCAATTCCTGTATGTTACCTGTGGAGGGTGCCCACTCACATGGATTGGATTTTCAAGAGAAGCTTTTTGTGAAATTTGGCCATTTCTAAAACTATCTGTTGCATCTGGTGTTATGCTATGGTAAGTACTTTTGAGCTTTGAATAACGTATTTATATGACTAGCTTATCTGAGGATATCCCTATTTACCCACTGCAAAACCATTACCCATTATGCATTGGGATTTCTAAGGTTTTCCATTGTTATCAACAGCTTGGAGATTTGGTATTACAGAATTTTGGTTCTGCTGACAGGACAAGTAAAGAACACTGAAGTTCTTGTTAATTCCCTCACTATTTGGTAAGCAAATGGGCTTTAAATATCTCTATTTCATTTTTATATGATACAGAAAAAACCATTAACATTAATTGTGAAAAAGATGGAGTAATCTACGCTATGAATCAGAGGTACACTGTCCACTATGAAGTGGGCATGTAGAATAGTGTCAGCGGAGGTAGCAATTCACATATGAATCCAACCAGTGTTCAGTATGAAATAGGTATACAAAATGAAACATTCACAATCTGCTCTGTCAAGCCACAGATTGGCTTCAGAGGGGCCGCAGAATTCAATTCCAATCGCAGTTTGCTATGCCAAGCCACAAATCGCTTGAGTGGAGCCACAGAGCTCCATTCCAAGCCTGCAGTACAGTTTTTGGCAACACAAGTAATTACTTTCCATATTTTAATGAAAAGATAAAACAATCGCAATCTGTCAAGTCAATGAAATTATAGTGCTCGATTTAGCTATTACAGAATAAGAGCTTGCGTTCATGTTAAACTATATGGTGTCTGAATACCTTACAGCTTGAACATCAACGACTGGGAATTGTCTATACCGCTTGGATTTCTTGTTGCAACCAGGTAATTCCTCAAAAACTTTAAACTTTAAGAGCACCTTTGTAGTCAAGACTGATGCAATAGAAGCCCCAGCATCTGTTTAAGAGCACCCTTACATTCCCTTGAACTGTTGGATGCAGTGTGAGGGTGGCCAACCAACTTGGAGCCCAGAATCCCCGTGGAGCCAAATTTTCTATACTTCTCTCAACGGCCTATTCCTCTATTATAGGAATTGTCATTTTGGTGCTTCTGCTGCTTTTCCGCAGTGATTTGGGTTATTTGTTTACAAAGACCACTGCAGTGCAAGAGGCTGTTGCCAAATTGGCCATCTTGTTAGCATGCACAATCATCCTCAACAGTGTACAGCCGGTTCTCATCGGTAAACTGCATATCACAACCTCTTCAAATTCCCATTTCTTACGATTTTTTCTCAGATGTTATGACATTTATAATCTTAGATTTTTAATGAATTTATAATCTTAGGGTAGAGATGAAGTCTTTTTTTAATGAACTTTCGTTTTTATTTCCAATCAGGTGTGGCGGTTGGTCTAGGAAAACAGTACATTGTTGCTTATGTAAACATTATATGCTACTATTTCATTGGTCTTCCATTTGGCCTGATATTGGGTTTTGTTTTTGATTTAAGTATAATGGTGAGTACACTTTATTACTAGAATACCTGTTTATCAGTTTTCATGGATGTAGATTTTATTTGTAGCATTATACTGCTTATAATGCTGGTTGCAGGGGATTTGGATCGGAATGATATGCGGAACTGCAATGCAAACCATTGTCCTCGTATTTATTACCTGGAAAACCAATTGGGAAAAAGAGGTAAGTTTTTTTCTAGTACTGTTAAACATAAATCACTTTTGATAAGTTTCCTTAATTAAACTTTTTATAGAGAGTTGAAGCCATGAGAATAAATGTGTCTATTCCATTCATTGCTGCATGACCTCATCGGTTAGTATTAAGTATATTTTTATTTCCCTGATTTTCAGGTGATGCAGATCAATCATCTAGTGACAACAATGTCCTCAAAATCCTCTTCAGTGGACGAATAGAAGAGGAACAAATTAGTAACAGGATGTTTTATGTGGGGAAGTTTAATGATTTACTTAGAAATTTGGTGGAAAAATGTTATTTTAAATGTATTTTTTTTTTTTTGGGTTAATATGAATGTTTATAATGAAAACATAGTTTTTAGAATTTTAATTTTAATTTAATTTGATAGATAGTAAGATTTAACTTTTATGAAATATTTTAGAATATTCATAATAATATATACAAATTAAAAAATTGAGATTTGCAAGTGAGTGTATGATGTAATGGTCGGGGAGGTCGGTTTATATGCCCGGTCAGTATCGAGTTCTGCCGAGCTGCGCTGCAGCGTATTTGGGCCATGGCCAGTGACGTATGTACTATGTACAGAATGTATTTGACAATATATAGCTTCTTCAGCGGGGCCGCCCCTGAAAAAAAAATAAAAAAAAATTGAGATTTATTTTCAAAGTAGTTATGCTATTTTTTTACTTTTTAATTAAATTAATTAATTTAAAAAAAAGGTCACATCAATATGTCATATGAAGTGAGTTATGGTTTTTTGAGCATGAAGTATTGATAAGACATGGTATGACCCATATCATTGTAACAAAATCTATTTACAATTAAGAATATTCATGATAAAATGGTGTAAATCTCCATGGTTAAGAATATTTTTCCATGTTTTTAAAATCTATATATGTTATTTTCTTTTATAATAATGATAATAATAATAATTTAAAATAGGTCAATTGGGCTTATCAAGGTGGTTGGCAGGAAGGACGGACTCAGAGCCTCTCACCTAGCTTCAATTCTCACTAAGTGACATGAACAAAATTTTGCATTTAATTTATATGGTTGTGCTACTTATGTAAATGTAAAAAATGATTAGTATATCATTACATTAAAAATTTGTTTTAATGCTTATTATGATTGATGCCTAAAGACATTTACCAACCATTTAATTTATATAGTCATGGCGAATCAAAATCTAGTCATTGCCACATACCGTCTTAGGTAGTCCCCTTGCTAAAAATATAAAAAAATCCAAATAACAAGGAATGTCTAGTGGCAAATAAAATGTGGTCATATATGTCCCTAATAATGTATGAAAGGGGTTAATGATGGCCAAAGTGTAGGTCATAATAAATTCATGATGAACTATTGTGTGCAATGTACCCCAACATAAGGTATTCATAGATGAGTCACAAATATACTCATAATCTTATCCGACTCTATAAGAATACACATTAATCCACAAAAAAGATAAATAAAGTAGCAACTCGTTTTTGTCAATAATTCCTTCGAATCTTTAGAGACAAGTATTAATCCACAAAAATGATAAAAGAGAGATTTGATCAATGTTTCAATACTGAGTGATAACATTGGACCATCATTCTACCAATTCATTGTTTTTGGAAGTAGTTAACTCTTTGGCCATTTAGGGAGTTCATAATGAGCATATTTCAAACTAGCACCATTTGACGTGTGATAGTGAGTTGTGATGCCTACTATATAAATCTATTATGTTATTGTCTGGAATCCTAAGGATGGGTTTATGGCAGTTGAGGCTCCATAAACAATCATAATTTCTAGTTACCAAACATTGATATTCCTAGATAGTTTGCATTGTAGCCCTAGAGGAAGTGGGAATTTCCTAAGGGATTACAAAGAAGAGAAGAGGATTCCATCCTTGGCATGGCATATGTTAGGGAAGAGAGTATGAAGTTGAAAATGTTGTAGGATTATGTATGTTGACATTTGTTGGGCATAGGATTGTGTGAGGGATCTTAGGAAACCAGAGAGTCATTCGTCCCTGTGGGCTCATACTCCCAATAAGTAGGTGGCTTGCTACTGTGAGAACTAGAGTTGAAAATCCTATGGTTGGGAGGAACATCCTCTGTACATATCCAATAAACGACATTTGTTCATTAGATAAGTGTTATGGTTCATTTATTATATTCTATGTAATTTATGGATTTTATTGTTGAAGATGCTGTAATTGTTAATGAAATTCTTGATATCACAATTTTGTATTGTTTAACCCTATATCACATCCCAAATCCTATTATTGAACCCCCCTTAAAATACATCTTTCTAATAAAAATAACCCCTACTTTTACCAAATACCCATTTTTCATACCCCCAATAGCTATATACCCCCCACCCCACATCAGTGCCCCAGTACATAAAATATTTTGACTCTATTTTTAACAATTTTAAACCCCCCCCCCCCTCCCCCCAAAATTCCTAATATCACAATTTTGTATTGTTTAATCTTGTATCACATCCCAAATCCTATTATTAAACACTCCTTTAAATATATATTTCTAATAAAAATAACCCCTAATTTTACCAAATACCCCTTTTTCATACCCTCTAATACTTATAAATCCCCCACCCAACATCAGTTCCCTAATACTTACAATATATTGACTCTATTTTTCACAATTTTAAAATCCCCCTTTATGAATGATCATGATAAGATATTGGTAAAAAATGTGAAGCCTCCATGGCCTATCATATTGCATACATATTTCATTACATATTGGGATAGAATGTATTATGAAATCATAACAGAAATATGTGGTATTGTGCTTCAACATGGATCCAGGGACATCACAAAGTGGTATTAAATCAAGTTCAAGAAGGGAAATTGTGTTTTAGAAATAAACCATACTCTCAATAGTTGACATAGGGTACTAGGTACATTAAAAAGTAGTATTAGAGCAAATATTTCAACACTAGACCTACATGGCCCGAGAACTAGAAGTGATAGGGAATAGAGATAGAGTTTTGAGTGTGCTTATCAACTATTTGAGAAATTTTATTTTGTAAAATGGAGCCAAAAAGTACCAAATGTTGGAGGAAACATGTGGAGAAATAGATTCATGTAGATGGGATGATAAATAGAAATTTCGTTGTTTGACTAGCTCTACTACCCAATCAAGTTATCTTCATAGTTGATGGATATATTTATTTGGTTGATCTAATCCAACATTCCATTGGTTGACTACCTAAACTACCCATTTGACTTATCTTCGTAGTCACCTAATGCATTTATTTGATTGACCCAACCTAGTGGTCAACCAACTTGATTTCCAAGTTGATTAATCTTTGTTGTTGACTAATGTATTTATTTGGTCAACCTAGCCTGAGTTTTAATTGGTCTAGCAACTAATTTGGCCAATCAACATATCTTCATAGTCAATTGATATATTTATTTTTCAACCTAACTTGATGTTTGATCAACTCAACTTTTAAGTGAATTTTTCTTTGTTGTTAACTGGTAATCTACATTGGTCAATTTCCTAGCCTAGTCATTTAGTCAACTAGAACTCAAATAGGTATGGTATTGGTAAATCTGTTTAGAGGGGAATATATCCAAGGGTTCAAAAGATGGAGTAGTAGATTAATGTTCTTTAGAAACCAAGAGGATAACCATATTGATGAGGTCAGATTAATGGCACTAGTGTGGTGAGAGTAGAATTATGCATAATTTCTAAAGTTACAAAATAATCCTCACCTAATAAAATTTTCTTCATGGATATTTTGTAGAATTATGTGGTCTCCTTAATCTACTTTATATGTTGGTGGATAAGTTTTTCAAGGTCCTAAAAAAATGGAAGAGTTCCTTAGGAGGGTCTCCTGGTGGAGCACCTCTTAGGCATCGACTTAGGCAGTGGAGTTTACAAATGAACTTGTCATGTTCATCAAAAAGAAAATCAGACACGTGAAGAAGGATTTCTCCCCACCAATGACACCAAAATGTTGTTGGTCAAAATATTGGCGAAGGGAAAGTCTAGTCCTATTAACTAGAGCTTAGGGGAAACTATAAATCAAGACACCCACTACCACCTCAATGGCCTTTCCCCTCACTTATAGGTAGTAGGAGGGTGCCCTAGACCCACCTTAGACCTAAGGGGCGAATCCCTAAATAGTAAAACTAGGTTAGGGTTGCTTCGGGGTTACAAGGGAAAAAAATGATCTAGTTGAGTAGAAAATTTGATAGGTCACACAACCCAAAAGGAGGTGGCTCTAAGAACAGGTGAATATAGTATAATTCTTGTTATGATGCTAGACTATCTCACTTAGTGTGCACCACATGTGAGATTAGAGCTACTATTCAAGTATTCATGTAGAAATCTATTCTATCATGAACAAGAGTGAAATGAATAACCATGCACTTCAAATCTAATGTATCTTTCTGTTATGATTATGTGAATCTTGAGCTAGAACCAAACAAACCCATTATAAATATGATTAAAGATTGTGTGAGGGAGAGGTTGCATGAGAATAATGATGGCTTTCGACCAAAGAGCGCCAATCACACCAACAATTCCAATGAGTGAAAATGAACAATATAAGAGTTTGATAATTGATGATACTTGGAGTTGCGTTCAAATGGTGAATGTAAATCCTAAGAGGGGTTAGTAATAACACAAAGAAAGATTACACCGCAATTGGAAACAAGCACATGTCACTTGTAGTTCACACTACATTGGTTTCATGCCAATTTCTTTGTACCTTATCTTTAGTTGATGTGAAAAATTCCTTGAAAAAATCCATATTGTTGGAATATATGAAGAGTGGAAACATGCTAAACATAAACCATTCAATAGTTGTGGCAATATATTAAATGCTTGTGATAATTATAGTAACTTTTTTTTGTATCACTAGATTAAATAGTTTGTAAATTATTGTGTTTTATTATGCGGAGAGGCGTTTTCTCTGCATGCTGCGGGTGAGTAGATGTTGTTCACCTTGGCGAATTGCAGAGTGTTATTTTCGTCCTCCTTCAGCAAATTAAAATTTGACACATAGACCTTGATCGCTTGGCATTTCCTCTGGAATTTTCTCGCTCGGTTCCGGTTTTGGGGTTTCGATATGTGTTTCTTTGACATCGTTCCTCTCCACACCTCTTATCTCCTCCCAACACCTTGGAAGAACTGCCTGCGATGATACTTGCAGCTCCCGGCTCCCACAATACTTGAGAAGGGATTATTTCCCAAACTAGATGTGTCGCCCCTAGTCTTTGAATTATTGGATCGAAGGTATGTGAATAATATGCGAGAAAACAAACATCGTTCTTGAATGGTGAGGTTTCGAGTCCCGATGAGGCCGAGACATCCTGTTTGACCTTGAGAGGCACGTTTTCGAAGATGAAGGGGATGGAAGAGTAAAGAGAAGACATGGATGATTTTGTCCAATTGGCCATAGTTCAAAGTTTGAAATCTGGAGTTCTAATTCATATGGGTTTAGCTGGGGTGATTCTACTTTGGGCCTTTTCGCCTCCTATTTTGCCCTGTGATTTTTAGAGTCTCATCAATTCGATCCAGCCATAATCATTCCTTCATTAATTGAATGAACAAAATGTTGGGTCCGCAGCTGAATATCCCCATCCCTGCATGCCAAAAGACTCAACTTTATCGACTTCCTCTGCCTCCACAGAGTGCAGTTGGTTCCAGTGACGTGTCAAATCTCACATGGAGCGAATTTAGATTCTAGACCATGGAAGTGGGGAAAAATGTGTACCAGGTCTGATAAAAAAAAGACTTATGCCCTTTAAGCTCTGAAGGTCATTCATTGAAATCGCAACTGACCGTGAGGTGACAGATAATTTGAGAGATGGAAATCCTAAAGAGACAAAATCCCCATATATAGTGAAATGATACCAAATTTTCGAGAAGGGAGAAGAAAATTACTTCGTTTTGGAGTGTACATGGACGAAGGGTCGTTGAAGTAGAGGAAATCCAAGATGCTGTCTTAGAGGTTCTTGTTGAATGTGGCGAGGCAGGTCTTGGAGGGCTTGAGATATCTGCACCGTCACAAAATCGTGCATAGAGATATAAAGCCCTCCTATTTGCTGATAAACAACAAGTAAAGATTGTAGACTTCAGAGTGAGCAAAATTATGTCTCGAACATTATCCCTGCAATACATATGTGGGTACCTGCCCTTACATGAGCCCCAAGATTTGACCCTTAATTGAATCTCTTGGGGTCATCATCAGCCAACCCTCTTTCTCATTTTAAAGAAACAAATTCAAATGATATATTTTCTTCACCATTAGTGCAAAAGGAGACACCAAAAATAAAGGATCATCATGCCTATATTAGGGATTTTTGTTTTGCTGCCTTGAACCTTTGTGTTGAGGGTAGGCAAGTATTGTATACAAGGTGTCCTCTATGACATTTAGCAAGTACTTCACTTTCTACTGTGTTTCTAGGTCAAATGATCGATAAAACATTTTGATTATTACATGTTTATGATATGTATGGATTGTAAAATGAATGAGTGGAGATGTCTCTGTACAATGCTTTAGCATGAATTATTGCATAGAAACGTTCTTTCCAATTTCATCTTAAACTTGCCCCATTTCCCTCAATAAACATTACCCTGGATGTATGCTCAAGAGTACACACAGTTAAGATTATGGTTCCAATGTCTGAGACCTTTTGTATGCTTCTTGACATGAGACAAAATCATGTAATCCAAAAGTACTAATATAAAACTAGCCTTTTCTGTACCAACGATTTCGCCTTACAATACAAGTTAGAGAGTATGGGTCTGATCTATGTGAGGCCTGCATTCAGTCTTTGGTCCTATAATTGATTTGGCTTGGCCCAAATTGTTGGCTCTGGGACCATAACCCGCCCTTCAAAATTGCTCTTGGATTTTTTCGGTGCATTAGATTACAAACCTAACTCAAACTCAAACTCAATTACAAACCTTATTATTTCCTAAAAGATAAGTTAAGCAATATATTTATTTTCTTATTTTCTATTATTTGTTATGTGCGAGGAGTTTTCAGAATCCTAGTACTGAGTTTTTTTTGTCAATGAAAAAACTATCGTGCACTTGTTGCAAGTGATTGTTTATATTTTTTGAAATTGTGTCCATGCACAAGCTCTCCTGTGATGTATTTTACAATTTTCCCCGTGAGACAGGTACTCAAGAATTGTGTGTACACTGTAGGTTATGCTCTGATTCGTTGTAATTGAATATCTATGTTGGTAAAAAATGAGAAGCATAGTTTTTATTTGTCAAATTTTGAATTTCCGAGACACTGAATCTTCTATAGAAATTTGAACTCTGTCTTTCTTCACATAATTTATGAATTTTCTGCTAAAAATGATATTTTGTGGTTTACCTAAATTAAGGGTAAAAATAGCATTTGTGTCATTTGTTTTAATCTTAGGTTCATGAAAGAGTAATTATCATATGTTTTAATCTTAGGGTCATGAAAGAGTAATTCTGTCCTTAATGTTATAGATTTTTATTTGTTGGATCGATCAAAAGCCTACAACATTATAGTTTATACAATGTACTTTTAACTACATATAAGCTTACATTAAGATCCATTCTCTAGCTTAAGGTACCTACCTATGTATTAGGGAAGTTATTAGGATTGAAGAGTAAAGTATAAGCCATTTATAATGAACTGCTTGCACAAGTGTCCTACCTATTTTTGGTTGGATTTTGAGATCGCAAAACTAATGTTTCACTCTATGCTTGTTAGGTCCTCATCATTTTACTATGGGTTGGGAGTTCCATGCTTGCGGCTTACAAATCTTTGATATCATGGTTCGTTTGCCTTTGATTTTGCTCATAATTGTCCCAGTGACCTAGGGTGCTCCAAAAAGGATGCAACAAAGTTGTAGGAGAGAGGGGTCTTCTTGCCCATTCATCTATGTCTTCCCTGAGGTAGAAGGTAAATTATCCAAACCCTCCTAATGGTATTCCTGGTCACCTAGACACTCCAGAAGGAAGCAACAAAGTTGTAGGAAAGAGAGTTTTGGTTGTGTGCTTGTCTGAAAGGTCTTAACTGAGCTAGAGGGTAACATTGTGCCAAACCTTGTAATGAAGGTAAGATACCTCACGTGCTTGGTTTTGAATAAGCCTTGTCATCTTGTCCTCAAAGGTCAACCCTTCTAAACTTAAGGTAAGTAAATTATCCTTGATCTCTTGACTGAGCATAGCAATCTGTTTGTCCTATTTTGTAAGAATGTTAGTTTTGATCGATAAACTAATGTTGGAGAAGCATTATGAAAGGATTTTTCTATGACCGTTGTGTTTCACTAATTGATATCAATTTTGTGATGTTTGTCTCTATTTTAACGACCCAACTATGTTTGGGCAAACATTCTGACAGAACCCTCAGTTTGACAAACCTAGTATTTGCTGCTAGATTTTTATCTAGGACTATTAATCCTTAAAAAAATTTCCTTGTTTGCAAGCATATACTGTTGAGTTGGAAGCTTAAGTAACAGAACTCAAAGAAGAGATCAAGTTATTGCAAAAAAACTAGGTACTGTGGACAAACCTATAATTGATATAAAGATCCACAGGATGCACTGCTTTCTTTAGGTAATTGGTTGTTTTGTTATCGTAAAATCTATGTACTAATTATTAATGGATCTTTTTGTCTTAAAAAACAGGCAAAAATGGCTGAACTGCTAAAAAAATAGGTATACAAACCTAGAAATTTGGCTTTGTCATCTACGTGGATGAATATCTATCTATGCACACCATTTGAATGTGGGGATTAATATTATTGTCATATCATGTTACAATAATCTAGATAACGGTCTTGAGGGGGGTGTAACATGGCCTTGAACTTTTTTTATTTACCCATGAACCCATTCATCACCATTTTTCCTTAATTTCAATTCGTTTTTATATATTCCACTAAGATGTTTGGAGAGGAAAGAGGTTTTAGCATTGTGTTTGTTAAATGTGATTGGTATCTGTTGATTTGATTCTTTTAATTCTTGCTTGGTTCATATATTTTAATTTTAATTTATTATTATTCACATTCACAAATAAAAACCTATTTGTGAGGGTTGAAGACACAAATAATTCATCTTGAGGATATTGAATCTACCGGGGTGGGTGAGTTCGCTTTTGCTGGGGCGAATTTAGTATATATATATATATATATATATATATATATATATAGCAAAAGATATATTGAAATTATGAGATTTAAAATCTTTCAAAATTGCAAAGTTATTGGCAATTTTGTGTTGCAAGCGTTTTTATTGTTTTATTATTTTGGGTTCAACTTTAATGTAAATCTAGCTATTGTGTTTTCAACCATTCCATTCAAAAGTATCATTTTCAATTTACTGAAATTTGTGACTACTTTGTAAAGTGCTTTTATTAAATTTATTTTGAGAGTGATTTTGATATAATTTCAGTTGTTGTGATTTTAATTTGGATGCATTTTTATTTTAATTATTTAATTCAAAATTGTATTGTAATTATAAATGAAATAAAATTAATCAAAATTGCAAGTTATTAATATTTTATTTTAATTTTAATTGTTTTATTATTTTGTTTAACAAAATTGTTTTTAATAGCTATTATTTTTATTGACATTTTTATTGTGAATCTTAAAAAAACACAACTATAAAAATAGAATTAGTTCTAAAACTGATTGCTGTTAGTCTTGGAAAAAATATAAAAGACAACCTATTTGATTGAAAGGACTAGAGTGGTTCCTAACGCTTAATGATCAAAATGTTTATTTTTTTCAACTTTCTTTCCATATTCCCCTACTCCTATCTGCGTTCCTTTGCACCTCTTGGTGCAATTTCTAATTAGTTTGTTGTGTGAGTCATGCTACATGGGTGTGACATTGAGCTAACTCCATTGAGTAATTTTTATCAAATTGAAAATAGGGGCTGTATGATTTTAGATTTTACAAAGATTACACCATTATTTCCTCTTGGTGCAATTGTTAGTTAGCTTGTTGTTTTAAGTCATGCTACATGGGTGTGACATTGAGTTAACTCCATTGAGTTATTTTTATCAAGTTAAAAATAGGGGCTGCATGATTTTACATTTTACAAAGATTATGCCATTATGTGTCGAACATTTTTTTAAAATTAATGCCTATATATGCAATTGCAAGGACTACAATAACTCTCACACAATTCTTCAAAGGGTACTAACTCAATGGAAGAGCACTTGCATTTTTTAAAAATCAATGTTTATATATGAAATTTCAAGGACCACCATAACTCTCACATAATTCTTTAAATGGTGCTAGCTCAATGGAAGAGCACTAAGCAAGAGGTTGGTGGTTCGATTCCACTCTGTCCTAATATGAATTAATCAATGACATTGTAGTTTGCTTTTAATTAAATACTTTTAATATTGGTTTATTTCAATGGTGAGATATTTTTCTAGATTCATTATTTTATATTGCTTCTAAAGAAACAAAAGTGATGTTGTATTATCTTTGAATGTAATTTTTTATTGTCTCTAGAAAGACGATAGTTAGAATCAAAGACATTGTCTCTTTAAAGACAGTATGTCTTTAATCCCAACTATTGTTGAGAGAGACAAAAATAAAATTGTCTTTAGAGAGACAAAAATGCTTGTGTTATATATTGTCATTATAGAGACAATATTTTAAGACATTTTAATTTGAGACATCAGCGTAAATACAATACTTAAGACAATACACACATTTTCTTTTATCTGAAATTAAAATGATTTACTCAAAAATTATCTTAAATATTGTATTAAAACCCGCTTGTGTTATGGTGATGTGGTAATAATTATTACGTTACTGTTTTGGTAAAATTACAGTAAGGTCTCTAGAGATTTATCCCGTTCTTGCTGCAAATTGGATGGATATAGACGGTCCACTGATTTTGAGTTTCCCTACTGCAGCATTGAATAACATTATTTAACGTAGTGTTGCAGAGGGATTTCAGCACGCAAGTCATTTGTGTGGACATACAGTCCTCCATTATGGAAGAAGGGCAGCTCTGTAGTCCTCTCGTCCAAAATGAAACAGATAGAAGCACGAAGGATTTGTCGGCAGCTACCAGCAGAGGATCGTTTTGGTTGGAGTCGAAAGTCATATGGGGCATTGCAGCGGCGGCTATCGTCAGTCGAGTAGCAACCTCAGGATTAACTGTGATTACACAGGCATTTGTTGGGCACATTGGTGATGTGGAACTTGCAGCGTTTTCTTTGATGGTTCGTCTCATTATAGGGTTCGATTCTGGAATCTTGATGAGTATGATTGTCCAAGTCTTTATTGTAAAAGTCTTAACATACAGCCCAAAGATCATCAATACCGAATATTTCACAAACATAACTTTATATGAGATGACATACCTTGATCAACAGCGGAAGATGTAATGGCTGCCATCTACTTTGATCTGACTCCTGACTGTTCCTCTTCTTCAGAATTCGGTTTCTCTCCTCTTGCCCTCACTTTCTTTATGTGCTTCTTGATGGAGAAGAATGCAACTCTTGTGTGTGGGAGAGAGAGGACCCAATCCTTTATATATTATTTAACTCTAATCTGGTACATCCATCATATACCAATTCAACGCTTAAGATCTAATGCTTTAGATTAGAAACTGCTTTAGGATAAAATCTAAATGCTTTAAGATTAGATCGGGTCACATTAAGATTAGAAATTGCTTTAACGTTAAAAAGCAATGAGCCTTTTGCGGTTTCTAATAGCAGTTTCTAACATTCTCCCACTTGACCCGACTATTCATAATATTAAGTGTTGAACATCATACTATGATAAATTGCTGAGAGTTATGGCGGTTGTGCACTATTAATTCAATGCATTCCCTTCCATATACTACAATACCAGCAATCCATCAATTCATACTCATAATTTATATAAAACAGCATAATAGTCCACATAATGTCTTATATCATAATGATTAAACATAATATCTTTATAAGACTCTTTCTTGTTTAAAATTACATAAAATACGTATTACTACATTAAAACAAGAAACACATGATTGTATATCAGAAACACATAAAAGAGCTCAGAATGTCACACATCAATTATCATTAATACAACCAAGACCCATTCTTTGAACATGTTCCTTAAATTGTCTTGGTTGTAACCCTTTCGTCAAAGGGTCTGTAATCATAAGTTCTGTCCTGATGTGCATGATTGACATTCTTTGTTTCTGAACCTCATCTTTCACAACAAGATACTTTAGTTCCATATGTTTGGCACCTTTAGAGTACTTTTCGTTCTTTGAGAAAATTACTGCTGCAGAGTTATCACAATAAATTTTCAGCGGCTTGCTAATGGTGTCGACAACCGCAAGTCCTGAAATAAAGTTCCGCAACCATAATGCATGAATTGTGGCTTCAAAATATGCCACAAATTCTGCCTCCATAGTGGATGAAGCAACGATAGTCTGTTTTTCACTTTTCCATGATATGGCACCTTGAGCAAACATAAACAGGTAACCAAAAGTCGATTTTCTAGTATCGATGCATCCAGCAAAATCTGAATCGCTATATCCAATCACTTCCGATTCATTGGATGAGCATGTAATCTTTCGTTGAGAGAAATCCCTTAGTCTCATGCAATATACTTAAATTATTTGCAGCAAGCAAGACGTCATCAACATAAAGGACCAGATAAATAAACTTGCTCCCACTGATCTTTCGGTATATACAGTGATCAACCGTATTTTCCTTAAAACCAAAAGATGTAATAATGGTATTGAACTTAATATACCACTGCCGGGATGCTTGTTTAAGCCCATATATTGACTTCTTAAGTTTACACACCAATTGTTCTTTACTTTCTACAGAAAAACCCTCAGGTTGATCCATATAAACATCCTCATCAAGATCTCCATTCAGAAAAGCTGTTTTCACATCCATTTGATGCAACTCCAAATCATAATGAGCTACTAATGTCATTATTATTCTTAGTGAGTCCTTTTTCGAAACGGGAGAAAATGTCTCCTTGTAATCAACACCATCTTTCTGAGTGTAACCCTTAGCAACAAGTCTAGCTTTATACCGTTTGATATTACCACTAGAGTTGTGTTTGGTTTTAAAAACCCATTTGCATCCGACTCTTTTACAGCCATGTGGTAACTCAACGAGATCCCAAACTTCATTCTGTTGCATGGATTTCAGTTCTTCTTTCATGGCATTAATCCATTCCTTTGACTCTTTTCTTTCTACAGCATGTGAAAACGAAACTGGATCCTTATTGATTCCAATATCATAATATGATTCTTGCATATAAACCACATAATCATTAGAAATAGCTGACCTACGATTTCTTTGAGGTCTTCTTAATGCTACTTGTTGTGGTTCATGCATATCAGCATTATGTAAGTCATTTCCTTCAGGAAGTACTTCTTCATTTATATGTTGTTCATTATCATCATGCTGTTATACAACAGCTGGAACAACATTTGGAGTAATAGTAGATGGAGGAACTATTCTAGGTAATATAACATTTACCCTTGTTTCCTTTATTTCTACTATTTCTCTTCTAGTACTCCCACTGACTTCACCATTCTCAATGAATCTTGCATTACCAGTTTCTAATTGCCTCTCAACTTCATTTACAAACGTCTCAAGGACATTCACAAATATCAGTGTGTATTAGTTCAAGAAGCTGGCTGCTTCTAGTGGCTCCTTTCTTATTATGTTATTATGTTTGGTTTGTTTACCTTTAATACAATCCACACATAATTCTAGATCACTAAAGTCCAAATTTGACAAAATTTCATTACTTACTAATCTCATCATTCTTTCTTTGGATATATGACCTAGTCGTTTATGCCACAAGAAAGCAGAATTTTCATTCAACATGCTACGTTTTCATCCAACATTATTTACTACATTCAACAAGGAATTCGCATAAGTGTCATTCAGTTTCAATTTATATAAACCATCAATTAGAATACCAGAACCAACATTATCAGCATTCTTATATAAATCGAAACAACCAGACCCAATCATACATCTAAAACCAGAAATATCCAATTTACTTGCGGAAATAAGGTTTCTAGATAATGAAGGTACATAAAGGGTACTGTATAAGTTTAATACATATCCACTTTCTAGAATTAGACGATAAGTCTCTTTTTACAGATACGACATTGAACACTCTTTAGTTCCTTCTTTTCCTCATCCTGCCCATTCTTAGCAGGTGCCTTTTTCTTCTTGAAATGACTTGATTTTCCTTTCTTTTCTTTACCAGCTTTATTACTCACAAAACTTACTGAGTGATTCACTTGATTTTTCAAACGTCCTTCTTCCTGAACAAGACTACTGACCAATTCATTAACATTCCACTTATCCTTTATAGTGTTATAGTTAATCTGAAAAGGTCCATATTCAGAAGGTAGCGAGTTCAGGATGAACTGGACAAGAAAAGAATCCTCTACTGTAAGTCCCAGGGAGTTTAACCTTGCTGCAATATTAGTCATCTCTATAATGTGCTCTTGCATAGTTCGCGACCCATCAAACTTCATGGTCGTGAGTTCTGCCATAAGAGAACCAGCGAGTGACTTATCAGCTGAACGAAAACGCTCTTCCACAGACTGCATATATTCCTTAGCGCTTTCTGTTTGTGGAATTGTTGACTTGATGTTGTTAGCAACAGTCATCTTAATAAACATAAGGCTCAATCTGTTACTGCGTTCCCATGCTTTATGGTGTGATTTTTCTGCCTCAGTACTATCTCTTGTAAGAGCAGCAGGCTTATCCACAAGGAGTGCCAAGTCAAGATCCTGAATACCTAAATGGAAATTGACTTGTTCTTTCCATTCAGAAAAATTAACACCAGTGAACAATGTAACAGATGAAGCATGTGTATTCATGGTAACTCCTGCAAATTAAAAATGAAATCAATATAAGCTCATAACTAACGCGATTCAAATGTAGACATAATAGTATAATATAGCACTCCTTTGGGGAGATACTATCTTATACTTAACATAATTAAATACCAAAACATAAGCAGGTAATAAATATATTCAATCAAATAGAACTGACATCTTTGGATGATCAATATTTATTTAATCAAAATATCTATTAAACCTCATCATGTCAACTAGTTATAGAACAAGACTTTCCTTTGGGTAAGTTCTCAGGTTCTATCATTAGTGACGCCAGCTTTAATTGGTATTTTTATAACTGGCAATTTCTATCAATAATCGTTATGTCAATTATGCACTAAACGATTATTCTGATTTTGACCACTTTGGTGATTAACAAAATCATAAATCTCATGTGCATAAATGATTTATAACACATACTTGATGCGAAACAACATTCTGATTTTGACCACTTTGGTGATCATAAATCTCATGTGCATAAATAATTTATAGCACATACCTTATGCAAAACAATCAGTCATAGAGCAATTACTTTTATGCCCAAATTTCAAATTCAATCGAAATTGTAACTTTCCTACAGGAGTTCTACTCAACTCTGTACAAAAAATGATTGCTTTGTTAGTCTTCTTACAGTGCACAAATTTGACTATCTACCAGGATTCAATAACTTATATTCACCGCATATTCATTCCAACATACACAGCGAACACACAATGATGCGGCAATTTTCTAGGTGACCTGGATCCATCATTATATGGCATCTCGAAAATACAAAGAGCATCGAAACCCAAGGATCACCGCGGAGCATAATTCAGAGTTCTAGTCCAAGCAAGAATTTGTGCAATGTATGGAAGCTAAAGGCTCCGACGTTATGGTTATGTGACATGCAATAGGGTTGTGACAACCGAACAATGATACAGTTCCAAGGATGAGTTTTCCTTCGAGGCGATGATTGTCGAATTAAATTGAGCGTGCTCCGGGCTATCAAACGAATTACAATGGAGAAGCTCAAGGCAATGACCACCTTAGTGACATGATAAGAGACAGTAACACGCGCACTGATCTATTCAACAGAGCACGGTGTATGGCGACCTCTGTAGCGAACAAATGACTGGCGCAACGGCTGTTCTCAAGCTAATCCTTATTGAACTCGGATGGGAGCTCATAAACAAATACTGCAAGGACTATCCTCATCGAATGGTCATACACGCACTCGTATGCAAAAGATAACTATAAAAATTCAAGTCATTTCCTTGATGGGTGAATGTCGAAACATACATTAGCGATATGCTGCTGTTACCAAGCAAGACTCTTTGGAATCGACTTTAGCCGTTACTATGAATGGGAGAATACCGGGTGGACACAAGAAGGCGTGAATTCTCAAAGCCATTTGGAAAACAGAAATGAGGAAGCAACCAGTTGATGAGAAATCCTTTCCTCAAACATGAAAAATCATAGTGTTAAAATCAAACGAAGGAAACCCATTGTTGGGAACAATCAAAAAGCCGTTTAGGGTTTGGCGTGCTCTGGTACATACAGAACAACATTGATACCATTCATGAAACCCCACAATTTCCCGAAGGCTCAATCACATGAGTAAAGCACAAAACAGATCAATTGCAATCATAGGAAATATTCAGTTATTGATTGGCTCCGATACCAAATGTAAAAGTCTTAACTTACAGCCCAAAGATCATCAATACCGAATATTTCACAAACAGAACTTTATATGAGATGACATACCTTGATCAACAGCGGAAGATGTAATGGCTGCCATCTACTTTGATCTGACTCCTGACTGTTCCTCTTCTTCAGAATTCGGTTTCTCTCCTCTTGCCCTCACTTTCTTTATGTGCTTTTTGATGGAGAAGAATGCAACTCTTGTGTGTGGGAGAGAGAGGACCCAATCCTTTATATATTATTTAACTCTAATCTGGTACGTCCATCATATACCAATTCAACGCTTAAGATCTAATGCTTTAGATTAGAAACTGCTTTAGGATAAAATCTAAATGCTTTAAGATTAGATCGGGTCACATTAAGATTAGAAACTGCTTTAACGTTAAAAAGCAATGAGCCTTTTGCTGTTTCTAATAGCAGTTTCTAACATTTATTGACTTCTAATCTGATCTATACATTTTAAGTTTTTATCAACTTCTAGGTTTAAAATTTTATGGAAATAGAAGTTGAAGACCGTAAAGGTTAAGCTAGGCTTACACAAAACATATAAAACCAGAAGACATGATAAAAAAACAGTGTTTCACTTGTTTTCTAAAATGTACCTTTGTCTTTGACTGCAATTTAGAATCATGTATATAATTTGTGCAGTAAACGGGGTTGTAGGAGAAAGTGTTGTGAAATGTAATGTTTTATACTTTAATCTTGCTTTAACAGATTGGAATGCGGATTGCGCTTGGGACTCTTTGTGGGCAAGCTGTTGGCGGAAATAAACACCATATGCTCGGAATATATCTCCAACGCTCTTGGATTGGGCTCCTGGGATTCGCAGTTCTTCTTCTTCCCCTGTTTTTGTTTACAACCCCTATTCTCAGGCTCCTGAGACAGTCTGAGGATGTCTCTCAACTATCTGGGAGAGTAGCACTGTGGTGCATTCCTCTTCATTTTTCATTTCCATTCTATTTTGCCATTCAGAGATATTTAATTTCACAGAGAAAGAACAGTATCATAGCATGGTCAGCTGCAGTTGGAATAGTAGTCTCCGTTTTGTTAAATTGGCTCTTTGTTTTGAAGTGGAATATGGGCCTCAACGGGGCACTAGCCTCACTAGACATTGGGTGGTGGATACCTGCTATTATCCAATTCCTGTATGTTACCTGTGGAGGGTGCCCACTCACATGGATTGGATTTTCAAGGGAAGCTTTTTGTGAAATTTGGCCATTTCTAAAACTATCTGTTGCATCTGGTGTTATGCTATGGTAAGTCCTTTTGAGCTTTGAATAACGTATTTATATGACTAGCTTATCTGAGGATATCCCTATTTACCCACTGCAAAACCATTACCCATTATGCATTGGGATTTCTAAGGTTTTCCATTGTTATCAACAGCTTGGAGATTTGGTATTACAGAACTTTGGTTCTGCTGACAGGACAAGTAAAGAACACTGAAGTTCTTGTTAATTCCCTCACTATTTGGTAAGCAAATGGGCTTTAAATATCTCTATTTCATTTTTATATGATACAGAAAAAACCATTAACATTAATTGTGAAAAAGATGGAGTAATCTACGCTATGAATCAGAGGTACACTGTCCACTATGAAGTGGGCATGTAGATTAGTGTCAGCGGAGGTAGCAATCCACATATGAATCCAACCAGTGTTCAGTATGAAATAGGTATACAAAATGAAACATTCACAATCTGCCCTGTCAAGCCACAGATTGGCTTCAGAGGGGCCGCAGAATTCAATTCCAATCGCAGTTTGCTATGCCAAGCCACACATCGCTTGAGTGGAGCCACAGAGCTCCATTCCAAGCCTGCAGTACAGTTTTTGGCAACACAAGTAATTACTTTTCATATTTTAATGAAAAGATAAAACAATCGCAATCTGTCAAGTCAATGAAATTATAGTGCTCGATTTAGCTATTACAGAATAAGAGGTTGCATTCATGTTAAACTATATGGTGTCTGAATACCTTACAGCTTGAACATCAACGACTGGGAATTGTCTATACCGCTTGGATTTCTTGTTGCAACCAGGTAATTCCTCAAAAACTTTAAACTTTAAGAGCGCCTTTGTAGTCAAGACTGATGCAATAGAAGCCCCAGTATCTGTTGAAGAGCACCCTTACATTCCCTTGAACTGTTGGATGCAGTGTGAGGGTGGCCAACCAACTTGGAGCCCAGAATCCCCGTGGAGCCAAATTTTCTATACTTCTCTCAACGGCCTATTCCTCTATTATAGGAATTGTCATTTTGGTGCTTCTGCTGCTTTTCCGCAGTGATTTGGGTTATTTGTTTACAAAGAGCACTGCAGTGCAAGCGGCTGTTGCCAAATTGGCCATCTTGTTAGCATGCACAATCATCCTCAACAGTGTACAGCCGGTTCTCATCGGTAAACTGCATATCACAACCTCTTCAAATTCCCATTTCTTACGATTTTTTCTCAGATGTTATGACATTTATAATCTTAGATTTTTAATGCATTTATAATCTTAGGGTAGAGATGAAGTCTTTTTTTAATTTCGTTTTTATTTCCAATCAGGTGTGGCGGTTGGTCTAGGAAAACAGTACATTGTTGCTTATGTAAACATTATATGCTACTATTTCATTGGTCTTCCATTTGGCCTGATATTGGGTTTTGTTTTTGATTTAAGTATAATGGTGAGTACACTTTATTACTAGAATACCTGTTTATCAGTTTTCATGGATGTAGATTTTATTTGTAGCATTATACTGCTTATAATGCTGGTTGCAGGGGATTTGGATCGGAATGATATGCGGAACTGCAATGCAAACCATTGTCCTCGTATTTATTACCTGGAAAACCAATTGGGAAAAAGAGGTAAGTTTTTTTCTAGTACTGTTAAACATAAATCACTTTTGATAAGTTTCCTTAATTAAACTTTTTATAGAGAGTTGAAGCCATGAGAATAAATGTGTCTATTCCATTCATTGCTGCATGACCTCATCGGTTAGTATTAAGTATATTTTTATTTCCCTGATTTTCAGGTGATGCAGATCAATCATCTAGTGACAACAATGTCCTCAAAATCCTCTTCAGTGGACGAATAGAAGAGGAACAAATTAGTAACAGGTGGTTTTATGTGGGGAAGTTTAATGATTTACTTAGAAATTTGGTGGAAAAATATTATTTTAAATGTATTTTTTTTTTAATACGAATGTTTATAATGAAAACATAATTTTTAGAATTTTAATTTTAATTTAATTTGATAGATAGTAAGATTTAACTTTTATGAAATATTTTAGAATATTCATAATAATATATACAAATAAAAAAATTGAGATTTGCACGTGAGTGCA
The DNA here is from genome assembly GCA_031772625.1 of Pinus tabuliformis. Classification (NCBI taxonomy): domain Eukaryota; kingdom Viridiplantae; phylum Streptophyta; class Pinopsida; order Pinales; family Pinaceae; genus Pinus; species Pinus tabuliformis. The sequence continues at coordinate 524,391,972 of CM062813.1, read as the reverse complement.
TGATGTAAGGGTCGGGGCGGTCGGTTTATACGCCTCTGGCCAGTATCGAGTCCTGTGGAGCTGCGCTGCAGCGTATTTGGGTCATGGCCAGGGATGTATGTACTATGTACAGAATGTATTTGACAATATATAGCTTCTTCAAGTGGGCCCGGCCCTCCTGAAAAAAAAATAAAAAAATTGAGATTTATTTTCAAAGTAGTTATGCTATTTTTTACTTTTTAATTAAATTAATTAATTTAAAAAAAATGTCACATCAATATGTCATATGAAGTGAGTTATGGTTTTTTGAGCATGAAGTATTGATAAGACATGGTATGACCCATATCATTGTAACAAAATCTATTTACAATTAAGAATATTCATGATAAAATGGTGTAAATCTCCATGGTTAATAATATTTTTCCATGTTTTTAAAATCTATATATGTTATTTTCTTTTATAATAATGATAATAATAATAATTTAAAATAGGTCAATTGGGCTTATCAAGGTGGATGGTAGGAAGGACTCAAAGCCCCCCACCTAGCTTCAATTCTCACTAAGTGACATGAACAAAATTTTGCATTTAATTTATATGGTTGTGCTACTTATGTAAATGTAAAAAATGATTAGTATATCATTACATTAAAAATTTGTTTTAATGCTTATTATGATTGATGCCTAAAGACATTTACCAGCCATTTAATTTATATAGTCATTGCGAATCAAAATCTAGTCATTACCACATACCGTCCTAGGTAGTCCCCTTGCTAAAAATAGAAAAAAAATCCAAATAATAGGGAATTTCTAGTGGCAAATAAAATGTGGTCATATATGTCCCTAATAATGTATGAAAGGGGTTAATGATGGCCAAAGTGTAGGTCATAATAAAGTCATGATGAATTATTGTGTGCAATGTACCCCAACATAAGGTATTCATAGATGAGTCACAAATATAATCATAATCTTATCCGACTCCATAAGAATACAAATTAATCCACAAAGAAGATAAATAAAGTAGCAACTCGTTTTTGTCAATAATTCCTTCGAATCCTTAGAGACAAATATTAATCCACAAAAATGATAAAAGAGAGATTTGATCAATGTGTCGATACTGAGTGATAACATTGGACCATCATTCTACCAATTCATTGTTTTTGGAAGTAGTTAACTCTTTGGCCATTTAGGGAGTTCATAATGAGCATATATCAAACTAGCACCATTTGACGTGTGATAGTGAGTTGTGATGCCTACTATATAAATCTATTATGTTATTGTCTGGAATCCTAAGGATGGGTTTATGGCAGTTGAGGCTCCATAAACAATCATAGTTTCTAGTTACCAAACATTGATATTCCTAGATAGTTTGCATTGTAGCCCTAGAGGAAGTGGGAATTTCCTAAGGGATTACAAAGAAGAGAAGAGGATTCCATCCCTGGCATGGCATAGGTTAGGGAAGAGAGTATGAAGTTGAAAATGTTGTAGGATTATGTATGTTGACATTTGTTGGGCATAAGATTGTGTGAGGGATCTTAGGAAACCAGAGAGTCATTCGTCCCTGTGGGCTCATAGCCCCAATAAGTAGGTGGCTTGCTAGTGAGAACTAGAGTTGAAAATCCTATGGTTGGGAGGAACATCCTCTGTACATATCCAATAAACGACATTTGTTCATTAGATAAGTGTTATGGTTCATTTATTATATTCTATGTAATTTATGGATTTTGTTATTGAAGATGTTGTAATTGTTAATGAAATTCTTGATATCACAATTTTGTATTGTTTAACCCTATATCACATCCCAAATCCTATTATTGAACCCCCCTTAAAATACATCTTTCTAATAAAAATAACCCCTACTTTTACCAAATACCCATTTTTTCATACCCCCAATAGCTATATACCCCCCACCCCACATCAGTGCCCCAATACATAAAATATTTTGACTCTATTTTTAACAATTTTAAAACCCCCCTAAAATTCCTAATATCACAATTTTGTATTGTTTAATCTTGTATCACATCCCAATCCTATTATTAAACCCTCCTTTAAATATATATTTCTAATAAAAATAACCCCTACTTTTACCAAATACCCCTTTTTCATACCCCCTAATACTTATAAATCCCCCACCCCACATCAGTTCCCCAATACTTACAATATATTGACTCTATTTTTCACAATTTTAAAATCCCCCTTTATGAATGATCATGATAAGATATTGGTAAAAAATGTGAAGCCGCCATGGCCTATCATATTGCATACATATTTCATTACATATTGGGATAGAATGTATTATGAAATCATAACAGAAATATGTGGTATTGTGCTTCAACATGGATCTGGGGACATCACAAAGTGGTATTAAATCAAGTTCAAGAAGGGAAATTGTGTTTTAGAAATAAACCATACTCTCAATAGTTGACATAGGGTACTAGGTACATTACAAAGTAGTATTAGAGCAAATATTTCAACACTAGACCTGCATGGCCCGAGAACTAGAAGTGATAGGGAATATAGATAGAGTTTTGAGTGTGCTTATCAACTATTTGAGAAATTTTATTTTGTAAAATGGAGCCAAAAAGTACCAAATGTTGGAGGAAACATGTGGAGAAATAGATTCATGTAGATGGGATGATAAATAGAAATTTCGTTGTTTGACTAGCTCTACTACCCAATCAAGTTATCTTCATAGTTGATGGATATATTTATTTGGTTGATCTAATCCAACATTCCATTGGTTGACTACCTAAACTACCCATTTGACTTATCTTCGTAGTCACCTAATGCATTTATTTGATTGACCCAACCTAATGGTCAACCAACTTGATTGCCAAGTTGATTAATCTTTGTTGTTGACTAATGTATTTATTTGGTCAACCTAGCCTGAGTTTTAATTGGTCTAGCAACTAACATGGCCAATCAACATATCTTCATAGTCAATTGATATATTTATTTTTCAGCCTAACTTGATGTTTGATCAACTCAACTTTTAAGTGAATTTTTCTTTGTTGGTAACTGGTAATCTACATTGGTCAATTTCCTAGCCTAGTCATTTAGTCAACTAGAACTCAAATAGGTATGGTACTGGTAAATCTGTTTAGAGGGGAATATATACAAGGGTTCAAAATATGGAGTAGTAGATTAATGTTCTTTAGAAACCAAGAGGATAACCATATTGATGAGGTCAGATTAATGGCACTAGTGTGGTGAGAGTAGAATTATGCATAATTTCCAAAGTTACAAAATAATCCCCACCTAATAAAATTTTATTCATGGATATTTTGTAGAATTATGTAGTCTCCTTAATCTACTTTATATGTTGGTGGATAAGGTTTTCAAGGTCCTAAAAAAATGGAAGAGTTCCTTAGGAGGGTCTCCTGGTGGAGCACCTCTTAGGCATCGACTTAGGCAGTGGAGTTTACAAATGAAATTGTCATGTTCATCAAAAAGAAAATTAGACACGTGAAGAAGGATTTCTCCCCACCAATGACACCAAAATGTTGTTGGTCAAAATATTGGCGAAGGGAAAGTCTAGTCCTATTAACTAGAGCTTAGAGGAAACTATAAATAAAGACACCCACTATCACCTCAATGGCCTTTCCCCTCACTTATAGGTAGTAGGAGGGTGCTCTAGACCCACCTTAGACCTAAGGGGTGAATCCCTAAATAGTAAAACTAGGTCAGGGTTGCTTCGGGGTTACAAGGGAAAAAAATGATCTAGTTGAGTAGAAAATTTGATAGGTCACACAACCCAAAAAGAGGTGGCTCTAAGAACAGGTGAATATAGTATAATTCTTGTTATGATGCTAGACTATCTCACTTAGTGTGCACCACATATGAGATTAGAGCTACTATTCAAGTATTCATGTAGAAATCTATTCTATCATGAACAAGAGTGAAATGAATAACCATGCACTTCAAATCTGATGTATCTTTCTGTTATGATTATGTGAATCTTGAGCTAGAACCAAACAAACCCATTATAAATATGATTAAAGATTGTGTGAGGGAGAGGTTGCATGAGAATAATGATGCCTTTCGACCAAAGAGCGCCAATCACACCAACAATTCCAATGAGTGAAAATGAACAATATAGGAGTTTGATAATTGATGATACTTGAAGTTGCATTCAAATGGTGAATGTAAATCCTAAGAGAGGTTAGTAATAACGCAAAGAAAGATTACACCGCAATTGGAAACAAGCACATGTCACTTGTATTTCACACTACATTGGTCTCATGCCAATTTCTTTGTACCTTATCTTTAGTTGATGTGAAAAATTCCTTGAAAAAATCCATATTGTTGGAATATATGAAGAGTGGAAACATGCTAAACATAAACCATTCAATAGTTGTGGCAATATATTAAATGCTTGTGATAATTATAGTAACTTTTTTTTTGTATGACTAGATTAAATAGTTTGTAAATTATTGTGTTTTATTATGCCGAGAGGCATTTTCTCTGCATGCTGCGGGTGAGTAGATGTTGTTCACCTTGGCCAATTGCAGAGTGTTATTTTCGTCCTCCTTCAACAAATTAAAATTTGACACATAGACCTTGATCGCTTGGCATTTCCTCTGGAATTTTCTCGCTCGGTTCCTGTTTTGGGGTTTTGATATGTGTTTCTTTGACACCGTTCCTCTCCACACCTCTTATCTCCTCCCAACACCTTCGAAGAACTGCCTGCGATGATACTTGCAGCTCCCGGCTCCCACAATACTTGAGAAGGGATTATTTCCCAAACTAGATGTGTCGCCCCTAGTCTCTGGATTATTGGATCGAAGGTATGTGAATAATATGCGAGAAAACAAACATCGTTCTTGAATGGTGAGGTTTCGAGTCCCGATGAGGTCGAGACATCCTGTTTGACCCTGAGAGGCACGCTTTCGAAGATGAAGGGGATGGAAGAGTAAAGAGAAGACATGGATGATTTTGTCCAATTGGCCATAGTTCAAAGTTTGAAATCTGGAGTTCTAATTCATATGGATTTAGCTGGGGTGATTCTACTTTGGGCCTTTTCGCCTCCTATTTTGCCTTGTGATTTTTAGAGTCTCATCAATTCGATCCAGCCATAATCATTCATTCATTAATTGAATGAACAAAATGTTGGGTCCGCAGCTGAATATCCCCATCCCTGCATGCCAAAAGACTCAACTTTATCGACTTCCTTTGCCTCCACAGAGTGCAGTTGGTTCCAGCGACGTGTCAAATCTCACATGGAGCGAATTCAGATTCTCGACCATGGAAGTGGGGAAAAATGTGTACCAGGTCTGATAAAAAAAAGACTTCTGCCCTTTAAGCTCTGAAGGGCATTCATTGAAATCGCAACTGACCGTGAGGTGACAGATAATTTGAGTGATGGAAATCCTGAAGAAGACAAAATCCCCATATATAGTGAAATGATACCAAATTTTCGAGAAGGGAGAAGAAAATTACTTCGTTTTGGAGTGTACATGGACGAAGGGTCGTTGAAGTAGAGGAAATCCAAGATGCTGTCTTAGAGGTTCTTGTTGAATGTGGCAAGGCAGGTCTTGGAGGGCTTGAGATATCTGCATCGTCACAAAATTGTGCATAGAGATATAAAGCCCTCCTATTTGCTGATAAACAACAAGTAAAGATTGTAGACTTCGGAGTGAGCAAAATTATGTCTCGAACATTATCCCTGCAATACGTATGTGGGTACCTGCCCTTACATGAGCCCCAAGATTCGACCCTTAATTGAATCTCTCGAGGTCATCATCAGCCAACCCTCTTTCTCATTTTAAAGAAACAAATTCAAATGATATATTTTCTTCACCATTAGTGCAAAAGGAGCCACCAAAAATAAAGGATCATCATGCCTATATTAGGGATTTTTGCTTTGCTGCCTTGAACCTTTGTGTTGAGGGTAGGCAAGTATTGTATACAAGGTGTCCTCTATGACATTTAGCTAGTACTTCACTTTCTACTGTGTTTCTAGGTCAAATGATCAATAAAACATTTTGATTATTATATGTTTATGATATGTATGGATTGTAAAATGAATGAGTGGAGATGTCTCTGTACAATGCTTTAGCATGAATTATTGCATAGAAACGTTCTTTCCAATTTCATCTTAAACTTGCCCCATTTCCCTCAATAAACATTACCCTGGATGTATGCTCAAGAGTATGTACACACAGTTAAGATTATGGTTCCAATGTCTGAGACCTTTTGTATGCTTCTTGACATGAGACAAAATCATGTAATCCAAAAGTACTAATATAAAACTAGCCTTTTTTGTACCAGCGATTTCGCCTTACAATACAAGTTAGAGAGTATGGGTCTGATCTATGTGAGGCCTGCATTCAGTCTTTGGTCCTATAATTGATTTGGCTTGGCCCAAATTGTTGGCTCTGGGACCATAACCTTCCCTTCAAAATTGCTCTTGGATTTTTTCGGTGCATTAGATTACAAACCTAACTCAAACTCAAACTCAATTACAAACTGTATTATTTCCTAAAAGATAAGTTAAGCAATATATTTATTTTCTTATTTTCTATTATTTGTTATGTGCGAGGAGTTTCCAGAATCCCAGTACTGAGTGTCTTTTTTTCAATGAAAAAACTATCGTGCACTTGTTGCAGGTGATTGTTTATACTTTTTGAAATTGTGTCCATGCACAAGCTCTCCTGTGATGTATTTTACAATTTTCCCCGTGAGACAGGTACTCAAGAATTGTGTGTACACTGTAGGCTCTGATTCGTTGTAATTGAATATCTATGTTGGTAAAAAATGAGAAGCATAGTTTTTATTTGTCAAATTTTGAATTGCCGAGACACTGAATCTTCTATAGAAATCTGAACTCTGTCTTTCTTCACATAATTTATGAATTTTCTGCTAAAAATGATATTTTGTGGTTTACCTAAATTAGGGGTAAAAATAGCATTTGTGTCATTTGTTTTAATCTTAGGTTCATGAAAGAGTAAGTATCATATGTTTTAATCTTAGGGTCATGAAAGAGTAATTTTGTCCTTAATGTTATAGATTTTTATTTGTTGGATCGATCAAAAGCCTACAACATTATAGTTTATACAATGTACTTTTAACTACATATAAGCTTACATTAAGATCCATTCTCTAGCTTAAGGTACCTACCTATGTATTAGGGAAGATATTAGGATTGAAGAGTAAAGTATAAGCCATTTCTAATGAACTGCATGCACAAGTGACCTACCTATTTTTGGTTGGATTTTGAGATCGCAAAACTAATGGTTCACTCTGTGCTTGTTAGGTCCTCATCTTTTTACTATGGGTTGGGAGTTCCATGCTTGCGGCTTACAAATCTTTGATATCATGGTTTGTTTGCCTTTGATTTTGCTCATAATTGTCTGGGGTGCTCCAAAAAGGACGCAACAAAGTTGTAGGAGAGAGGGGTCTTCTTGCCCAATCATCTATGTCTTCCCTGAGGTAGAAGGTAAATTATCCAAACCCTCCTAATGGTATTCCTGGTCACCTGTAGAAGGAAGCAACAAAGTTGTAGGAAAGAGAGTTTTGGTTGTGTGCTTGTCCGAAAGGTCTTAACTGAGCTAGAGGGTAACATTGTGCCAAACCTTGTAATGAATGTAAGATACCTCACGTGCTTGGTTTTGAATAAGCCTTGTCATCTTGTCCTCAAAGGTCAACCCTTCTAAACTTAAGGTAAGTAATTATCCTTGATCTCTTGACTGAGCATAGCAATCTGCTTGTCCTATTTTGTAAGAATGTTAGTTTTGATCGATAAACTAATGTTGGAGAAGCATTATGAAAGGATTTTTCTATCACTGTTGTGTTTCACCAATTGATATCAATTTTGTGATGTTTGTCTCTATTTTAATGACCTAACTATGTTTAGGCAAACATTCTGACAGAACCCTCAGTTTGTCAAACCTAGTATTTGCTGCTAGATTTTTATCTAGGACTATTAATCCTTAAAAAATTTTCCTTGTTTGCAAGCATATACTGTTGAGTTGGAAGCTTAAGTAACAGAACTCAAAGAAGAGATCAAGTTATTGCGAAAAAACTAGGTACTGTGGACAAACCTATAATTGATATAAATATCCACAGGATGTACTGCTTTCTTTAGGCAATTGGTTGTTTTATTATCATAAAATCTATGTACTAATTATTAATGGATCTTTTTGTCTTAAAAAACAGGCAGAAATGGCTGAACTGCTAAAAAAACAGGTATACAAACCTAGAAATCTGGCTTTGCCATCTACTTGGATGAATATATATCTATGCACACCATTTGAATGTGGGGATTAATATTATTATCATATCATGTTACAATAATCTAGATAACAGTTTTGAGGGGGGTGTAACATGGCCTTGAACTTTTGTTGTTTACCCATGAACCCATTCATCACCATTTTTCCTTAATTTCAATTAGTTTTTATATATTCCACTAAGATGTTTGGAGAGGAAAGAAGCTTTAGCATTGTGTTTGTTAAATGTGATTGGTATCTGTTGATTTGATTCTTTTAATTCTTGGTTGGTTCATATATTTTAATTTAAATTTATTATTATTCAGATTCACAAATAAAAACCTATTTGTGAGGGTTGAAGGCACAAATAATTCATCTTGAGAATATTGAATCTACCGGGGTGGGTGAGTTCGCTTCTGCTGGGGCAAATTTAGTATATATATATATATATATATATATATATATATAGCAAAAGATATATTGAAATTATGAGATTTATAATCTTTCAAAATTGCAAAGTTATTGGCATATTTGTGTTGCAAGGGTTTTTATTGTTTTATTATTTTGGGTCCGACTTTAATGTAAATCTAGCTATTGTGTTTTCAACCATTCCATTCAAAAGTATCATTTTCAATTTACTGAGATTTGTGACTGCTTTGTAAAGTGCTTTTATTAAATTTATTTTGAGAGTGATTTTGATATAATTTCAGTTGTTGTGATTTTAATTTGGATGTATTTTTATTTTAACTATTTAATTCAAAATTGTATTGTAATTATAAATGAAATAAAATTAATCAAAATTGCAAGTTATTGATATTTTATTTTAATTTTAATTGTTTTATTATTTTGTTTAACAAAATTGTTTTAATAGCTATTATTTTTATTGCCATTTTTATTGTGAATCTTAAAAAAACACAACTATAAAAATAGAATTAGTTTTAAAACTGATTGCAGTTAGTCTTGGAAAAAAAATAAAAGACAACCTCTTTGATTGCAAGGACTAGAGTGGTTCCTAACGCTTAATGATCAAAATGTTTATTTTTTTCAACTTTCTTTCCACATTCCCCTACTCCTATCTGCGTTCCTTTGCACCTCTTGGTGCAATTGCTAGTTAGCTTGTTGTGTGAGTCATGCTACATGGGTGTGAAATTGAGCTAACTCCATTGAGTTATTTTTATCAAATTAAAAATAGGGGCTGTATGATTTTAGATTTTACAAAGATTACACCATTATTTCCTCTTGGTGCAATTGTTAGTTAGCTTGTTGTGTAAGTCATGCTACATGGGTGTGACATTGAGTTAACTCCATTGAGCTATTTTTATCAAGTTAAAAATAGGGGCTGCATGATTTTACATTTTACAAAGATTATGCCATTATGTGTCGAACATTTTTTTAAAATTAATGCCTATATATGCAATTGCAAGGACTACAATAACTCTCACACAATTCTTCAAAGGGTACTAACTCAATGGAAGAGCACCTGCATTTTTTTAAAATCAATGTTTATATATGAAATTTCAAGGACCACCATAACTCTCACATAATTCTTTAAATGGTGCTAGCTCAATGGAAGAGCACTAAGCAAGAGGTTGGTGGTTCGATTCCACTCTGTCCTAATATGAATTAATCAATGACATTGTAGTTTGTTTTTAGTTAAATACTTTTAATATTGGTTTATTTCAATGGTGAGATATTTTTCTAGATTCATTATTTTATATTGCCTCTAAAGAAACAAAAGTGATGTTGTATTATCTTTGAATGTAATTTTTTATTGTCTCTAGAAAGACAATAGTTAGAATCAAAGACATTGTCTCTTTAAAGACAATATGTCTTTAATCCCAACTATTGTCTCGAGAGAGACAAAAATAAAATTGTCTTTAGAGAGACAAAAATACTTGTGTTATATATTGTCATTATAAAGACAATATTTTAAGACATTTTAATTTGAGACATCAGCATAAATACAATACTTATACAGCATTTTCTTTTATCTGAAATTAAAATGATTTACTCAAAAATTATCTTAAATATTGTATTAAAGCCCGCTTGTGTTATGGTGATGTGGTAATAATTATTACGTTACTGTTTTGGTAAAATTACAGTAAGGTCTGTAGAGATTTATCCCGTTCTTGCTGCAAATTGGATGGATATAGACGGTCCACTGATTTTGAGTTTCCCTACTGCAGCATTGAATAACATTATTTAACGTAGTGTTGCAGAGGGATTTCAGCACGCAAGTCATTTGTGTGGACATACAGTCCTCCATTATGGAAGAAGGGCAGCTCTGTAGTCCTCTCGTCCAAAATGAAACCGATAGAAGCACGAAGGATTTGTCGGCAGCTACCAGCAGAGGATCGTTTTGGATGGAGTCGAAAGTCATATGGGGCATTGCAGCGGCGGCTATCGTCAGTCGAGTAGCAACCTCAGGATTAACTGTGATTACACAGGCATTTGTTGGGCACATTGGTGATTTGGAACTTGCAGAGTTTTCTTTGGTGGTTGGTCTGGAATCTTGGTGAGTATGATTGTCCAAGTCTTTATTGACTTCTAATCTGATCTATACATTTTAAGTTTTTATCAACTTCTAGGTTTAAAATTTTATGGAAAGAGAAGTTGAAGACCGTAAAGATTAAGCTAGGCTTACACAAAACATATAAAACCAGAAGACATGATAAAAAAACAGTGTTTCACTTGTTTTGTAAAATGTACATGTGTCTTTGACTGCAATTTAGAATCATGTATATAATTTGTGCAGTAAACGGGGTTGTTGGAGAAAGTGTTGTGAAATGTAACGTTTTATAGTTTAATCTTGCTTTAACAGATTGGAATGCGGATTGCGCTTGGGACTCTTTGTGGGCAAGCTGTTGGCGGAAATAAACACCATATGCTCGGAATATATCTCCAGCGCTCTTGGATTGGGCTCCTGGGATTCGCAGTTCTTCTTCTTCCCCTGTTTTTGTTTACAACCCCTATTCTCAGGCTCCTGAGACAGTCTGAGGATGTCTCTCAACTATCTGGGAGAGTAGCACTGTGGTGCATTCCTCTTCATTTTTCATTTCCATTCTATTTTGCCATTCAGAGATACTTAATTTCACAGAGAAAGAACAGTATCATAGCATGGTCAGCTGCAGTTGGAACAGTAGTCTCCGTTCTGTTAAATTGGCTCTTTGTTTTGAAGTGGAATATGGGCCTCAACGGGGCACTTGCCTCACTAGACATTGGGTGGTGGATACCTGCTATTATCCAATTCCTGTATGTTACCTGTGGAGGGTGCCCACTCACATGGATTGGATTTTCAAGGGAAGCTTTTTGTGAAATTTGGCCATTTCTAAAACTATCTGTTGCATCTGGTGTCATGCTATGGTAAGTAATTTTGAGCTTTGAATAACGTATTTATATGACTAGCTTATCTGAGGATATCCCTATTTACCCACTGCAAAACCATTACCCATTATGCATTGGGATTTCTAAGGTTTTCCATTGTTATCAACAGCTTGGAGATTTGGTATTACAGAATTTTGGTTCTGCTGACAGGACAAGTAAAGAACACTGAAGTTCTTGTTAATTCCCTCACTATTTGGTAAGCAAATGGGCTTTAAATATCTCTATTTCATTTTTATATGATACAGAGAAAACCATTGACATTAATTGTGAAAAAGATGGAGTAATCTACGCTATGAATCAGAGGTACACTGTCCACTATGAAGTGGGCATGTAGATTAGTGTCAGCGGAGGTAGCAATCCACATATGAATCCAACCAGTGTTCAGTATGAAATAGGTATACAAAATGAAACATTCACAATCTGCTCTGTCAAGCCACAGATTGGCTTCAGAGGGGCTGCAGAATTCAATTCCAATCGCAGTTTGCTATGCCAAGCCACACATCGCTTGAGTGGAGCCACAAAGCTCCATTCCAAGCCTGCAGTACAGTTTTTGGCAACACAAGTAATTACTTTTCATATTTTAATGAAAAGATAAAACAATCGCAATCTGTCAAGTCAATGAAATTATAGTGCTCGATTTAGCTATTACAGAATAAGAGCTTGCATTCATGTTAAACTATATGGTGTCTGAATACCTTACAGCTTGAACATCAACGACTGGGAATTGTCTATACCGCTTGGATTTCTTGTTGCAACCAGGTAATTCCTCAAAAACTTTAAACTTTAAGAGCACCTTTGTAGTCAAGACTGATGCAATAGAAGCCCCAGCATCTGTTTAAGAGCACCCTTACATTCCCTTGAACTGTTGGATGCAGTGTGAGGGTGGCCAACCAACTTGGAGCCCGGAATCCCCGTGGAGCCAAATTTTCTATACTTCTCTCAACGGCATATTCCTCTATTATAGGAATTGTCATTTTGGTGCTTCTGCTGCTTTTCCGCAGTGATTTGGGTTATTTGTTTACAAAGACCACTGCAGTGCAAGAGGCTGTTGCCAAATTGGCCATCTTGTTAGCATGCACAATCATCCTCAACAGTGTACAGCCGGTTCTCATCGGTAAACTGCATATCACAACCTCTTCAAATTCCCATTTCTTACGATTTTTTCTCAGATGTTATGACATTTATAATCTTAGATTTTTAATGAATTTATAATCTTAGGGTAGAGATGAAGTCTTTTTTTAATGAACTTTCGTTTTTATTTCCAATCAGGTGTGGCGGTTGGTCTAGGAAAACAGTACATTGTTGCTTATGTAAACATTATATGCTACTATTTCATTGGTCTTCCATTTGGCCTGATATTGGGTTTTGTTTTTGATTTAAGTATAATGGGGTTTTGTTTTTGATTTAAGTATAATGGTGAGTACACTTTATTACTAGAATACCTGTTTATCAGTTTTCATGGATGTAGATTTTATTTGTAGCATTATACTGCTTATAATGCTGGTTGCAGGGGATTTGGATCGGAATGATATGCGGAACTGCAATGCAAACCATTGTCCTCGTATTTATTACCTGGAAAACCAATTGGGAAAAAGAGGTAAGTTTTTTTCTAGTACTGTTAAACATAAATCACTTTTGATAAGTTTCCTTAATTAAACTTTTTATAGAGAGTTGAAGCCATGAGAATAAATGTGTCTATTCCATTCATTGCTGCATGACCTCATCGGTTAGTATTAAGTATATTTTTATTTCCCTGATTTTCAGGTGATGCAGATCAATCATCTAGTGACAACAATGTCCTCAAAATCCTCTTCAGTGGACGAATAGAAGAGGAACAAATTAGTAACAGGATGTTTTATGTGGGGAAGTTTAATGATTTACTTAGAAATTTGGTGGAAAAATATTATTTTAAATGTATTTTTTTTTGTTAATACGAATAATGAAAACATAATTTTTAGAATTTTAATTTTGATTTAATTTGATAGATAGTAAGATTTAACTTTTATGAAATATTTTAGAATATTCATAATAATATATACAAATAAAAAAATTGAGATTTGCACGTGAGTGCATGATGTAGTGGTCGGGCTGGTGGGTTTATACGCCTCGGCCAGTATCGAGTCCTGCGGAGCTGCGCTGCAGCGTATTTGGGCCATGGCCAGTGATGTATGTACTATGTACAGAATGTATTTGACAATATATAGCTTCTTCAGCGGGCCCCGTCCCCATGAAAAAAAAATAAAAAAAAATTGAGATTTATTTTCAAAGTAGTTATACTATTTTTTACTTTTTAATTAAATTAATTAATTTAAAAAAAAGGTCACATCAATATGTCGTATGAAGTGAGTTATGGTTTTTTGAGCATGAAGTATTGATAAGACATGGTATGACCCATATCATTGTAACAAAATCTATTTACAATTAAGAATATTCATGATAAAATGGTGTAAATCTCCATGGTTAAGAATATTTTTCCATGTTTTTAAAATCTATATATGTTATTTTCTTTTATAATAATGATAATAATAATAATTTAAAATAGGTCAATTGGGCTTATCAAGGTGGTTGGTAGGAAGGACTCAAAGCCTCCCACCTAGCTTCAATTCTCACTAAGTGACATGAACAAAATTTTGCATTTAATTTATATGGTTGTGCTACTTATATAAATGTAAAAAATGATTAGTATATTATTACATTAAAAATTTGTCTTAATGCTTATTATGATTGATGCCTAAAGACATTTACCAACCATTTAATTTATATAGTCATTGCGAATCAAAATCTAGTCATTGCCACATACCGTCCTAGGTAGTCCCCTTGCTAAAAATAGAAAAAAATCCAAATAATAGGGAATGTCTAGTGGGAAATAAAATGTGGTCATATATGTCCCTAATAATGTATGAAAAGGGGTTGATGATGGCCAAAGTGAGTGCATGATGTAATGATCGGGGTGGTCGGTTTATACGCCCCCCGGCCAGTATCGAGTCCTGTTGAGCTGCGCTGCAGCGTATTTGGGCCATGGCCAGTGATGTATGTACTATGTACAGAATGTATTTGACAATATATAGCTTCTTCAGCGGGGCCCCGCCCCCGGTGAAAAAATAAAATAAAATTGAGATTTATTTTCAAAGTAGTTATATTATTTTTTACTTTTTAATTAAATTAATTAAATTAAAAAAAAGAGTCACATCAATATGTCATATGAAGTGAGTTATGGTTTTTTGAGCATGAAGTATTGATAAGACATGGTATGACCCATATCATTGTAACAAAATCTATTTACAATTAAGAATATTCATGATAAAATGGTGTAAATCTCTATGGTTAAGAATATTTTTCCATGTTTTTAAAATCTATATATGTTATTTTCTTTTATAATAATGATAATAATAATAATTTAAAATAAGTCAATTGGGCTTATCAAGGTGGTTGGTAGGAAGGACTCAAAGCCTCCCACCTAGCTTCAATTCTCACTAAGTGACATGAACAAAATTTTGCATTTAATTTATATGGTTGTGCTACTTATATAAATGTAAAAAATGATTAGTATATTATTACATTAAAAATTTGTCTTAATGCTTATTATGATTGATGCCTAAAGACATTTACCAACCATTTAATTTATATGGTCATTGCGAATCAAAATCTAGTCATTGCCACATACGTCCTAGGTAGTCCCCTTGCTAAAAATAGAAAAAAATCCAAATAATAGGGAATGTCTAGTGGGAAATAAAATGTGGTCATATATGTCCCTAATAATGTATGAAAAGGGGTTGATGATGGCCAAAGTGAGTGCATGATGCAATGATCGGGGTGGTCGGTTTATACGCCCCCTGGCCAGTATCGAGTCCCGCGGAGCTGCGCTGCAGCGTATTTGGGCCATGGCCAGTGATGTATGTACTATGTACAGAATGTATTTGACAATATATAGCTTCTTCAGTGGGGCCCCACCCCCCTGAAAAAATAAAATAAAATAAAATTGAGATTTATTTTCAAAGTAGTTATGCTATTTTTTACTTTTTAATTAAATTAATAATTTAAAAAAAAGGTCACATCAATATGTCATATGAAGTGAGTTATGGTTTTTTGAGCATGAAGTATTGATAAGACATGGTATGACCCATATCACTGTAACAAAATCTATTTACAATTATGAATATTCATGATAAAATGGTGTAAATCTCTATGGTTAAGAATATTTTTCCATGTTTTTAAAATCTATATATGTTATTTTCTTTTATAATAATGATAATAATAATAATTTAAAATAAGTCAATTGGACTTATCAAGGTGGTTGGTAGGAAGGACTCAAAGCCTCCCACCTAGCTACAATTCTCATTAAGTGACATGAACAAAATTTTGCATTTAATTTATATGGTTGTGCTACTTATATAAATGTAAAAAATGATTAGTATATCATTACATTAAAAATTTGTCTTAATGCTTATTATGATTGATGCCTAAAGACATTTACCAACCATTTAATTTATATAGTCATTGCGAATCAAAATCTAGTCATTGCCACATATCGTCCTAGGTAGTCCCGTTGCTAAAAATAGAAAAAAATCCAAATAATAGGGAATGTCTAGTGGGAAATAAAATGTGGTCATATATGTCCCTAATAATGTATGAAAAGGGGTTGATGATGGCCAAAGTGAGTGCATGATGTAATGGTCGAGGTGGTCGGTTTATACGCCCCCGGCCAGTATTGAGTCTCGCGGAGCTGCGCTGTAGCGTATTTGGGCCATGGCCAGTGATGTATGTACTATGTACAGAATGTATTTGACAATATATAGCTTCTTCAGTGGGGCCCCACCCCCCTGAAAAAATAAAATAAAATAAAATTGAGATTTATTTTCAAAGTAGTTATGCTATTTTTTACTTTTTAATTAAATTAATAATTTGAAAAAAAGGTCACATCAATATGTCATATGAAGTGAGTTATGGTTTTTTGAGCATGAAGTATTGATAAGACATGGTATGACCCATATCATTGTAACAAAATCTATTTACAATTAAGAATATTCATGATAAAATGGTGTAAATCTCTATGGTTAAGAATATTTTTCCATGTTTTTAAAATCTATATATGTTATTTTCTTTTATAATAATGATAATAATAATAATTTAAAATAAGTCAATTGGGCTTATCAAGGTGGTTGGTAGGAAGGACTCAAAGCCTCCCACCTAGCTTCAATTCTCACTAAGTGACATGAACAAAATTTTGCATTTAATTTATATGGTTGTGCTAGTTATATAAATGTAAAAAATGATTAGTGTATCATTACATTAAAAATTTGTTTTAATGCTTATTATGATTGATGCCTAAAGACATTTACCAACCATTTAATTTATATAGTCATTGCGAATCAAAATCTAGTCATCGCCACATACCATCCTAGGTAGTCCCGTTGCTAAAAACATAAAAAAATCCAAATAATAGGGAATGTCTAGTGGCAAATAAAATGTGGTCATATATGTCCCTAATACTGTATGAAAAGGGGTTGATGATGGCCAAAGTGTAGGTCATAATAAAGTCACGATGAACTATTGTGTGCAATGTACCCCAACATAAAGTATTCATAAATGAGTCACAAATATAATCATAATCTTATCCAAGTCTATAAGAATACACATTAATCCACAAAGAAGATAAATAAAGTAGCAACTCGTTTTTGTCAATAATTCCTTCGAATCTTTAGAGACAAATATTAATCCACAAAAATGATAAAAGAGAGATTTGATCAATGTGTAGATACTGAGTGATAACATTGGACCATCATTCTACCAATTCATTGTTTTTGGAAGTAGTTAACTCTTTGGCCATTTAGGGAGTTCATAATGAGCATATATCAAACTAGCACCATTTGACGTGTGATAGTGAGTTGTGATGCCTACTATATAAATCTATTATGTTATTGTCTGGAATCCTAAGGATGGGTTTATGGCAGTTGAGGCTCCATAAACAATCATAATTTCTAGTTACCAAACATTGATATTCCTAGATAGTTTGCATTGTAGCCCTAGAGGAAGTGGGAATTTCCTAAGGGATTACAAAGAAGAGAAGAGGATTCCATCCCTGGCATGGAATAGGTTAGGGAAGAGAGATATGAAGTTGAAAATGTTGTAGGATTATGTATGTTGACATTTGTTGGGCATAGGATTGTGTGAGGGATCTTAGGAAATCAGAGAGTCATTCGTCCCTGTGGGCTCATAGCCCCAATAAGTAGGTGGCTTGCTACTGTGAGAACTAGGGTTGAAAATCCTATTGTTGGGAGGAACATCCTCTGTACATATCCAATAAACGACATTTGTTCATTAGATAAGTGTTATGGTTCATTTATTATATTCTATCTAATTTATGGATTTTGTTGTTGAAGATGCTGTAATTGTTAATGAAATTCTTGATATCACAATTTTGTATTGTTTAACCCTATATCACATCCCAAATCCTATTATTGAACCCCCCTTAAAATACATCTTTCTAATAAAAATAACCGCTACTTTTACCAAATACCCATTTTTCATACCCCCCAATAGCTATATACCCCCCACCCCACATCAGTGCCCCAATACATAAAATATTTTGACTCTATTTTTAACAATTTTAAACCCCCCCCCCTAAAATTCCTAATATCACAATTTTGTATTGTTTAATCTTGTATCACATCCCAAATCCTATTATTAAACCCTCCTTTATATATATATATATATATATATATATATATATATATATATATATATATATATATATATATATATATATATTCTAGTAAAAATAACCCCTACTTTTACCAAATACCCCTTTTTCATACCCCCTAATACTTATAAATCCCCCACCCCACATCAATTCCCCAATACTTACAATATATTGACTCTATTTTTCACAATTTTAAAATCCCCCTTTATGAATGATCATGATAAGATATTGGTAAAAACTGTGAAGCCTCCATGGCCTATCATATTGCATACATATTTCATTACATATTGGGATAGAATGTATTATGAAATCATAACAGAAATATGTGGTATTGTGCTTCAACATGGATTTGGGGACATCACAAAGTGGTATTCATGTAGAAATCTATTCTATCATGAACAAGAGTGAAATGAATAACCATGCACTTCAAATCTGATGTATCTTTCTGTTATGATTATGTGAATCTTGAGCTAGAACCAAACAAACCCATTATAAATATGATTAAAGATTGTGTGGGGGAGAGGTTGCATGAGAATAATGATGGCTTTTGACCAAAGAGTTCCAATCACACCAACAATTCCAATGAGTGAAAATGAACAATATAGGAGTTTGATAATTGATGATACTTGGAGTTGCATTCAAATGGTGAATGTAAATCCTAAGAGGGGTTAGTAATAACACAAAGAAAGATTACACCGCAATTGGAAACAAGCACATGTCACTTGTGGTTCACACTACATTGGTCTCATGCCAATTTCTTTGTACCTTATCTTTAGTTGATGTGAAAAATTCCTTGAAAAAATCCATATTGTTGGAATATACGAAGAGTGGAAACATGCTAAACATAAACCATTCAATAGTTGTGGCAATATATTAAATGCTTGTGATAATTATAGTAACTTTTTTTTGTATGACTAGATTAAATATTTTGTAAATTATTGTGTTTTATTATGCCGAGAGGCGTTTTCTCTGCATGCTACGGGTGAGTAGATGTTGTTCACCTTGGCCAATTGCAGAGTGTTATTTTCGTCCTCCTTCAGCAAATTAAAATTTGACACATAGACCTTGATCGCTTGGCATTTCCTCTGGAATTTTCTCGCTCGGTTTCGGTTTTGGGGTTTCGATATGTGTTTCTTCGACATCGTTCCTCTCCACACCTCTTATCTCCTCCCAACACCTTGGAAGAACTGCCTGCGATGATACTTGCAGCTCCCGGCTCCCACAATACTTGAGAAGGGATTATTTCCCAAACTAGATATGTCGCCCCTATTCTCTGGATTATTGGATCGAAGGTATGTGAATAATATGCGAGAAAACAAACATCGTTCTTGAATGGCGAGGTTTCGAGTCCCGATGAGGCCGAGACATCCTGTTTGACCCTGAGAGGCACGCTTTCGAAGATGAAGGGGAGGAAGAGTAAAGAGAAGACATGGATGATTTTGTCCAATTGGCCATAGTTCAAAGTTTGAAATCTGGAGTTCTAATTCATATGGGTCTAGCTGGGGTGATTGTACTTTGGGCCTTTTCGCCTCCTATTTTGCCTTGTGATTTTTAGAGTCTCATCAATTCGATCCAGCCATAATCATTCATTCATTAATTGAATGAACAAAATGTTGGGTATGCAGCTAAATATCCCCATCCCTGCATGCCAAAAGACTCAACTTTATCGACTTCCTCTGCCTCCACAGAGTGCAGTTGGTTCCAACGACGTGTCAAATCTCACATGGAGCGAATTCAGATTCTCGACCATGGAAGTGGGGAAAAATGTGTACCAGGTCCGATAAAAAAAGACTTCTGCCCTTTAAGCTCTGAAGGTCATTCATTGAAATCGCAACAGACCGTGAGGTGACAGATAATTTGAGAGATGGAAATCCTAAAGAAGACACAATCCCCATATATAGTGAAATGATACCAATTTTTCGAGAAGGGAGAAGAAAATTACTTCGTTTTGGAGTGTACATGGATGAAGGGTCGTTGAAGTAGAGGAAATCCAAGATGTTGTCTTAGAGGTTCTTGTTGAATGTGGCGAGGCAGGTCTTGGAGGGCTTGAGATATCTGCATCGTCACAAAATTGTGCATAGAGATATAAAGCCCTCCTATTTGCTGATAAACAAGTAAGTAAAGATTGTAGACTTCGGAGTGAGCAAAATTATGTCTTGAACACTATCCCTGCAATATGTATGTGGGTACCTGCCCTTACATGAGCCCAAAGATTCGACCCTTAATTGAATCTCTCGGGGTCATCATCAGCCAACCCTCTTTCTCATTTTAAAGAAACAAATTCAAATGATATATTTTCTTCACCATTAGTGCAAAAGGAGACACTAAAAATAAAAGATTATCATGCCTATATTAGGGATTTTTGTTTTGCTGCATTGAACCTCTGTGTTGAGGGTAGGCAAGTATTGTATACAAGGTGTCCTCTATAACATTTAGCTAGTACTTCACTTTCTACTATGTTTCTAGGTCAAATGATCAATAAAACATTTTGATTATTACATGTTTATGGTATGTATGGATTGTAAAATGAATGAGTGGAGATGTCTCTATACAATGCTTTAGCATGAATTATTGCATAGAAACGTTCTTTCCAATTTCATCTTAAACTTGCCCCATTTCCCTCAATAAACATTACCCTGGATGTATGCTCAAGAGTACACACAGTTATGATTATGGTTCCAATTCTGAGACCTTTTGTATGCTTCTTGACATGAGACAAAATCATGTAATCCAAAAGTACTAATATAAAAATAGCCTTTTCTGTACCAGCGATTTCACATTACAATACAAGTTAGAGAGTATGGGTCTGATCTATGTGAGACCTGCATTCAGTCTTTGATCCTATAATTGATTTCGCTTGGCCCAAATTGTTGGCTCTGGGACCATAACCCGCCCTTCAAAATTGCTCTTGGATTTTTTCGGTGCATTAGATTACAAATCTAACTCAAACTCAAACTCAATTACAAACCTTATTATTTCCTAAAAGATAAGTTAAGCAATATATTTATTTTCTTATTTTCTATTATTTGTTATGTGCGAGGAGTTTCCAGAATCCCAGTACTAAATTTTTTTTTGTCAATGAAAAAACTATCGTGCACTTGTTCCAGGTGATTGTTTATATTTTTTGAAATTGTGTCCATGCACAAGCTCTCCTGTGATGTATTCTACAATTTTCCCTGTGAGACAGGTACTCAAGAATTGTGTGTGCACTGTAGGTTATGCTCTGATTCATTGTAATTGAATATCTATGTTGGTAAAAAATGAGAAGCATAGTTTTTATTTGTCAAATTTTGAATTGCCGAGACACTGAATCTTCTATAGAAATATGAACTTTGTCTTTCTTCACATAATTTATGAATTTTCTGCTAAAAATGATATTTTGTGGTTTACCTAAATTAGGGGTAAAAATAGCATTTGTGTCATTTGTTTTAATCTTAGGTTCATGAAAGAGTAAGTATCATATGTTTTAATCTTAGGGTCATGAAAGAGTAATTCTGTCCTTAATGTTATATATTTTTATTTGTTGGATCGATTAAAAGCCTACAACATTATAGTTTATACAATGTACTTTTAACTACATATAAGCTTATGTTAAGATCCATTCTCTAGCTTAAGGTACCTACCTATGTATTAGGGAAGTTATTAGGATTGAAGAGTAAAGTATAAGCCATTTATAATGAATTGCTTGCACAAGTGAACTACCTATTTTTGGTTGGATTTTGAGATCGCAAAACTAATGGTTCACTTTGTGCTTGTAGGTCCTCATCTTTTTACTATGGGTTGGGAGGTCCATGCTTGCGGCTTACAAATCTTTGATATCATGGTTTGTTTGCCTTTGATTTTTCTCATAATTGTCCTAGTGACCTGGGGTGCTCCAAAAAGGATGCAACAAAGTTGTAGGAGAGAGGGGTCTTCCTGCCCAATCATCTATGTCTTACCTGAGGTAGAAGGTAAGATTATCCCAACCCTCCTAATGGTATTCCTGGTCACCTAGACACTCCAGAAGGAAGCAACAAAGTTGTAGGAAAGAGGGTTCTGGTTGTGTGCTTGTCTGAAAGGTCTTAACTGAGCTAGAGGGTAACATTGTGCCAAACCTTGTAATGAAGGTAAGATACCTCACGTGCTTGGTTTTGAATAAGTCTTGTCATCTTGTCCTCAAAGGTCAACCCTTCTAAACTTAAGGTAAGTAAATTATCCTTGATCTCTTAACTGAGCATAGCAATCTGTTTGTCTTATTTTGTAAGAATGTTAGTTTTGATCGATAAACTAATGTTGGAGAAGCATTATGAAAACATTTTTCTATCACCGTTGTGTTTCGCTGATTGATATCAATTTTGTGATGTTTGTCTCTATTTTAACGACCCAACTATGTTTGGGAAAACATTCTGACAAAACCCTCAGTTTGACAAACCTAGTATTTGCTGCTAGATTTTTATCTAGGAATATTAATCCTTTAAAAAATTTCCTTGTTTGCAAGCATATACTATTGAGTTGGAAGCTTAAGTAACAGAACTCAAAGAAGAGATCAAGTTATTGCGAAAAAACTAGGTATTGTGGACAAACCTATAATTGATATAAAGATCCACAGGATGTACTGCTTTCTTTAGGTAATTGGTTGTTTTGTTATCATAAAATCTATGTATTAATTATTAATGGATCTTTTTGTCTTAAAAAACAAGCAGAAATGGTTGAACTGCTAAAAAAACAGGTATACAAACCTAGAAATTTGGCTTTGTCATCTACGCAGATGAATATCTATCTATGCACACCATTTGAATGTGGGGATTAATATACAATAATCTAAATAACTGTCTTGAGGGGGGTGTAACATGGCCTTGAACTTTTTTTATTTACCCATGAACCCATTCATCACCATTTTTCCTTAATTTCAATTAGTTTTTATATATTCCACTAAGATGTTTGGAGAGGAAAGAAGCTTTAGCATTGTGTTTGTTAAATGTGATTGATATCTGTTGATTTGATTCTTTTAATTCTTTGTTGGTTCATATATTTTAATTTAATTTTATTATTATTCACATTCACAGATAAAAACCTATTTGTGAGGGTTGAAGGCACAAATAATTCATCTTGAGGATATTGAATCTACCTGGGTGGGTGAGTTTGCTTCCGCTGGGGCAAATTTAGTATATATATATTTTTTTATCTAGCAAAAGATATATTGAAATTATGAGATTTAAAATCTTTCAAAATTGCAAAGTTATTGGCATATTTGTGTTGCAAGGGTTTTTATTGTTTTATTATTTTGGGTCCAACTTTAATGTAAATCTAGCTATTGTGTTTTCAACCATTCCATTCAAAAGTATCATTTTCAACTTAATGAGATTTGTGACTACTTTGTAAAGTGATTTTATTAAATTTATTTTGAGAGTGATTTTGATATAATTTCAGTTGTTGTGATTTTAATTTGGATGTATTTTTATTTTAACTATTTAATTCAAAATTGTATTGTAATTATAAATGAAATAAAATTAATCAAAATTGCAAGTTATTAATATTTTATTTTTATTTTAATTGTTTTATTATTTTGTTTAACAAAATTGTTTTTAATAGCTATTATTTTTATTACCATTTTTATTGTGAATCTTAAAAAAACACAACTACAAAAATAGAATTAGTTTTAAAACTGATTGTTGTTAGTCTTGGAAAAAATATAAAAGACAACCTATTTGATTGAAAGGACTAGAGTGGTTCCTAACGCTTAATGATCAAAATGTTTATTTTTTTCAAATTTCTTTCCATATTCCCCTACTCCTATCTGCGATCCTTTGCACCTCTTGGTGCAATTGCTAGTTAGTTTGTTGTGTGAGTCATGCTACATGGGTGTGACATTGAGCTAACTCCATTGAGTAATTTTTATCAAATTAAAAATAGGGGCTGCATGATTTTAGATTTTACAAAGATTACACCATTATTTCCTCTTGGTGCAATTGTTAGTTAGCTTGTTGTGTAAGTCATGCTACATGGGTGTGACATTGAGTTAACTCAATTGAGTTATTTTTATCAAGTTAAAAATAGGGGCTGCATGATTTTAGATTTTACAAAGATTATGCCATTATGTGTCGAACATTTTTTTAAAATTAATGCCTATATATGCAATTGCAAGGACTACCATAACTCTCACACAATTCTTCAAAGGGCATTAACTCAATGGAAGAGCACCTGCATTTTTTTAGAATCAATGTTTATATATGCAATTTCAAGGACTACCATAACTCTCACATAATTCTTTAAATGGTGCTAGCTCAATAGAAGAGCACTAAGCAAGAGGTTGGTGGTTCGATTCCACTCTGTCCTAATATGAATTAATCAATGACATTGTAGTTTGTTTTTAATTAAATACTTTTAATATTGGTTTATTTCAATGGTGAGATATTTTTCTAGATTCATTATTTTTTATTGCCTCTAAAGAAACAAAAGTGATGTTGTATTATCTTTGAATGTAATTTTTTATTGTCTCTAGAAAGACAATAGTTAGAATCAAAGACATTGTCTCTTTAAAGACAATATGTCTTTAATCCCAACTATTGTCTCGAGAGAGACAAATATGAAATTGTCTTGAAGAGACAAAAATGCTTGTGTTATATATTGTCATTATAGAGACAATTTTTTAAGATATGTTAATTTGAGACATCAGTGTAAATACAATACTTAAGACAATACACACATTTTCTTTTATCTCAAATTAAAATGATTCACTCAAAAATTATCTTAAATATTGTCTTAAAACCAGCTTGTGTTGTGTTATGGTGATGTGGTAATAATTATTACGTTACTGTTTTGGTAAAATTACAGTAAGGTCTCTAGAGATTTATCCCGTTCTTGCTGCAAATTGGATGGATATAGACGGTCCACTGATTTTGAGTTTCCCTACTGCAGCATTGAATAACATTATTTAACGTAGTGTTGCAGAGGGATTTTAGCACGCAAGTCATTTGTGTGGACATATAGTGCTCCATTATGGAAGAAGGGCAGCTCTGTAGTCCTCTCGTCCAAAATGAAACCGATAGAAGCAGCGAGGATGATTTGTCGGCAGCTACAAGCAGAGGATCGTTTTGGTTGGAGTCGAAAGCCATATGGGTCATTGCAGCCGCGACTATCGTCAGTCGAGTAGCAACCTCAGGATTAAGTGTGATTACACAGGCATTTGTTGGGCACATTGGTGATGTGGAACTTGCAGCGTTTTCTTTGATGGTTGGTCTCATTATAGGGTTCGATTCTGGAATCTTGATGAGTATGATTGTCCAAGTCTTTATTGACTTCTAATCTGATCTATACATTTTAAGTTTTTATCAACTTCTAAGTTTAAAATTTTATGGAAAGAGAAGTTGAAGACCGTAAAGATTAAGCTAGGCTTACACAAAACATATAAAACCAGAAGACATGATAAAAAAAGTGTTTCACTTGTTTTGTAAAATGTAACTTTGTCTTTGACTGCAATTTAGAATCATGTATATAATTTGTGCAGTAAACGGGTTTGTAGGAGAAAGTGTTGTGAAATGTAATGTTTTATACTTTAAAAACCAAAAGACATGATAAAAAAAGTGTTTCACTTGTTTTGTAAAATGTACCTTTGCCTTTGAATGCAATTTAGAATCATGTATATAATTTGTGCAGTAAACGGGGTTGTAGGAGAAAGTGTTGTGAAATGTAATGTTTTATACTTTAATCTTGCTTTAATAGATTGGAATGGGGAATACGCGTGGGACTCTTTGTGGGCAAGCTGTTGGCAGAAATAAACACCATATGCTCGGAATATATCTCCAACGCTCTTGGATTGGGCTCCTGGGATTCACAGTTCTTCTTCTTCCCGTGTTTTTGTTTACAACCCCTATTCTCAGGCTCTTGGGACAGTCTGAGGATGTCTCTCAACTATCTGGGAGAGTAGCACTGTGGTGCATTCCTCTTCATTTTTCATTTCCATTCTATTTTGCCATTCAAAGATATTTAATTTCACAGAGAAAGAACAGTATCATAGCATGGTCAGCTGCAGTTGGAACAGTAGTCTCTGTTCTGTTAAAATGGCTCTTTGTTTTGAAGTGGAATATGGGTCTCAACGGGGCACTTGCCTCACTAGACATTGGGTGGTGTGTTAGGATTTAACAATGATTCTATATGCGGAATAAAAACTTAAAGAATCATAAAACTGGAATGAAGGTTTAATGCCCAGTAAAAATAAATTACCTCCAGCCATTGATAACGCTCTTGCTGCAGTCAAACCTTTCTATTACGCTTCCACAGTCCACTTGCACTCCAGCTTCAATCCAAGCAAAAAGAAAAGAACACAGAAAATCTGAAGGCACTTCCAAGCTCTGTTCTCTCAGCTAGATGGTGTAAAAACTGAAGGGAATTGAGATACAAGCTTGGGGACCAAACATATAAATTTATAGCCAAGCTTCCATCAAGCTTCTGATGGCTATGTGTCAGGTGTTCCACAGATCAAGGTAGAGAACTCCAGATGGAGTAATGGACCACTTCAGTAGCTCCCAACAATAAATTTATTAACTGCAGTTGATTTCCTTAATTTAAGGAAATTACTGTAGTTGGTTTCCAAAAATTAAGAAAAGACTGCAGTTTACTTCCTTAATTGTAGGCAGCAGTTGTTAAAAAATTAATGGAGCTTAACATTCTCCCACTTGGTCCATACTTCCAAACTTAATGTCTCAACTTAAAACCCATTGATAATCTGTATTAAGTAATAGATACACGAATCATGGCGATAAGTCCTCTAATGACGAGTATTATCTTCCATGTATTACTATGTATTTATTCTTATTATAATTTATGTGGCAACAATTTCTCAAATCAACTTAAAGTGCACATAAATATGAGAAAAAACATCACAATAATTAAGAATTTCATTAAAATAACATTGTCCATACAATGAGAAACTACATAATGGAACCAAGTCCCATATTCATTACATGATCCTTGAATTTAAACGGTGGCATGCCCTTAGTCAAAGGATCAGCTATCATCAACTCAGTGCTGACGTGCTCAATGACCACTTTCTTTTCTTTAACACGTTCCCTTATAGCTAAATACTTAATGTCGATGTGTTTATTTCGACTCCCACTTTCGTTGTTTTTAGCCATAAAAACAACAGCTGAATTATCACAATATATTCTCAATGGCTTAGAGATAGAATCCATAATTCTAAACCCATAAATGAAACTCTTAAGCCATACACCATGTAAAGTAGCCTCAAAACAGGAGACGAACTCGGCTTCCATAGTGGAAGTGGCAATCAAGGTCTGCTTGGCACTCCTCCATGATACAGCTCCACCGGCCATCATAAAAATGTAACCTGATGTTGATTTGCGTGAATCAACACATCCAGCAAAGTCAGAATCTGAGTAGCCAATTACTTCCAAGTTGTTCGTCCGTCTATACATAAGCATGTAGCCTTTGGTTCCTTGAAGGTACCTCATTACTTTCTTTGCAGCTCTCCAGTGGTCTAAACCTGGATCACTCTGATATCGTCCCAACATTCCCACAACAAATGCAATGTCAGGTCTTGTGCAAACTTGAGCATACATTAGGCTTCCGACAGCAGAAGCATATGGAATGTTATTCATTTGTTCCCTTTCAAGGTCGTTCTTCGGGCATTGGTTCAAATTGAACCTATCACCCTTCACAATGGGAGCTACACTTGGTGAACAATCCTTCATCCGAAATCTCTCTAAAATTTTATTAATATAGGTTTCCTGTGACAGACCCAAGATGCCTCAAAATCTGTCTCTATGGATCTTAATGCCAATGACATAAGATGCCTCACCCATATCCTTCATATCAAAATTTTTGGAGAGGAATTGTTTCACCTCATGTAGCAAACCCTTATCATTGGTTGCTAGCAAAATGTCATCCACATATAAAACAAGAAAACAAATTTTACTCCCACTAACTTTCAGGTATATACATTGATCCATAATGTTTTCTACAAAACCAAAAGAAGAAATTACATTATGGAATTTCAAATACCATTGGCGGGATGCTTGTTTTAAACCATATAATGACTTCTTGAGCTTGCAAACCAATTGCTCACCATCACTAGAGGGGGATCCTTCAGGTTGTTTCATGTAAACCTCCTCCTTTAGATCTCCATTAAGAAAATCCGTTTTCACATCCATTTGTTGCAACTCCAAGTCAAAATGGGCTACTAATGCCATAATAACGCGCAAAGAATCTTTCTTAGATACAAGAGAAAAAGTCTCCGTGTACTCGATTCCTTCTTTCTGAGTGAATCCCTTAGCAACAAGTCTTGCCTTGTATCTCTCAATGTTGCCCAATGAGTCTTTCTTTGTCTTAAAGACCCATTTACATCCAATGGCTTTTGCACCATTAGGCAACTCAACAAGATCCCAGACTTCGTTACTCTTTATGGAATTCATCTCTTCCTTCATGGCATTGTACCATAGTTCTGATTCTTTGCAACTCATGGCTTGTGAAAATGACTCGGGATCATTTTTGGCTCCAATGTTGTAGTCAGATTCTTGTAGATACACAACATAATCATTAGGAATTGCTGATCTCTTTGGTCTAGTAGATCTTCTTAATGTTGTACCATCATCTTCCTGAGAA
The DNA here is from genome assembly GCA_031772625.1 of Pinus tabuliformis. Taxonomy (NCBI): domain Eukaryota; kingdom Viridiplantae; phylum Streptophyta; class Pinopsida; order Pinales; family Pinaceae; genus Pinus; species Pinus tabuliformis. The sequence continues at coordinate 524,363,107 of CM062813.1, read as the reverse complement.
GTATGTGGTTCAACTTGTTGTTCAAAAGTTCTTGGCAACTCTTGAACTCCTTGATCTACTGGAATATCGTCAACAGCTTGTGGAACTTCAACAATTGGTTGTTCAACGCCAGTTTGTACTTGAGGGGTGCCATGAACAATAACCAATCTATCACTTGAAATGGAAGGTTGAGATTCTTAATGATCCTTCTCAAAACTATGTTTCTGGTTTGATCGCTCCCACTGATCAAGTCATTTTCAAGAAACTTTGCATTTCTTGATTCCACAATCCTAGTGCTGTGAGATGGACAATAAAATATGTAACCTTTAGACCTTTCAGCGTATCCAATGAAATACCCACTAATGGTCCTTGGGTCCAGCTTCTTCTCTTGTGGATTATAAATTCTCACTTCAGACAGGCATCCCCAAACGCGCATATGTCGCAAACTCGGTTTCCAACCTTTCCATAATTCAAATGGCGTTTTAGGAACCGCCTTGGTTGGAACTTGGTTTAATATATACACTGTCGTCTTAAGTGCTTCAATCCACAAGGATTTAGGAAGATTGGAGCTGCTAAGCATACTCCGCACCATGTCCAATAATGTTCGATTTCTTCTTTCTGCTACACCATTATGGTTGGGTGAACCAGTGATGGTGTATTGGGCAACAATCCCATGCTCTTGAAGAAATTTAGCAAATGGCCCAGGTGCTTGTCCATCTTCTGTGTATCTACCATAATATTATCCACCTCTATCTGATCTCACGATCTTAATTTGCTTGCCGCATTGTTTCTCTACTTCAGCCTTAAAGATCTTAAAGGCATCTAATGCTTCGCTCTTTTTATGAAGCATGTAGAGATACATATATCGTGAGTAATCATCTATAAAGGAGATGGAGTATCTCTGACCATGTGAGTCCATGTCTGGACTACATATATCAGTATGTATGATCTCTAATATGTCCGAACTCCTATTGACACCTTTCTTTGACTTGTTGGTCTGCTTTCCCTTTATGCAGTCCACACAAGTCTCAAAATCAGTAAAATCCAGAGTATTAAGTACCCCTTTATTTACCAATCTTTTAATTCTTTCTATGGAGATATGACCTAGTCTCTGGTGCCATAATTTAGAGGAATCTTCATTAATAACACATCTTTTAGTGCCAGTGTGAACATGCATTGAATCATAAGTGACATTGTTTTGTAAATTAATGCAGTAAAGACCATCAGACAAAATACCATTCCCAACATAATCAGATTTATAGAATAGACTGGAAGATTTTTCTGAAAAATTTAAGGAATATCCAAAAGGTACAAGCCTTGAAACTGAAATCAAGTTTCTAGAAAAACTTGGAACATAAAAGGTCTTTTCTAATTCTAAAACAAAGCCATTACTTAAAGTTAAATAACATGTTCCTATAGCTTCCACATGCAAGCCCATCTTTTTTCCTTATAAGATGCTTTGCTCACTTCCCACTGGCTTCCTTAGGTTTTGCAAACCCTGCAAGGAATTCGAAATGTGAATTGTTGATCCAGAATCAATCCACCATGTGTTAATATTAACGTTAACCATATTAGATTCATAACAAACAAATGAGATTAAATTACCTTTGTCCGCAAGCCATTTCTGAAATTTGGCGCATTCCTTCTTCATGTGTCCCTTCTTTTTACAGAAGAAACACTTGGAATCCTTCTTGATATCGGCTTGGGGAGGTACTTTACCTTTCCCTTTCCGATTGGCTTGAGATTTGCCCTTTCCACGCGTTGCCAGCATTGCACTCTCTCCCAGTTCCATCACCAGTCTCTCTTCCTCTTGAACACACATGGTCATGAGTTCATTAATTGACCATTTATCCTTATGTGTGTTGTATGAGATTTTGAAAGGTCCATATTGGTGCGGAAAGGTGTTCAGGATGTAGTGCACTATGAAGGACTCCAATATATCAACCTCGAGTTTCTTCAATTGAGCCACAGTGTCCCTCATCGGCATGATGTGTTCGCGCACACCTTTCACACTGGTGAGCCCTAGGGATGAGAACTTCATGATTAGGGTGCTTGCTAGTGCCTTGTCTGAAGTGACGAATTGATCATCAATGGCCTTCAACAAGTCTCAGACCTTTTCATGCTGATCAACGGAACCACGAATACCAGCTGAAATTTTAGTCTTAATGAACATTATGCTTAGACGATTGGATCGCTCCCATCGTTCATAAAGCATGATGTTCGTTGCAGTGCTAGTATTAGTGAGTGCCTGTGGTTCATCTTTCCTAATAGCATAATCTATGTCCATCCACCCCAAATGAAGGAGAATCCTCTCCTTCCAAACCTTATAGTTATCTCCCTTAAGTTCGGGAATGTCACAACGAATTTCAGAGAAATTTGCAGGTTGTACAACTGCATCAAAATTAAAAATCACATGCTTATGTTAAAATTGAGGCTTAGATAAAATTTCATGTTTTACCAATGTAAATCATGCTCAAAATTGAATCTAATGACATAAAAATTGACTGTGGGCTAAATTTTCAATTCAAACAGATTCAATTTTTTATAATTCTGAACTTTATGATAAAACTTATTAATTCATAACTCCTATGGGTAGGTTATGAAATTTTATCCTAATTAATTACATAAATATAATAAAAATTCTTGTGGGATAAAATTTATCATATTTAGTCTAATTAATTACAATTTAATGTTTAAATAATCTTTATGTGATCTAACCAATCATAATATATAATTTTTTTTTTTAATTAAGGATGCTATGGCTATTCTCTAATTAATTAAAATTATATGGATCACTAGACATTACCCATTATAAAATTGCATAAACAAAAATATATATATATATGGAAAACGGAAACAATTACCGCACTAATCAAACTCCTAAAAAAAATATGAATGTGAATGTGTTCTTAATAATGTATTCCTTTACCTCCCATTGCCACATTTTCACCATATCCAAATTGGCAAGTGTGTGTGATGTTTACATAGAAGCTATAGGATTAAGAACATACATGTGGTCCTAATAATATGTTCCTTTACATTTCATTCCCATTTTTTTTTTTAATAAATGAACTTCTCATAAGCATCCATAAAAAAACATATTTATTAATTTGTTGTGATATTATTTAAATGAAATAATATAAATGAAAATATTAAAAAAAATAAAAATAAATTATTTTCAATGATTAATTAATAAATTTGCTTGAAAATGAATATAAATGTGGTTTAACTTTCCGATTCTAAAAATAAATGGATAATGTCCCATTTCATTTTCAAGAATCTAATCCATTTTTTATCTCTAATTTTAAGTGAGATATTAAAGAGAATCTACTTAGTCAATTGCCATCCTCAAAACCCATTCACTACTATATTCAATAAAATAAAAACTTAAATTATATTCCACATACTTATTACTTTTATCTTAAAGAAAATATCGTATTTGTCATTGTATGCGTCATTAGAACTTTTCAGAATCAGATATAACCGTAGGGTTATGGTTTGGCAGACTTTGATGCCTGGACGCAACAATACGGTGGTTTGTTTCATTTTCATTATCCTGCGATTTTTTTTATAATGGATGCTGTGGGTGCTTCGCAGGAGAAGGTGGTGAGGGAATTTCAGAAGGGCTCCCATCCAGAACATCCGCAGGGATCTCCACAATGTGAGAATCAACAGGCACATTTGGTTTAGAAACAACAATCACATCTTCGCACGTGGCCATTTTGGCAAAGCAAATTTCGAATAGCAAACACAAAATCGAAAAGATGCCGCGAACGTTTTCGAAAACAGAAAATGCAGAATGAATCTGCGAGCTTTAAAACCGACAGATTGAATTCAATCACAGAGCGCTTGTAACTTTGTAACTCGAAGTGTTATCTATGAGAAATACGACAGGTATTAACCAAAAAAAAAGATCATTATCCTTTCGTTTAAAAGCGACTGAATTCGAATTTGAGAAAACAAATCTTTCGGAGCATGGACTGTGATTTTCGTTATAACAACATAATCTTGGTAAGCAGAACACACCAAGCAGAGATACATGTTCAGCTCCGATACCAATTGCTAGGATTTAACAGTGATTCTATATGCCGAATAAAAACTTAAAGAATCATAAAACTGGAATGAAGGTTTAATGCCCAGTAAAAATAAATTACTTCCAGTTATTGATAACGCTCTTGCTGCAGTCAAACCTTTCTATTACGTTTCCACAGTCCACTTGCGCTCGAGCTTCAATCCAAGCAAAAAGAAAAGATCACAGAAAATCTGAAGGCACTTTCAAGCTCTGTTCTCTCAGCTAGATGGTGTAAAAACTGAAGGGAATTGAGATACAAGTTTGGGGACCAAACAGATAAATTTATAGCGCTTCCATCAAGTCGCTGATGGCTATGTGTCAGTGTTCCACCGATCAAGGTAGAGAACTCCAGATGGAGTAATGGACCACTTCAGTAGCTCCCAACAATAAATTTATTAACTGCAGTTGATTTCCTTAATTTAAAGAAATTACTGCAATTGGTTTCCAGAAATTAAGGAAAGACTGCAGTTTACTTCCATAATTGTAAGCAGCAGTTGTTAAAAAATTAATGGAGCTTAACAGGGTGGATACCTGTTATTATCCAATTCCTGTATGTTACCTGTGGAGGGTGCCCACTCACATCGACTGGATTTTCAAGGGAAGCTTTTTGTGAAATTTGGCCATGTCTCAAACTATCTGTTGCATCTGGTGTCATGCTATGGTAAGTACTTTTGAGCTTTGAATAACGTATTTATATGACTAGCTTATCTGCGGATATCCCTGTTTACCCACTGCCAAACCATTATCCATTATGAATTGGGATTTCTAAGGTTTTCCATTGTTATCAACAGCTTGGAGATTTGGTATTACAGAATTTTGGTTCTGCTGACAGGACAAGTAAAGAACACTGAAGTTCTTGTTAATTCCCTCACTATTTGGTAAGCAAATTGGCTTTATATATCTCTATTTCATTTTTATATGATACAGAGAAAACCATTAACATTAATTGTGAAAAAAGATGGAGTAATCTACGCTATGAATCAGAGGTACACTGTCCACCATGAAGTGGGCATGTAGATTAGTGTCAGCGGAGGTAGCAATCCACATATGAATCCAACCAGTGTTCAGTATGAAATAGGTATACAAAATGAAACAATCACAATCTGCTCTGTCAAGCCACAGATTGGCTTGAGAAGGGTCGCAAAGTTCAATTCCAATCACAGTTTGCTATGCCAAGCCACACATTGCTTGAGTGGAACCACAGAGCTCCATTCCAAGCCTGCAGTACAGTTTTTGGCAACACAAGTAATTACTTTCATGTTTTAATGAAAAGATAAAGCAATCGCAATTTGTCAAGTCAATGAAATTATAGTGGTCGATTTAGCTATTACAGAATAAGAGGTTGCATTCATGTTAAACTATATTGTGTCTGAATACCTTACAGCTTGAACATCAACGACTGGGAATTGTCTATACCGCTTGGATTTCTTGTTGCAACCAGGTAATTCCTCAAAAACTTTAAACTTTAAGACCACCTTTGTAGTCAAGACTGATGCAATAGAAGCCCCAGCATCTGTTGAAGAATCCCCGTGAGGGTGGCCAACCAACTTGGAGCCCAGAATCCCCGTGGAGCCAAATTTTCTATACTTGTCTCAACGGCCTATTCCTCTATTATAGGAATTGCCATTTTGGTGATTCTGCTGCTTTTCCGCAGTGATTTGGGTTATTTGTTTACAAAGAGCACTGCAGTGCAAGAGGCTGTTGCCAAATTGGCCATCTTGTTAGCATGCACAATCATCCTCAACAGTGTACCGCCCGTTCTCGTCGGTAAACTGCATATCACAAGCTCTTCAAATTCCCATTTCTTATGATTTTTTCTCAGATGTTATGAGATTTATAATCTTAGTTTTTTAATGAATTTATAATCTTAAGTTAGAGCCGTGCAAGAGGCTGTTGCCAAATTGGCCATCTTGTTAGCATGCACAATCATCCTCAAAAGTGTACAGCCTGTTCTCATCTATAAACTGCATATTATAAATTCATTAAAAAACTAAGATTATAAATCTCATAACATCTGAGAAAAACTCATAAGAAATGGGAATTTGAAGAGCTTGTGATATGCAGTTTACCGATGAGAACCGGTTGTACACTGTTGAGGATGATTGTGCATGCTAACAAGATGGCCAATTTGGCAACAGCCTCTTGCACTACAGTGCTCTTTGTAAACAAATAACCCAAATCACTGCGGAAAAGCAACAGAAGCACCAAAATCACAATTCCTATAATAGAGGAATAGGCCGTTGAGACAAGTATAGAAAATTTGGCTCCACGGGGATTCTGGGCTCCAAGTTGGTTGGCCACCCTCACACTGCATCCAACAATTCAAGGGAATGTAAGGGTGCTCTTCAATAGATGCTGGGGCTTCTATTGCATCAGTCTTGACTACAAAGGTGGTCTTAAAGTTTAAAGTTTTTGAGGAATTACCTGGCTGCAACAAGAAATCCAAGCGGTATAGACAATTCCCAGTTGAGCATCCTTTCAACTGGAGTTGATAAAACTAGAGGGTTGAAGCCTCCTTCTAGTTAGAGCTAATAAAACCAAGGGGTTGGAGTTGGTAAATTAGGGTGTTGGAGCACCCTTTTAGTTGGAGATGATAAAACAAGGGAATTGGAGCCTCATTCCAGTTGGAGTTGGTAAATTAGGGTGTTGGAGCATTCTTTAAGTTGGAGTTGTTAAAACTAGGGGTTTGGAGCCTCCTTCTAGTTGAGGTTGGTAAATTAGAGTGTTGGAGCATCTTTTTAGTTGGAGCTGATAAAACCATGGGGTTTGCGCCTCCTTCCAGTTGAAGTTGGTAAATCAGAGTGTTGGAGCATCCTTTCTGTTGGAGTTGATTAAACCAAGGGGTTAGAGCTTCCTTCCCATTGGAGCTAGTAAATTAGGGTGTTGGAGATTCCTTTCAGTTGGAGCTTATAAAACTAGCAGGTTGGAGTTGGTAAATTAGGGTGTTGGCGCATACTTTTAGTTGGAGCTGATAAAAACATGGAGTTGGAACCTCCTTCCAGTCATTTTTGAAGAATATTGGAAGTTGGAGCTTCCTGATGATGTAATATTTATGACTTATATTAAAATCGTTCAATGTTTTTTTCTCTCAGAAGGTTTTCCACCTAAAAATCTCGTGAATTGCCTTTTGATGTTGTGCATTGTTGAATGGTGTTGTTAACTATTTAATTTTTACATGATATGATTAAAATATTAAAAAGTGCCCAATATTGATTCATTCCTAACCTTCTTAGTGTTGTTGAATATTCCAACATTAGTAATACATGCCATTAAACAATATTTTCAAAATTTCATTTCTTTTCACACTCATTTTTCAAAATATGTTAAATATACACTGATTTCTTCTTACCTCTTCACGACATCACCCATTGTAGAGTAAATTAAATACCATCCATATGGTTATTAAAGGCATGGTTTCGAAGATGTCTATGTAATTTCTAATCAAGATGTACGATTGTTTAATGAGAGTTTTCATTATTCCCTCCTATTTTCATGATCGAGTAACCAAATTTGCTATATAGGCTTTGCCTGATTTGTTATAATCCTTAGCCTTTGCTAATTATCCCAATCCCCACTCTTCTTTGTGATGTGCAATAAAACATGTTTATCCAAAACTTCTATGTAAACACACATAAAATAATCAAATTGATCTATGGCTATTAGAGGATAGATTTGGTGCATCAAAATGATAATGGAAAATACTAGTGGGTGATTGAGTTAAGGAACGTAGGAAACGAGTTCAAAACCAAGAGGTTGGTCCCCAAGTTTGGGTGAGAAATCGTTCCCTTTTTAAATTCTTAAAATAAACAAAAAAAATTCAATCAGTTTCTGATTTAATTTTTTTCTTCCATGGTCATGGTTTTCTGCTTTTGTGTCATTGTAAACAAAGAGATTTTTTTTTTTTTTTCCTTATAATTTTTTAATTTCTTTTCAAATTTTAGTTTTTTGCTTTTTGTTAGTTTTAACCTTGTTACTATAGCAAAAAAAATTCAATCAGTTTCTGATTTAATTTTTTTCTTTCATGGTCATGGTTTTCTGCCTTTGTGTCATTGCAAACAAAGAGACTTGTTTTTTTTTTTTTTTTTCTCTTTCCTTATAACTTTTTAATTTCTTTTCAAATTTTAGTTTTTGGCTTTTTGTTAGTTTTAACCTTGTTACTATTGTCATTCGTCATGAGTTTGTTGTTAACAATTTAGTATTTATTTATTTATTTTTGCCAATTTCATAGGAATTTGGTACAACATGAAATTTACTTTGGCACCTTCCCTCCTGTTTTTATATGTTGAATTATATTCATTCAAGGAAAGGCAAAGGAAACTAGGCCAGAAGCAACAAGGGTAGCATGAATATGATTTAGTGCTAGCCTGAAAGGATGTTGAGATGTTAGCATTTATCAAAGACTGATTGGTCCTAGATCAAATAAAAAAACCTCAACCTAATGGCACAAAAGTGTCAATTGGGTGTAAAGCATAGTTACCAAGTTCCTCCCTATCAAACAAAAGATATGAAAATGTAATGATTTGATTCAAATACCATATAATTTGTGGAAATTCTATCTGATTTGCCTTAGGTTTGAAAATGTATGGTTTGTACTTTATCTACAGATTAAATGATTAAGAGGCCATTTGAGTCCCCTATATCGACTGGGTCACTAGAACATACCCTCTTCTCTTTCACAACCCCTTTTCACCCTTCAATCATTTTCATTAACTTAGCTAACGACCTACCTTAATAAAATCTCGTCTGATCTTTTCTTTTATAAGGTGTCGACGAGATCCTCTTTCATTAACTAAGGACTAAGGAATATTAGGACCTCCCTCTTTCATTTTGAAGCCCTGGCTCGCTTATGCAGAGCCACTCAGGCAAAAAATTAGAGAAAATAGGTGCAAGTTGGCTAGCATAACGTGCAACACATTTTCATAGTTTATTCATTATTTAGATGGCATAGGATTTTAAGGGTAGTACTTGTCTAAATACAAATAAATAACTGTATCTACACATGCTTCTATTCTTAGGGACGCTAGATAAATATGTTTTGAAAACTAATTTTATACATATTTATTTGTTTATATGAGAAATATTTTAAATAAATAAGTGTTGAAATTAAAAGAAAAATTTCAGATTTTAGTTTTGAAAATAAGTAAGATTGAGGAGAAAAAGGGCAAGTATTAACAATATGGCACAAGTATTAACACTGTAGCACACGTATTGGAAATTCTTATTGGCATACGTTCATGAGAGATATGGAATTTGACAACGAAATTTCTTAGGTTGGTCTATATTGGAACCTCGCATGAATAATTTATCATCTAGGCAAATTTGGGAGTGCCTTGACGGCCGAAAATGAAACCATCAATCCGCTGTCTATTATGCCTTGCAAATTCTTATTATTAAAAAAGGGCAAGTATGATATGTGTGTATGAATCCTCCTACCCATCTACTGCAAAATCAGCATTGGCCAAATAAACTACCGAAACGACTAATGATGATGTTTAAAATGGGTTGTTTGTTGTGCAAAGGCATCCTTCTTTGTTACATTCCTAAGGCGATATGGGAAAGCTTTCTCTTACTTTCTAACTTGCCTACATACACGTTATTATGCAATCTGCTAAAAGGCAGACATGCCCAAGTAATGTGCTCTCCGCCTATTGGTGATTGGCATAAAAAAATTATTTAAAAACTCTGATTAAAGCAACTCTTTCGGGATTAAAGTATTAACATTTGAGCCTACTTTTTAGTTCCTTTTTCCCTGACAATGGACACACCAGAGGTGGCCCACAGATAAGAAGTTGAGTTAATGCAATGAACACTGATTTTAATATGAAATATGAAGCTCCTTGCAATTCATTAAAAAATCCAGTAAAGCATTGCAATGAATGTTAACTCATTCTTCTATTTTATATTTCTTAATACAGTATATAATTCAAAAATTTCAACTTTTGGAACAACAATTACAGCCAACACTTCTTAATTACATAATTTTTTTCCAGAGTTACAGGGACTAAAATGACCTGCAATACAACACTTGTTAATTACATGTGGTTATCTTTTTATGATAAACTCATTAATCATTTGATAGAGTAAAAACTAGCCACTTAAGAGTATTAAATAATTCTTTCAATTTTTTAAGTGAATTATAAATAAATTGAGTATTCAAAAAAGTTTACAAAGTTAAAAATATCAACATGACATTATTATGCAATTTTCTACCAAAATCGTTAGGAGGATTCTCTTTCAATGGAAAATATGGCCTCTTCACATAATTCACCCTAATTTTATGAAATGCCATCACATGTACAATGGAAAGTTGATTCTTTCATGCTTCTTTTAGCGTAAATGCTAGCGACAAAACCATTGGTTCTTTTGGCATAAATGCTAGCGACAAAACCATTAGTTCTTTTGGCATAAATGCTAGTGAAAAAACCATGGATTTGGTAGAAATAAGTGAAGCTCGTAGGACATATGCATATGTTTATTATCTTTCCTTGTTTGATAATGATGTTGATCGTGTCAAACAAAAACAAAATTTTTCCAATTCATTCAAAGTGATGCTTTCTCCCCTGCAATAGCTACCTCCTCCGCTGCCTCCTTCTTTAGCCAATCAGGGGTCGATTTCATGATAGGCTTCTTGGCCTCAACCCTCTATGTAGTAGTGGTGTTAATCTCATCCAATGAGATGGTCTCCACATCAAGTGTCTTTTGAATTTGCCTCACCCACAATCAGAGATTGTTGTAGACACAGACCATGTCGTTAAGGCGTTAGGAATCCAACCTGTATGAGGGTCATAAATTATAAATTAATAATGTGGTAACCTAGTTGTTATATGTTGATATTAAAATTTCAGATGAAGATTAGTGCATCTGTTTTTTGTGTTCTCTACCAGATTCATGTGACAATATGGTTGTTGCAATAGGTAGCAATACAACTACATTGAAGTTTGATGAAATAGTCTCATCCTTGCTTTCGTAGGAGATGAGACGGAAAATATTGACGGTCGGAATGGATATGCCCTATCTGTATGAGGACAGTCCTAGAATAGAAACAAAAATAAGTCCTCGAGTGGAAGATTTAAATCTAGAGGGAAATCTAAATCTCTAGGAAAACCTGTAAAGGTGTGCTAGAAATGCGGAAAGGAAGGGCACTCCAAAAAGCAATTATAGATTAAAGCTCCTGAGAAATGAAAGGGATATGATGATGCTCCTTATGCAGATATGAAAACCACCTCAGATGAATGTGGGGATGTGTACTTGGCTTCTTTTTAAAGTACACATATACATCATGAGGAATGGTCGTTTGAATCAGGTGCATCCTTTCACTTCACTCTCTATAGGGAGTGGTTCTGCGAGTATGAGAAATATGATGTTGGTAATGTCTTTAGGGGATGATAGGAAGGCTAGAATTATCAGGCGTGGACAAGTCAAGCTGAAGTTGCAAGGTGGGAGGACTAGAACGCTTTCGAGTGTTCTACATATTCCTGCATTGGCTAGAAATCTAATTTCTATAAGCAATATGGATGATGTAGGTGTAAAAATAGTGTTAGAGAAGAATACCTACAAGATGGTTCGGGGGGCACCTGTATTGATGTGGGGATTTTATATTGGAATTATGTACAAGCTTCTGGGTAGTATTTTTATTGATGAATGCAATAGTTTTGTGGTTCCTGAAAATGGAGCATAAAATGTACTAGTCACTAGTGAAAATACCATGCTATGGCATCAAAGGCTTAGACATATTAGAGAGAAGGGCCTTCGAATACTTCATGGTAATGGTATGTCTAGTTTCTCTCTGGATTTCGATTTATATGAACAATATTGTGTATATGGGCAACAAAATCGAGTGAGTTTCCCCTATGGTGCTAAGAGGGCGAAACAGATATTAGATCTTATGCACAGTGATGTGTTTGGACCTATTTTGGTTGCATCACTAGGTAATTTGTATCATTTATATATGAATTCTCAAGGAATACATGGATATATTTCTTCAATAAGAAATATGAAGTCTTTGACAGGTTTAAACAATTTAAGGCTTTGGTGTATAACCAGACAGATAAAAATATAAAGGTGTGGAGGAAAGATAATGGTGGAGAGTTTTGCAAGAAGGAATTTAAAGAGATTTCTAAGAAGTGTGGTATAGCATGGTAGAATACTGCTCCATACACACCTCAGCAAAACGAAGTTGCAAAAAAAATGAACAGGATGTTGATAGAAAAGGAAAGAAGCATTCTCAATGGTGTCAGGTTAGGATATGAATTTTGGGTAGATGCAGTGGAGACTGCATGTTACCCGGTTAATATATCACCTTCATCATCGTTGGAAGATAAGACTCCACATGAGGTATGGATTGGTAAGAAACCCTCTCTTTCACATCCAAATCTTAAAAGGTTATAAGCTTTGGAACCTAGGAACAAGGAAGGTTGTGTATAACTGAGATGTGGTGTTTAGAGAGGTGAAATATGTTATTAAACATGAAGTCCTACCAAAGGAACCTAAGAAGAGAGAGTTTGATCTAAAGGAGGAAGAATCCGACTCTACAACAGAACAAGAATCAGAAGATGAAGAGCCACAAAATCTAGCTGTGAGAAGATTAGTTCAAAAAAGAAGGCAGCCAGAAAGATATAGTCCGTCTGCTTTCTGTTCAAATTTTTCTTTATCTATTATTGATGATGATCCTAGAACTGCCA
>CM062813.1:524046386-524350275 GCA_031772625.1 Pinus tabuliformis | reverse complement strand
CCTTGATGGGAGCCTTGATGTGGAGGTAGACTCAAGATAGCTGAGGTTGGGTTCTAACGTTGGGGATTTCTGGAAGGACCAACCAGTCCAGGCATGGAATGAGGTCCCAAACTGGAAATTTGAGCCAGATGATGGATGCATCTATTGTTTAAGAAATTTGATGACGGGTATGGCCTCTTTATGCATGATCAATGGTTGTTGTCCCTGGATTTTGTCAGTTCCAAAGTTGATGCTGGCTCCCCCCCCTAGAACTTTCGAAATATTTTGAATCATAAAGGTAGGGCTTTCTTGCATAACCTCCAGATTTTAGTGAGTCTCTGTTGGATATTGGAGTCAAGGAGCTTCTTCTGCCTTTGGAAGTTTAGATATTTGATCTCCAGCACCTTTTTCCACCACGATGAGGGTCTTGTTATTAAGCTCCATACTATTTTCGCTCCAAAGGCCAAATTTAAGAACTTTGGCGATCTAATACCAAGACCTCCTCTATCTTGGGTTTGGATTACATGCTTCCAACTAACTAAATTAAGCTTGCTTTTATCATTCTTCCCCCCTTGCCAAAGGAAGTGGCGAAGTGCAACCTCCCATTTTATGGTGAAAAATGGCAGGAGCTTGATATAGAGAAAAATGGTAAAGGGAAGGGAAGTGATACCTGATTTAAGGAGAATGAGCCGGCCTGCAGGGTTGAGCCACAATGTTCCCCATTGCTGCACTTTTCTCTTTACCTTGTCAATGATTCCGTTCCAAGTTTTAGCCTTCAAAGGGCCCAAGCTCATTGGCATGCCCAGATAGGAAAAGTGGGTCCATTCCAGCTTGCATGTGACACCAAATATGTTTGCAATGCTATGGATAACCTGATTTGAAGTGTTCCATTCATATATACAGCTTTTGAGCTGATTGACCAAGCCTCCAGAGTACCCCATAGATTGGTCAAGGAGTTTCTTGAATTGCCTTGCTATTATGCTGGAGGCTCCCCCAATTAATAAGGTATCATCAGCAAACTATGAGTGATTAATGTTTTTTGCTCCATTCCCGAATTTGATACCAGTTATAAGGCCCACTCTCCGATTGTGGTCCAAAGCTTGACTGAAGGATTCTGCCATGAGGATGAAGAGGTAGGGAGAGAGGAGACAACCCTATCTGAGACCTCGGGAAGATTGGAATGCTTCACTTGGCCTACCGTTGATCAGGGGGGAGATCCATGGCCTAGATATACAAGCTACAATAATATTAATGAAGGGAGATTCGAAGCCCATCTTTTTATGACAGCAATAAGGAGGAATGCCTTACTCTATCGAAGGCATTCGCCAGATTGAGGTTTTAGAACAAATCCTTTCTCTTTCCTGGATAAAACTCGAGTGATGGCTTCTTGGACAAGGAGAATGGAATCAGTGATATGTCTGTTGGGCAGGAAACCTCCTTGATTTTCAAAAATCAGGGAGGGAAGGAGGGGTTTGAATCTCGTAGCTAAGATTTTGGATAGAATTTTGTAGGAGGAATTGCAGAGGGAAATGGGTCGGAATCTGGAAAAGGAAGAGCACCGATTTTCCTTAGGTATGAGGGCAAGAAAGGTGGAATTGGTGAATCCTCCTATTTTCCTTTTCTTTGTGCCCATCGAATCATCTTTGTCAGGTCCTTTTTTATCAGAGTCTAGAACTCCCTGAAAAAACAGATGGGGAATCCGTCAGGCCCAAGCGCCTTATCAAGGTGTAGACTCCAGATTGCTCTTTTAATTTCCTCTTCTTCAATTTCCTTGCTAAGGTTGTCGTTCATCTCCTTACTGACTCCTTTGGGCAGATGCTGGAGCAAGTCGGAATAGTCTTCTGCCCCTTTTATTTCAGTTAGGAGGTCCCTGTAGTGCTTGGAGGCAGCCTTCCTTATGGTTTCTTGAGTGCTGTGCCGATTTCCTTCACTGTCCAGGATTGTGTTTACATCATTCCTGAGCTTTTGAGCAGTCACCTGTTTGTGGAAGTAGCCTGTATTTTTGTCTCCTCCTTGAAGCCATAATTGTCTAGATTTTAAACGCCACTTGGTTTCTTCCTCCCTATTAATGTGACTCAGTTGTGCGTATAATACACTTTCTTGCTCATTATTTTGCTGCGATAATCCATGCTCTTCGATCCTTGACTGCACACCTTCTAATTCATTCTTGACTTTCTTTTTGATCTCCTCTGGCTCCTGATAATTATCTTTGGCCCAATCTTTTAAAATCTGCTTGGTTCTTTTTAATTTGGTTTCCCAAATAAAGCATGGCGAACCTTCCACATGTTGGCTCCAGGTCATCTAAACAATTTCTCTGGCTACAGGAATATGATTCCAAAGAGGGTTGTATTTAAATGGAATAGGGCCAAGAGGACAGTGGGTTTCCAAAGTTAGAGTGATGGGGTAGTGATCAGAGGTAGAGGTATTGAGAAATAGTGTAACAATTAAAGATATTTCCACCAGAGATTCAACTTTCCATTCAAGTGATATATGATAATTCTAGACTCTAAATTCGAAGAATAGTGTAACAATTAAAGATATTTCCTCATCTCTAGCAACCAGGTATTTTCTTCTTCCCTTTTCTTATTTTCGCCATTAAATATGGGGGCCTTAATTTTTCTTAGCTTTGCTTTTCTGCTCTTCTTCTAACTTCTCTAAGTGTTGAAAAAATATGGATATTATCTGATTCGATAGTAAAATAATCCCTTTTACTTGTTTTCCTAGCTGAGTGATAGTGTTGATAAGAAACAATTTTGGAGTGACTTGACCTTCCAATACCTCTCATCATAAACCATGCACTTTGCTCATAAGCTAATCTGGACTCAGTTTTCTATGTCAATTCACTCTAAATTTTGTTTAAACTCTTAAATATTTGGTTTCTAATATGTTGTTTATCTTTTATCAGCTTCTCATTGTCATCTTTATAGTTGAGAAATTCCAATTTGAGATTTTTGATTGTTTCTTCCAAATCCCTACCCTTAGGTTGGTCCACTACATGATCATTAGTTGTTTTTAACATCATTCATGCTTATGTTTGTAACCCTAACTACTTCCTCTTCACTCTAAGGTCCTTGGGCATATTTTTGACTCCTATATGTTACTAGGAAATTTTCCCTGAAAATTTACTTATAGCGTTTCCTAAATATTTTGTTCAAATTGATCATTGACTTAAGAATTCTAGATTTTCCAGGTTGTCCTCTTCGTCAATTTCTTTGTATTGACTATCTACTTGTGTTATTCCAATCCCCAGGCTAAAATATATGACCTTTGAAATATTGTAACCTATTATGACATTTTAACATGTGAAGACTCTTGTAGATTTTCTTCAAAAGTTTCCAAAAATTTAACCTTCAATTCAAATTTTTGGGTAGGAAGTTATAATCATCCTGAAATTGTCATTCTAATTATTTGTTATATGCCCAATTCTTATTTGTGAGCTGTAACTTACGGTCTTTTTAAGTTTGCATAATTTTTGTCAAATTCTCCATACCGAGAAAATTCCAATTCTACCTACTTTCCTCAATGTTGTAACTATATTTCAAAATCTATAACTAATTTTCCTGTCAAAAGTACTTGTATTTTCTTGTACTTCCATATTTTTACCTATTCCTTGTGATTCTCACTCTTCTCTTTAGGATTTCCTCGGTTCCTTATTGGAAGTAAACAAGCTTTTTGGCCTCTTTCTCCAACTAGCCAACATGCTAACTTCTTTCTGACCCCACACACAATTTCATATATTTTCATATATTGTTTTATTTAAGATATATAAATATATATGTTTTTGTTTATATATTAATTGATTATATAAATATTATCCAATTATTAATCTATATATAAATATGAAAATCATTTAAATAACATATAAACTTAACACTTATGGACCAAAGTATATCCCCTCTATGTAAATATTCATAAATAATAAATAAATATGAAACCCAACCCTCAATAGCTCACAGTTCTAGTGACAACCCAAAAGGGTCATACATATAACATATTTATGTTTTTAAATAAATTACACGGAGCCCACCACTTCTCTTTTCATATTGCATGAACGCAAAACAACATATATATATAACCCATCTTACAATATTTTAAATAAATTAATATATGCATTATTGTTGACCCCACATAACCTCAAGGGTCCCTTCGGTTTATCGACCATTGGTAGTTTAAAATATCAAACAGTCGTTATGTTGGTTGATCTTAGATCTGATAGCTCATATCAACCCTATACAATTTCTAAAATCGTCCTTGGACATCGAATTTTTGGTCCATTAACAAGCTCCTCACAATCTAATATTCCAGGTTCCAAACTCCCTTAGCATGGTTCCAACTCGACATTGACAGAAGGCCCCTAACATCCAATGGTGGATACATGTTGAAAATGGATGGTCAAGACACAATGCGGACCCCCGCTCCCTCACTAATGTCATAGGGGTTCGTAATCAATGTTCCAACTCAGGGTTCTTCACATTATATCTGATGACGTTTATGAAATTTGACATTGGTCATCCAATGGCCAATATCAAATATGACCGCCCCCCCTCTCCCGTTAACAGCATAGTGGGAGGTCCATACTGTATTTTTTTATTACACTTGAAATTCTAATTCCCTGGTGAATTTTTACGCTCACATTCTTAGGACATTTGTCGAAGACTTAGCAGGAAACCTGTATTTCCTTAATTTTCATCAAACTTTGTCCAATCAAGCCTAAAACCCATCAATTTTTAACCAACAATTCCAGGTCGGGCACTGTTATACATCTGTATCGGCCTTAGCAATACCAAGAAATGAAATCACAACAAGGTTCCACTGAATTACAGGAGGAATAGACTAATTGGGATCTCTAGTTAGCTGATTCTGTGAGATTATATGCTACAGATGTGCAGTATCCAAACCAAAATGAACCTTCAGAGGCCAAGATTTTCTGTGGAGTGTACCTGCTTCCAGGGTTTATCAATCATCCCTGCATTCCATCTGCATCGAGATTCTTCATTGGGAAATACAATAGCTTGTTTATGTTATTATTTCCACAAACCCCAAAAATCAGATTTATCCCCCCTCAAGCCCCCTAAGAAGAAGAAACAAAAAACTTGAACTACCTGCTACCAACTCAAACTATTAGTTGCTTCTAGTCTCCTTTATTATTAAATGTGTTTGTATTTTAATATATTGCGTAGACACTAACTTTTGAGAGCAATTACTTCTCCAGATTTCATGTTTTTCATGATCTACTAGTATCACTCTGGCAGTTGGGTTCATAAACGTATGTTGTGGAAATGTATTCTGATCATATTCACTTTAGAAGTTGCATTCATGGTTGTTAGCCATGTTTTACATTGTCCAGTGACTGGAGCTTCTTCCCTGGTCATCTCAATTTCAGCACTGTGATTTGATACCAGCCTTGATCACAATTCATTGCAAGCTACATTTTAGGTCTGAGTCAGCCTTTCTTATCTTGGATAACGTGTCTTTCTTATGTAAATATTTATGATTTTCTAGATGTGCTCTGCTACCTCTTCTTACTTCATGATGTCAATTTAATATTGACTGAGGTTTTGGGGTTGCAACACTTAAATCATTCTTAACTTCTCACTCAAACAATAGTCTTTTCATCCATTTGTAATCTATTTTTTCCCATGTTTCTAGAAAGCCCCTTTCTTTGGTGACTGTCGTGTATGGCTATATAATTCTTTCTGATATTTACATGTCAATCCCAATTTGATTTTTTGGTCTAATATATAAATCATGAAGTCAAATATGCATAGGTAAATGTCTGTTATAGTCATAATCTCATCTAGTGTTTTAAATCACATTTATTCAGAATAAGATAGGACAAGGTGAAGCAATTAACTTATCAGACATCACCGTAATCCTTTTGGACCATGCATTTCCAATATGCATATCATGATTGTAAGTACTCACTTGATCCAGAAGGTGATATGAAAGATCTCCCATTCTATCATCAATAATACCAGAATGTCCATGCACATGAATATTCAACAGCAACCCTAGAGCATTCAAGTAAACCTGAGAACCCAAAAGACAACCAATTGCAAATGAAAACCAAGAGCAAGTAATCTTAATAATATCTTAGACCAGGTCACTCTCCCAATTTAGCAAAAATGGAGAAAGGTTATAGTAATCATGATGTGTGAAGGATCAACATTCTCTTTGCAAAGAAGCCAAGATTTGGGAGTCATATATATGGAGCTCTTTACTCAAATGTGCATGGCCTTCCAAGTAACATAACACTAGATGCCACCAATTGTGAGTATACCTGGCACCCTAAAATATGTCAGTGCATGATCGAACCCACTTTGCAAACTACCTACCATCTGTAATGTATGGATCACTGAACAGTGATAGAAGAGGGAAAAGACTACTTCACATGAATGAACAGCAAGCATTCCATGAATCCAAACATGTTTTCATAAATTGGATTGCCTCCTTAAAGCAACATTCATGCTGAAACACATGACATAGCTGTACGAAAAACTAATGGACATCAAAGACATGTTGTAAAATGATTAACACAAATAAAGTAGGTGCCCCCAGCCAAAACAAAATACTATTTTTCAAATGCAATGCAAAAAATAAGCCATCAATCTTGGATAAAAATTTAAACTAGCATTTGCACCTTATGTTGCAAAGGAAACGCCGTAAGGCATAGAGTGGGGAAGAATAGCATAGAGTGGAGAAGAATAGGTAATCAAATCCGTCAAAATTAAGATTAAATTGATCTACTAATTTTTCATTTACATACACTGAAATCGTATGCAGCGTGGGATAAGAATCTCAAGTTATCATTCAGATAAATTTCTATAGTCCATGTTCTATTTTAAATATTTTACTCTTTTGTCATAACTGGAAGAATCTCAAGTTATCATTGAGATAAATAAATCTCTATAGTACATACTCGTTATATATATATATATATATATATATATATATATATATATATATATATATATATATATATATATATATATATATATATATATGAATGAAGATCTCTGCTATGATTTATATTACTGTGGCAATGCCATTTTTCTCTCGCAAAGTTGCATCCATTGGTTTTTTTTAAGACATTAAAAGAATCTAGCTGCTATGGTTTGTTATGATCGATGGGTTATCTTTTAGATTATATTGTAGATGATGTTAGATACATTAAATCATTTTGAAATAAACACGGGCATGCCGTTGGCATTGATTAGCGGCATATGCTACAATAACTTATCTTCATTGAAAAAGAGGTTGATGTATTCATTGAGAATCTCTCACACTAAAACTTCTTGAAACATGGCTTGAAACACGTGTTAATGATGTTTTCATAGAAGGTGCAACAATGAATGTTGAAGGCAACGTGGATGTTGTAGAAAATAAAAATGTTAATGAAATTTCCTTGCAATAGTGTCCTTGAGAGACAAAATATTTTTATGATTTGTTTTGGAACAAATTGATGAAGAGCAAGCTATGGAAGGTGACATGTGGTAGTCGTTTACATACAAGCCAATTTTTGAATAAATAGAGGACATGCATGGACAACTTGGAACAATCGAACAGTTGCACCAGCCAATAAAGACACTGAAATCTGAAGCTTACAACAAAAAGACAAAGCTAAAGCAATGAAGAAAAGAAAAGGAAATCCAACTGATGTCAAAAAAAATTAAATTGTAAGCATAGCTTAGACTCAGACCAGAAAATATCTTAGTTTAAATTTTTGTTTTTTGTAATTAAAGGGGAGTGTTGCATAAAATAATTTCAACCACCCATTTAAATAGGAGACAAATGTTTGTTGGAAATCTTCGAAAATTTTATATCGGAACGATCTCAAAACATACAGGTGGACTGCAATTGCTACCTTAATGGTGGACTTACCTCTTATGGATCATCAAAAGAAAAGAACCATTAATGTGACCACTGGCAAAGCAGGCTGAACATGTAACAAAAACAAATCAGGGTTGCCAACAAGAACCACCATCCAATGACACGAATAGGAAACCAGAGAAGAGAAACAATAACAAATAGTCTTGCACAAGGACCTCACCAAGAAACAATCATAAAATATATGCTCAATGTCCTGGTTTTGCCACACTGCAAGGCCATCCAAGAGGCCTGTCTCAGCTCACCTATCTTTGATGAAAAATGAGCATAGACATGACTTTGAGCTCAGAGCACGCCAGGGAATACATACAACAGCAATTCTTTTCAGCCACCTGCTTTTTTAAGTCTGCCTTAATTGATAACTGAATGTCTTTAACTAATGCACTGATAAAAAGCATGGGTATTATATAAGAAATACGTCAACCATTATAGCACCACCTGTATTTCCAACTTTATTTGCTTCATTTTAAGGCCAATTTCAAATTTGAATCTCACCTGAATAAAAGGCAGACATAATATCCATGTTGAGGGCTCATGTTTTCTGTGAGGCAATAATATCCCAGATAGAGGAGGCAATAATATCCCAGATAGATTCCTCTAGGAATATCAATTTCCTCTGACAGAATCCTAAAGATCCATCCAAGACGATAGACCCCCAAAAGAGGTCATTGTCACTCCTCTTCGATTTTATTGGGTAAATAAGCACTACATTTTGGTGCCGGATAGCTGCTAAAAGGCTACACAACTCATCAAATGTGTTTATAGCATAGCACATTTCATAAAGCTCCATTTGAGAGTTGGTTTGAAATCCATAAAAATCTGTAGCAATTACTGAAGACAAAAGTTAAGTTGACCGCCAGAGGAAGTTGTTGAAAAGTTGAAATAACTATGCATATAAGTTGCATATTCCCTCATTTTGGGGATGTGCCAGAGAAGATTTGTATAAAATATGCTGCAAATCCAAGGTCATTTCCCAGTGGTGAGCATATGATTTAGAAATTAGCCTAGATACTATTATGAAGCTGTAAGCTAGCTACCACCATTCATTTTCTCAGTCTAGCCGATATTTAACTCTCTTCTCGATAAATTGGTTGTGCCTTTGCTAATAGGTAAATGGATTATGGAACTAGGTAAGGTGAATCAGCTCAAATTTCAACTCAATCAATTGGTGGCTAAGCAACAGTAAGTGGATAAGGAACTCAATCTTTCAATGGCTCTTGATCCAGCCATATGTTTCTTGGGTATAGGGCAAGAACCTCATCAACTTTCACTAGTAAAACCTGGTAATCAACTCAAGAAAATGTTTGTTTACAGTCAGGAGACCATGGGAGGAGAGTTATTCACAATTATAGCTTACGAATGGATCTCAGGTGGTTTCTTTACAATCAGGAGACCATGGGAGGAGAGTTGTTCACTAGTATAGCTTATGAATGGACCTCGGGTGATGTGAGCTAGCTATAATGGGAGATTTGAGTTACCTACCAGCCTGCATTTGCTTAGTCTAACAAATATTTGACTCACTTCATTTCTTGGGTATAGGGCAAGGGCCTCATCACTTTTTCTGGTATAAGCTGCTAACCAATCCCAAGAAATGTTTATAGTTAGGAGACCGTGGGAGGAGAGATGCTCATTAGTATAACTAATAAATGGAGCTCAGCTGAAAGCTTCTCCCGAATAGTCAAGGGAGAATACTTCTCACATATAGTTAAGGCCTCAACAAGGCAATGTTACTTCTCACAAATGAGAAAAATAATTAGATTCAATTATCCCTTACATACTCCAGCAAAACAAAATTAACCTTTGTTGCAATTTCTTGTGGTAAACCTCACTGCCAGATTCTAGGCAAATAACCAGCAGAATGAAATGCTAATTTGTCTTGCAATTCCTCTGCCTTAATTGAAAAGACATGCAAGTATCAAGATTCAGGGGAGCCTTAATTGAAAAGACATGCAGGTATCAAGATTAAGGGGTGTTTGATATCGTATAGGAAGATTGACAAGAGATTTAACACTTTAGTTTATCACAACAATCACCTGGGATGCCCAATATCCCTCTCAAAAATTGATGTTTATGGTTAAGAGTCTTAAATGGAGCTAGTCAACATAAAGGGTTCCCTAAGAAGTGAGTATGCATATCTGTTGACAAGCTGTGAGTACCCTTAACTATATAGATCACTCGTTTGAATTATTCTCTTCATCATAACTCAAGAACTCTTTAATGGACATATGCATAATAACGGTCTTATATTATAAGATAAAGAGAATTAATCTCCCTGCCTACCCAAGCCAAAGAGCCCTGTGATCAGCACTTCTAAAAAGCTTTCTACTTGTTGAAAAGGTGTAGACTGCCTATTCATCCAAAATCTATGGAATATAATTCCACAACAGGTGCAACTGCTACCTTAATGGTGGACTTACCTCTTATGGATCATCAAAAGAAAAGAACCATTAATGTGACCACTGGCAAAGCAGGCTGAACAAGTAACAAAAACAAATCAGGGTTGCCAACAAGAACCACCATCCAATGACACGAATAGGAAACCAGAGAAGAGAAACAATAACAAATAGTCTTGCACAAGGACCTCACCAAGAAACAATCATAAAATATATGCTCAATGTCCTGGTTTTGCCACACTGCAAGGCCATCCAAGAGGCCTGTCTCAGCTCACCTATCTTTGATGAAAAATGAGCATAGACATGACTTTGAGCTCAGAGCACACCAGGGAATACATACAACAGCAATTCTTTTCAGCCACCTGCTTTTTTAAGTCTGCCTTAATTGATAACTGAATGTCTTTAACTAATGCACTGATAAAAAGCATGGGTATTATATAAGAAATAAGTCAACCATTATAGCACCACCTGTATTTCCAGCTTTATTTGCTTCATTTTAAGGCCAATTTCAAATTTGAATCTCACCTGAATAAAAGGCAGACATAATATCCATGTTGAGGGCTCATGTTTTCTGTGAGGCAATAATATCCCAGATAGATTCCTCTAGGAATATCAATTTCCTCTGACAGAATCCTAAAGATCCATCCAAGACGATAGACCCCCAAAAGAGGTCACTATCACTCCTCTTCGATTTTATTGGGTAAATAAGCACTACATTTTGGTGCCGGATAGCTGCTAAAAGGCTACACAACTCATCAAATGTGTTTATAGCATATATAGCATAGCACATTTCATAAAGCTCCATTTGAGAGTTGGTTTGAAATCCATAAAAATCTGTAGCAATTACTGAAGACAAAAATTAAGTTGACCACCAGAGCAAGTTGTTGAAAAGTTGAAATAAATATGCATATAAGTTGCATATTCCCTCATTTTGGGGATGTTCCAGAGCAAGATTTGTATAAAATATGCTGCAAATCCAAGGTCATTTCCCAGTGGTGAGCATATGATTTAGAAATTAGCCTAGATACTATTATGAAGCTGTAAGCTAGCTACCACCATTCATTTTCTCAGTCTAGCCGATATTTAACTCTCTTCTCGATAAATTGACTGTGCCTTTGCTAATAGGAAAACAGATTATGGAACTGGGTAAGGTGAATCAGCTCAAATTTCAACTCAATCAATTGGTGGCTAAGCAACAGTAGGTGGATAAGGAACTCAATCTTTCAATGGCTCTCGATCCAACCATATGTTTCTTGGGTATAGGGCAAGAACCTCATGAACTTTCACTCGTAAAACCTGGTAATCAACCTCAAGAAAATGTTTGTTTACAGTCAGGAGACCATGGGAGGAGAGTTATTCACAAGTATAGCTTACAAATGGATCTCAGGTGGTTTCTTTACAGTTAGGAGACCATGGGAGGAGAGTTGTTCACTAGTATAGCTTACGAATGGACCTCGGGTGATGTGAGCTAGCTATAATGGGAGATGTGAGTTAGCTACCAACCTGCATTTGCTTAGTCTAACAAATATTTGACTCACTTCATTTCTTGGGTATAGGGCAAGGGCCTCATCACTTTTTCTGGTATAGGCTGCTAACCAATCTCAAGAAATGTTTATAGGAGACTGTGGGACGAGAGATGTTCATTAGTATAACTAACAAATGGAGCTCAGCTGAAAGCTTCTCCCGAATAGTCAAGGGAGAATACTTCTCACATATAGTTAGGGCCTCAACAAGGCAATGTTACTTCTCACAAATGAGAAAAATAATTAGATTCGATTATCCCTTACATACTCCAGCAAAACCAAATTAACCTTTGTTGCAATTTCTTGTGGTAAATCTCACTGCCAGATTCTAGGCAAATAACCAGCAGAATGAAATGCTAATTTGTCTTGCAATTCCTCTACCTTAATTGAGTGGACACTGACAGAAGTTTCAATTTCAATCTCTAAACTTGGCATAAATTATAACTGTGTTCTTGGAAATTTCGGAAGGGTTTTGCATTTCGGGCCTGGGAGTCCTCAAACCTCAATGGGTGTCAATCCATTATGTGGTTTCTAGATTACGAGGCATAGGCCTGTGACACTTAAAAAAATATACTAATTCTCTATTGTGTCCTTGTTGCCTACTTGTTTTGTATAGGAAACAGCTATATGAGTGTGATACACCATATCATTCAGAAAGCCAAACCCAAAAAAATATTCAGGGGGCTTTCCTCATTACCATGCTTCTTCCTTGACATAGGTTTAGGTTTTCGTTTCTGTATACAGGAAGAAGGAACATGACCAGATTTAATCAAGCCCGTAGTGATTCCAAATCCTGTCTCATTGCCCAGTCTTTCTAAACTGCACAGTGTTCCAGCACAAGCTGGGAGGCTATCTGCATGCGTATCAACTAATAGGACTAAAGAAAGCGATCAAACCTATATCAACTAAGCAAATTGCAAATACTTACAGCCAGGATGAACAAATTCTGTGTAAAAGTATTTTTCATTAACAGAAAAAAGAGAGTATATTAAAAACACATGGCAAAAACTGTTTAAAAAAAGTGCACAGGTAATCAAAATTACAATCAGAAGTGGAAAAAACCTGTATTTTGCATGAACTCTCACTTCCAAAAGGGAAAAATCTGAACCAAAAACTTGTGCTGCTTTTGAAGATTTGTTCTTCTAAAAATCAGACAGAATCCTGTATGTAAATATCGTGCTTGTAAATTTGTAAATCTCAGTGCTTTTAAGGAATCGTTGGGTGCATTAATGAAAATAAATTTAACAGCTGCATATTTATTAATTCATTACAGCCCGAACTGTCTCATGCAGCCTGCCCGAACTGTCTCATGACATCAGATTAGATTTTTAAGGAATCGTTGGGTGCATTAATGAAAATAAATTTAACAGCTGAGAACTGCATATTTATTAATTCATTACAGTTCGAACTGTCTCATGCAGCCAGCCCGAACTGTCTCATGACATCAGATTCAGATTAGATATCAGATGGAGTGGTAATCAACACTTAGTTTACTAACTACTTTCACCTAGTTTACTAACTATTTTCACGAAGTAGCTTATATTTACTGACAAAAATGCTTTCAAATAACTACTTTCACCTAGTTTACTAACTAGTTTCACCAGGTAGCTTATATTCACTGACAAAAACGTTTTCAAATTTTAATAATATATGTATATTTTTTATATATGGAAAAAATTGTATTGGACCAAATTATAAGTAAAAGTTCAATATGCATGTAACAAAAAATCTATTTTTTATTGTTTATTTTTTATGTTAAATAATATATTTAGTAATTATTAAAAGAAAAAAAATAGATTTTTCAATTTTTTTTATTTATGTTAAATAATGAATTTAGTGATTATTAAAAAAAAAAAAGGAAAAAAGATTTTTCCTTATTTCAAATAAGTAATTACTTCAAACACACAATTTAGTAATTATTAAAAAAATTAAAACTAGAGATTTTTTTTTTTAATACAAATAAGGAATTTAGGAATTTGTTAATTATTTTTTATCTCTATTTTTCTAGCAATATATACTTGTCTCGTATAAAACCTCATGCAATAAGTTTGGTAACACCCTTGAAATAGTATTTACTCTCGTTTATTAAATATTTTGTATTTCCACTTTTCAACTTCAGTGACAAAGAAATAATAAATTTAGTTAACAATGAGTAAAATCCATCAAAAGTGTTGCCTAAAGTCATAGTAATTTGATCTATTACAAATGATGAAACTATTAGTGAAATGAAAGATTTCAATATGTGACATAGTAATCAAGATAATTTATAAGAATTCTTACCTATAACTATTCATGTGATACATAACTTTGGTTCCATTACAAGAGATATTGAATAATTAGGCCATGTTCATTTTAGCAATGATATAAACAATAATGTTCATTTTAGCTTACCTATTCAATTAATTTGGCTATTATATCCATTATAGACCACTTGGGAAATATCACATTAGTTTAAAACTTGCTTACTCGGTCTTCACATAACCAAACAATGGGTCATCAATTAACACAATTACCTTTCTATCATCTACCTTATCCATCTGCCAGATCACTAAGCTGCTGTCCCCCCAGGACACTTAATGCTCTATACATACTTACTATCTCGATACTCGACACCTAACATACAGACGAGCTTGTAGATTGAAGCCCTAATGTCTCAATACTCGATATCTTGAAAGGCCAATGGTCGGGCTATCAAGCGATCAGGCCCTCAGAAGAGGCTAAAGAGTGTCATTGATACTAATTACCTTTCCATCATCTACCTTATCCATCTGCCAGATCACTAAGCTGCTATCCCCCCAGGACACTTAATGCTCTATACATACTTACTATCTCGATACTCGACACCTAACATACAGACGAGCTTGTAGATTGAAGCCCTAATGTCTCAATACTCGATATCTTGAAAGGCCAATGGTCGGGCTATCAAGCGATCAGGCGCTCAGAAGAGGCTAAAGAGTGTCATTGATACTAATTACCTTTCCATCATCTACCTTATCCATCTACCAGATCACTAAGCTGCTATCCCCCCAGGACACTTAATGCTCTATACATACTTACTATCTCGATACTCGACACCTAACATACAGACGAGCTTGTAGATTGAAGCCCTAATGTCTCAATACTCGATATCTTCAAAGGCCAATGGTCGGGCTATCAAGCGATCAGGCCCTCAGAAGAGGCTAAAGAGTGTCATTGATACTGATTAGCTGATATATTAACATCCAAAAGCCCAACATCCATGTCATCGCTATATGGTTACCACCTATACATCACCTCGGTGCCTAATCAACCTTCCATTGCCATGTCAACATGCCACATCACTTACCACATTGGTATGTCATGTCATCTAGACCCACATTGGTGCCACATCATAATGAAACGTTAGCATGTCAAATCAACTGCCACACAATTGACTGTTGTATCCCCAGATCCACGTCCACTCACCACATCATTACTCTATTGATACCAAGGTTTCTTGTTGGTGACTAGTGTCCTACTTACTAATGTCTACTACCCAGTATTGTGCCATTTTGATAGGTTGATGTACCAACAACTAATACATTGCATTAGTGTTGGTTGACCTCAAGGTGTCCTTAACACAGTTAGCCCGAAATTTGACCTCTCGATGGACTATAGTCCCCAACCATCAAGTGAGAGTCCTTGAACCCTCTATCTCCATGAGCTAATGGATAATGTAGGGTGATATGCTAATATCGAGGACATGTTTGACGTGGAATCTAGGTTAGTTGGGGATTTTTGCACAATTAAGTGATGGGGAGCACTATTTTCCATCATTATAAACCATAGGTATATAGATGGTGTATGGGTGTTAATGTGAGGATAATTTTGCCCGACAAGGATGGCTTTGTTTGGGTCCTTGGACATCATCTAAGGAGAAACACCATTATCATGCTAGGGTCTAGTACGAGTGGTTTTTAAGGCTTAGTAATAATACAGACTATGCACATGGTAGAAAACCACCCTCCAATGCCTCTAAGGTGAATAGTTGGCCTAGTGGTACTCATGGAGACCATCTACGGGATGGTTCTTAGGCCCTTGAACATTTTTCAAGGATGAAAACTAGTCCCTGAGGGCCTAAAAGAGGTGTAAGATAATGGTCATAGTCCATGTATAATCTCCCAAGCCACTTCAATACAACACCTACAAAGTTGTGGAGTTGCCTCCTCAAGGGCAAAGGTCTTGATTGTGTGTATATCTTCCTTGAAAAGTAATTTCTCCATTCCCGTAAGGGAAGGGTCTGCAAATCAGTTAGATATGGCCAATATTCCTATGGAAACCAACCAAGGTACCTTTTCAAAAGGAGATCCTTGTGCTTTTCCTTTCTTTGGAAACGTTGGTACTCCCTTGATGGCCACTTTGAATATTCCTGGGTTGAATGTTGGACTACCCGTTTGGCTGTGGTCCACCCCAAATATTCCCAATACTCTTGAAGCTTCTCAGATGAATGCTTTATTTCAGTGGCATCACATGGGTGCTAATTGTTCATCTTCTGTCCAAGAGAAATCTAGGATTCATTCTTCTCCTCCTTCTTGTAACAAGAAATCTAAAAAGAGGAGAAAGAGAAAGTCAAAGAAGAAGAATAATTCTATCCCTTCATCATCAACCTTTGCAAGTCATGTTGGAGATGAGCCTTTAGCTGCAGCAAGTCATGCTAGGGGCACGAGTCTAGTCACTGTGAGTCATACTAGCAAAGAGTCAGGATCCTCTGTAAGTCATGTTCAGGACTCTCCACAAACCACTACTAGTTAGGTTGGCGAAAGGGACTCACATGTTGGGGCGACTTGAACGAAGGATTGTTTGCCGACCAGCAATCGGATGGCAAGTTTGCGACGTGTAAGGGCATTTTGGCACGCGGTGGTCGAGTCGGCCTGGGCAGCGACTCACCCAACCGCTCGTATAAATATGGCAAGGCATTGGAGCATTTGGCATTCATTCGAAGATGGACATTCGAACATGAGCATTCGGTGATCAAGAAAAAAGTGCGAAGTAGTGGAGCAGGTCGCAAAAGAGGCGCGGGCATATATGCACCCGCTCTTGGGCAAGCACACATGATACGCACAGGGTTCGGTTATCGGGTGAGGGCGCGGGTAAGGAAGGCACCCGCCGTTCGGTGTGACACGGGATGTCTCGGGTAGGTCGCCCGCCCGTCGTGGAAGAAGAAACGCGGAGGTGTCTCGGGTGACTCGGGTAAGTCGCCCGCCCGTCGTGCAACAGGAAACGCTGGGTGACTCGGGTGAGGTCGCCCACCCGTCGTGCAGCGGTAAACGAGGTTCGGTCGACGAGTACGGTTGGCAGCTCGCGTGAAGGCGCGCCCGCCCAGCTCGGGCAAGGAACTCGGTTGGCACACGGAGGTGTTTCCTATTTGTAAAATTGGCTAAGTATGAAACTTGGTGTTTCCCAAGTATACTTGTAAAGCCTCGTAAACATTGTAGAGTTGAATAATATATTGTATTCGGGCAGACTCATTGTTTAGGGAGTTGCCCCTCCCTTTACACTGTGCAATTGTGTTCTTCATGTATAATTGCTGATGATAATGAATGTGTATGGGTGTTCATTGGCATAAAGGAAACATAATAGTACTTGGTTGTGAAAAACAAACTAAGTAGACTAATGGTTAGGCGTAGTCCATGAACATAAGTATTGGTGAAAAGAAAGTGTTCGGAGGCGCCGCACCTCACCAAGTACGGCTGAAAGAGTACTGTAGGCCTGGGGGCGTGACACGCGGGGTTCCCATGTTGCTCGCGCCGTGTTGGGGATGGCGCACGCCCCTTGATACTTGCACGATGGGCGAGCCACTGACGGAAGGCGCGCGGGCGACCCTTGTTGCGTGCCCGGATGAAAGAGGTGACCATGTGGAGCCGACCCATGGGTGCGACGGTGCACACGAAGGGACGCGGTGGTTCGTTGGAATGGGGTGTGTCGAGGTTATGTGGCAGGTCAGCCGGGCATGCATGTTGATGGAGCCGACCCTTGTTATCCTCGAGAGACACGGCCCTTGGGCGAAAGGATGCGTATAAGTAAGGAGGATGGTGTTCGACGAAGGGACATCGAACTCAGACTTCCACATCGCAGAACAAGTGCGAAGGAAGGAGTTGGGCGAAAACGGAAGGAAGAGAAGGATGCGGGTAAGAGGGCTGCACCGGCGGGCGGATTACAGAGGGCGGGTCGGGCTTGGTAGCGCGGACAGGCAGAGCGGGGCGGGTTACCGTCCGAGCAGGCAGGCCGCACTGCATGCGCCCTCACTATGGACCGCATCGACGGGCAGAGTTTGGGCGCCGCGGAAGGGAAAGTTGGGCGGACAGGTTCGCAGTTCACGTGTGGAGTTGTGTCGTGCAGGCCGCGGGCCAGTGCAGCACGACCACATGACACGACAGGTTGAAAGAATAATTGAAGAAGATAAATTTATGGTAAGTTATTTTCGCTGCATTGTTAAGAACACTTATTGGAAAATTGACCGAGTGTTGAAGTAGGCGTAGATGGTGTACATCGAGCCTGCAACCTCACATCAAGAAAAAGGCTCGGTTGGTCAAGAGAATGAAGGTTTCTTCATTGGTAAAGGATCTCGCTAAGGAACAAAGGTTGGAGTCTCTTCTAGAGCTAGTCCACCATGGACTATCAAAAGTTGAAAGAAGGACAGAGTGCCGGGGAATGAAGCGCCGAAGATACAAAGTGCAGAGAGGAGGAAGGACTCGACTTGTGCTTGGGGGATATTATTGTCAAGGGTCTAGGGCTTCACAATGACCAACAAGAAGCTTATGAAAGGGTTTTCCTCTCTGAGAGAGAGAGAGGTTTTTCCCTGGCAGATAGCCAACATCCTGTGTTCTTGTTCTTATGTTTTTGGCACCAGTTTGATGAAGGTAAACGCACATGCATTAATAAGAAGAGAAGAAGATTAAGATAACACGATAAATTGCAAAAGAGCTTCACAAGTTGTTATCAAGTCTAGAAGAATCCCGCTATACCCCATTGCCCCAGATTGTTCATCGCGGTATCGGAGCTAAGGTGACACATCAAGGAAAGGGAATCTCAAGAACATCCGCAAGGTTGAAGCGTCAAGCCAAGAAGTCTCAATCACATCAAGGACAAGAAGGTCTACCATCTATCATTCATCATGGAAGACTACAAAGCAAGAAGAAACGCCTTGTATCAAGGCACCTACAAGAAGAGTCACTTTCCACGAAGGGAGCAATGACATGACAAACCAGGGGGGAAAGTGATCGATGGCCGGTACCCTGCCAAGAAGAAGTTCAAACAAAGACTTCATGACATCGAAGGAAAGAAGGAGATCAAGCGGCTGAAGGACCCACGAAGAAGACGTTGTTGATGAATGGACAAGTCCCTAGCTAAGAGGGAGTTCTAACAAGTTCCCAACTACAAAGGAGCTTGGTCAAGTTCCTTGTCAGAGGAAACTTGGGCATGTCTTCCCCAATCAAGGGGAAGAGATAGACACAACATTCTTGTCTTCACTTGGAAAGAAATAACGGGAGGATTGGGCAATCATTTGGCATCTGATGCTCTTTGAGGATGTGTAGGGCACCCAAGACAAGAGTAGGCAAGAGGAGCGATATTCTTTGAGGGTTGGGAACCCAAGACAAGAATTGTCCTGGAAGGTCATACTCAGGGAACACCTGGGTGGGCATGTACCTTTAGAGACAATGAACAAGGTGTTTATAAGCCATTGGCCTCGCCAGCATTGTGCTTTGATCTTATGAGAGATAAAGCTGTTAGTCAAGGCCTTGCTTCTCAGATGAATGCTTTATTTCAATGGCATCACATGGGTGCTAATTGTTCATCTTCTTTCCAAGAGAAATCTAGGATTCATTCTTCTCCTCCTTCTTGTAACAAGAAATCTAAAAAGAGGAGAAAGAGAAAGTCAAAGAAGAAGAATAATTCTATCCCTTCATCATCAACCTTTGCAAGTCATGTTGGAGATGAGCCTTTAGCTGCAGCAAGTCATGCTAGGGGCACGAGTCTAGTCACTGTGAGTCATACTAGCAAAGAGTCAGGATCCTCTGCAAGTCATGTTCAGGACTCTCCACAAACCACTACTAGTTAGGTTGGCGGAAGGGAGGTTGATAAGAAACCTGGACGTAGAAGTTTTAAACCTAAGTTCCCTTGTAAGATATGCAAGGGAGACCATCTTACTCATTTATGCCCTGGTATTCCAGAGATTCAAAGGATATGGTCCGAGTCTGAAAGTACTTCTACTCCTAGATCTGATATGGTTTCTCATTAATCCCACCAACCATTGGTTGATAATGTGGTTAGCCAATACAATCTCTGGCCGATTACACTCCTTTTTTGGGGGGTGAAGTGCCTAACAAAAGAGTCTGTTTGATCTCTAGTGCAGAGTCTTCTGATATAGCGGGCATTCTGACTGCTTCAAATGTTCCCCCTCCAAGTTCTAGGAGTGTCTCCTTTGATTGGGATAGTCTTGTCGAGCCTCGTCTTCCTTCCACTGCACCTTTCCAAATAAAGGTCAGGGTTAATTCCACAAATATCTATCGATGTATGGTGGATGAAGGATCCTCTGCAAGTATTATATCCTCTTTGACTTGGAAATACATACGAGCTTGTAGATTGAAGCCCTAATTTCTCAATACCCGATATCTTGAAAGGCCAATGGTTGAGCTATCAAGCCACTGGGCCCTCAGGAAGAGGCTAGAGAGTGTCATTGATACTAATTAGTTGATATCTTAACATCCAAACGCCCAACATCCACGTCGTCACTATATGGTTACCACCTATACAACACCTCGGTGCCAAGTCAACCTTCCATTGCCATGTCAACATGCCATATCACTTGTTACATTGGTATGCCATGTCATCTAGACCCACATTGGTGCCACATCATAATGAGACGTTAGCATGTCAAATCAATTGCCACACAATTGACATGCGATATCCCCGGGTCCACATCCACTCATCACATCATTACTCTATCGTTATCAAGGTTTCTTGTTGGTGACTAGTGTCCTACTTACTGATGTCTACTACCCAATATTGTGACATTTTGATAGGTTGATAACGAACAACTAATACATTGCATTCGTGTTGGTTGACCTTGAGGTGTCCTTAATACAGTTAGCCCGACATTTGACCTCTTGATGGACTATAGTCCCCAACCATCAAGTGAGAGTCCTTGAACCCTCTATCTCCACGAGCTAATGGATAATGTAGGATAATATGTTAATATCGAGGACATCTAACCTAGACTAGGTTAGTTGGGGCTTTTTGCACAATTAGGTGATGAGGAGCACTATTTGCCAGCATTATAAACCATAGGTATATAAATGTTGTATGGGTGTTAATGTGAGGATTTGCCCAACAAGGATGACTTTTGTTGGGGCCTTGGACATCATCTAAGAAGAAACACCATTATCATCTTAAGGCCTATGAATGGTTTTTAAGGTTTAGCAATAATATAAACTATGCACATTATACAAAACCACTTCCTGGTGCCTCTAAGATGAATGGTTTATAGAATGCAAATGTATGTTTATATAATTTATAGGATGTACAGGTTAGTTAATATTATATGGTTTGTATTAATAAAATAAATGGACAAATTAATAGAACTGCTGGCAAATGAACATTTAAAAAATTATTATGATGAAGACTTTTCAAACAATTTTGTGGGAAAATTCAATTAATAGAACTGTTGGCAAATGAACTTTTGAAAAAATATTATGAAGTAGACTTTTCAAGCATTTCTGTGAGAAAATTTAAAATTTTGTGGGAAAATTTAAAATTTCGCTTCTCCTTGTGTGGGCTTGGCGCCAATCGGCTGTTCTTTTCTCCTTGTCTCGAAGTCCCACCGCCTGAACATTCTCTTCCAACGATTGATTAAGGTGTCGTTGTCAGGGTTCACACCCAGTGGAAAGCTTATTTTCTGAACCAGCTGTCTTATATTATTATATGATATTTGGCAAGGTGGGCTCTAAATATCTGGTATTCAACGATTTGGAAAACTTTGGAGCAGACAGATCAGTGTGCTTTGAGGAGCAATAGCCAAGACAGGTTTACCAGCTCTGCATTTAATACTATTTTTTCTGTGACGCCGATCTTCCATTGTTTTTGCCTAAAACAGGTATGTGTTTTAGCTTTCTCTTTGTTTTCTTAAAAAATAGCTCCTTGAAGATAGGGTATCGCCGCAACAGATTTCGTCGTTGCAGTTTAAAATCTGCATCATCTTTATATCCTCAGATTTCGTCATAACCTGTCATCTCAGGGTTAAAATTATATTAAAACACCCGGGACTATTGACCTTCAAAAAAATCATAAAAATTTTGTTCTTGGCACTTCTGCACTTGCTAAGACAGCGATGAAGGATAAAATACTGGTTGTGGCTGAGCAGTATACGGATATCTACACCAAAACCCAAAACTGGTTGAATCTAGCCGATCTTGCATTGCAAGACCTTGATAGGGGTATACCGATTTTATCAATAGGATGCATATGTTTTTATGGTTTTTTTATTTTCTTAATCATATGACGAAAACCAGAGTACAAGAATATGGGTTTCAATGCTTTGCAACTGTTGAGTTCTTGAGGCTCGGTTGCAACTTGGAGAACTAGGAATATTTTGAGAAGAGTATATATATTCTTTTCAATCCATGTCCTTGCCTTGCAGGACATTGAGAGGGGTATATAGATTCTTCTCAATGGAAAACAGTTGTAGTTTGTGTGGTTGT
Organism: Pinus tabuliformis; assembly: GCA_031772625.1. Classification (NCBI taxonomy): domain Eukaryota; kingdom Viridiplantae; phylum Streptophyta; class Pinopsida; order Pinales; family Pinaceae; genus Pinus; species Pinus tabuliformis. The sequence continues at coordinate 524,327,778 of CM062813.1, read as the reverse complement.
TTATGATCTTGCCATTTATTCACGTTTTTTTGTAATATGTAAAAAGTTGCAACCTCATTAAATGACATTTACACAGCTAGAATACACCAGTGCTACCTCTAGAGAGATAAAATCAGCTGCGTTCATCTGATTCCTCAGTGCTCAAGATACTGGCCCATTGATTATGTATTACAAAAAGTTGCAACCTCATTAAATGACATTTACACAGCTAGAATACACCAGTGCTACCTCTAGAGAGATAAAATCAGCTGCGTTCATCTGATTCCTCAGTGCTCAAGATACTGGCCCATTGTATAAACATGATCGAAGGGAATATCCTTCGCTTTGACAAGTGAAATAGCTAGTAAACTCAAGGCAGCAATATCAAGATGAGTCCATATGTGCTACATTATTAGATTAACTTGGTAAACTGATATCCTGTTGCCTGTTCAGATTGTTGGGGCTACCTTTAGATTCTTTCTTTTTTATTGTACAGACTTTAAACACATACCCAACCCATTTCCTTGTAAGCGTTACTAAGCATAGGATGATAATATGGGGCATTTTCTTGGATCAGATTCCAGCTTAGTTATTTCCTCTGCTTTTGGGCATATGTAAAGTTAAGTGCATTTTAATGGAATGTGATTGCTTGTTTCTGTGTTAAGATATCTGCAAATTTCCTTGCTGACACTTTCACATCAATGTAAGAGAAGTCCTTATAATCAAATGGGTATTTATCCCAGGAGTTTATTCTTGTACATTCTCACACTTTCAAGGCTTGCATATGTGCCATAAATCATAGACAAGTACCCAGACTTGGAAGAAAACTCAAAGTTAGAACCTCTTTTGACAGCGTATAGGTCCTCCTCATAAGATAGTTGTAGAGACTTCTCCCTTCAATGCGGTTGGGCTTTAAGACTACCGCTAAGACGCGCTAGGTCTCCTTACTTGAACAACACCTAAAACACATCCTTTAGGACTGTGTATTGAGTCTCTTTCTTATTGTGGATTAGGGGTTCATTTAGGCTCCCTTTGACTGCGTCTTAGCTGTGAATAGAAGACTGCAGCTAGGGCTCTTTTGGAGCTTCCTTTGACAGCGTATGGAAGCCTCCTTGCTGTGATGAAGAGCCTTCTTTTGGGACATCGAAGGAGCCTCTCTTCACTGTGATTTAATCCCTTTAGGACAGCATATAAGGCTTGCGGCTTGGGCATGTTGTACAGCAACTAGGGATCCTCCAAGGCTGTCCTAAAGGGCTCTTTAGATCAATCCTACACCTCTTGACGAGACTGTCCTGTTGTGCCACTGCTGCACTATGTCATGGCTATCCCGTTGTGCCACCACTGCACTATGTCATGGTTGTCTCGTTGTGCTTTTCCATACCATAACAACACCATGAATTTGCCACACTAAATACTAGTTGTCCCATGTTGTACCATTGTACCATTGTTGTCCCGTTGTGCACTATATGCCATTGACCATTGTTGTCTCATTGTTGTAACATATGCTGCACCATACTGCACCAAGTTGCCTTTGCTGTCCCATTGTTGTATCATTGCAGCACCATGTAGCATTGTTGTCCCACTGCTGCAACAAACATCTTGCTATCCATACTGCTGCACCATTGTTGCACCATACATTTTGTTGTCCATTCTGCTGCACCATTGCTGCACCATACATCTTGTTGTCCATACTGTTGCACCATACATCTTGCTGTCATCGATAATACTACTATGGTCCCTAACCCCATTTCCCTGCTCATTAATCAGATGAGAGGTACTTCCAATGAGTCTCAGATTGCATAGGTAGGATGCCTCGATAGGGGAATTGATCATCTATCCTACAGGAGAACTAATCATCCTGGCTCATAGGAGAATGAATCATCCTATCCCAAAGTCACCTTGGGGTATTACAAGGGAAAGCTAAGCTATTCATCTTGTACACAGTGCACCATTAGGGGAGGGTGAGTTGCCCTATGGTCGTGTGTTGCTCCAGTAAGTACCCCAAGCCCCTTAGATCTCCCAAAGCTCAATGCATGCAACATGCAGGACCCTTATACGAAGGTCTCTCAACGACTCCAGTTTGTTCGGGAAAGTCACAGATTTGACCTTTCCCCTGGGCTTTGACAAAATGTTTGCAACCTGTACATCAGTCTCAATGCCATGGAGCCTCCTCGCTCATCGACTTACCATATTCTAGATAAGTTAGTATCTGATGTCTATCTACTGGAGCAATCATCGAATACAGGATTTCTCAACAATCGAATCCCCCCCTGGTTGTCACAGAGGATCACAGTGGTATTCATCATGTGTACAAACAACGCACTGAAGAGCTTCCACAACCAGGCAGCGTCACACAAGATCATACTCGTAGCTATGTATTCGGTCTCGGCGGTGCTTATAGCAATCGACTTCTGCTTCTTGCTCATCCATGATATCGAAGCAGAATCCAAAGAGAACTAGCACTGAGAAGTTCTCTAGTGATCCTCCCCATTGCCTGCCCAGTCAACATTCGAATAATCATGCAGCTTCATATTTCAGGCAGTGAATCTCAATCCATGAGAGATTGTGCTCCGAAGATATCTCAAAAGATTCTTGGCACCAATCTAGTGAGGCTCAACCAAATATGAGCTCACCATGCTAACTATAAAACATATATACGGACGAAAGTTCACCAAGAACATCAATGCAAATGAGTTTATGAAACTTAGAGGCATTTCTCAAATCTGGTCCAACATCATCACAATATAACTTCTGAAAGTTAAGATCCTCGAGGTAGTCACGGTCTTGCAGTTTACTATTCCACATCGGAATCCAACTCTCTCTTACTTTTGCAAGTGAGAGGGTCTGCACCTATTAGAAATAGGTCGTTCTTAGAAGGTGTCGGTATGAGAGGTCTATCATCCACAATCTTCAAACAATGGTTTGGATTGGCTTCACTCTTAGTGAATCTCAGCTTCATCTGACAATTATCAATCCTCTCATATCAAACCCGCAGTGATTTGCTTCAAGCCATAGAGGGCAGCGTATTTGACGCAGAGGCCCAGAGAGGCCAGCGTATTTGACGCAGAGGCGTAGAGAGCTAACGCAGGGCCTCCTGGGGCTGAAACAGGCCTAGATAGGCTGACGCAGGGCCAATGCTGGGCAAGGAGAGGCTGACGCAGTCCAGATTGGGCAGACGCTGGGGTTTCAGTGCAATTTTGTGCTGAGGAGCTGTCGGAATGATTATCTGAGTTTTCAGCCAGGAGATCTGTGAGAAACTGTGAGGTATTACTGCTAAGGAAATTCTCTGTTGGGTAGGCCAGTTTTGACACCCAGATTGTACTCTTATATTGCTTAGTAAAAAAAACCCTCAGATAGCTGCACCGGTTTTCTCGCATTGGGTTTTTCCGGGGACATTGGTCCAAAAATAACGGTGTCATATGGTGTGTTTGTTTTTGTTTCTTTTAGTAGCCTTTTGTGTTGCAAAAAACACCTCTTATACTCCCTTTTTCTTCAACTAGCCTTTTGATAGTAATATATACGAAGGTCTCTCAACGACTCCAGGTTGTTCGGGAAAGTCACAGATTTGACTTTCCCCTGGGCTTTGACAAAATGTTTGCAACCTGTACATCAGTCTCAATGCGATGGAGCCTCCTCGCTCATCGACTTACCATATTCTAGATAAGTTAGTATCTGATGTCTATCTACTGGAGCAATCATCGAATACAGGATTTCTCAACAATCGAATCCCCCCCTGGTTGTCACAGAGGATCACAGTGGTATTCATCATGTGTACAAACAACGCACTGAAGAGCTTCCACAACCAGGCAGCGTCACACAAGATCATACTCGTAGCTATGTATTCGGTCTCGGCGGTGCTTATAGCAATCGACTTCTGCTTCTTGCTCATCCATGATATCGAAGCAAAATCCTAAGAGAACTAGCACTGAGAAGTTCTCTGGTGATCCTCCCCATTGCCTGCCCAGTCAACATTCGATTAATCATGCAGCTTCATATTTCAGGCAGTGAATCTCAATCCATGAGAGATTGTGCTCCGAAGATATCTCAAAAGATTCTTGGCACCAATCTAGTGAGGCGCAACCAAATATGAGCTCACCATGCTAACTATAAAACATATATACGGACGAAAGTTCACCAAGAACGTCAATGCAAATGAGTTTATGAAACTTAGAGGCATTTCCCAAATCTGGTCCGACATCATCACAATATAACTTCTGAAAGTTAAGATCCTCAAGGTAGTCACGGTCTTGCAGTTTACCATTCCACATTCGGAATCCAACTCTCTCTTACTTTTGCAAGTGAGAGGGTCTGCACCTATCAGAAATAGGTCGTTCTTAGAAGGTGTCGGTATGAGAGGTCTATCATCCACAATCTTCAAACAATGGTTTGGATTGGCTTCACTCTTAGTGAATCTCAGCTTCATCTGACAATTATCAATCCTCTCATATCAAACCCGCGGTGATTTGCTTCAAGCCATATAGGGCAACGTATTTGACGCAGAGGCGTAGAGAGCTAACGCAGGGCCTCCTGGGGCTGAAACAGGCCTAGATAGGCTGACGCAGGGCCAATGGTGGGCAAGGAGAGGCTGACGCAGTCCAGATTGGGCAGACGCTGGGGTTTCAGTGCAATTTTGTGCTGAGGAGCTGTCGGAATGATTATCTGAGTTTTCAGCCAGGAGATCTGTGAGAAACTGTGAGGTATTACTGCTAAGGAAATTCTCTGTTGGGTAGGCCAGTTTTGACACCCAGATTGTACTCTTATATTGCTTAGTAAAAAAAACCCTCAGATAGCTGCACCGGTTTTCTCGCATTGGGTTTTTTCGGGGACATTGGTCCAAAAATAACGGTGTCATATGGTGTGTTTGTTTCTGTTTCTTTTAGTAGCCTTTTAGTAGCCATTTGTGTTGCAAAAAACACCTCTTATACTCCCTTTTTCTTCAACTAGCCTTTTGATAGTAATATATACGAAGGTCTCTCAACGACTCCAGGTTGTTCGGGAAAGTCACAGATTTGACTTTCCCCTGGGCTTTGACAAAATGTTTGCAACCTGTACATCAGTCTCAATGCGATGGAGCCTCCTCGCTCATCGACTTACCATATTCTAGATAAGTTAGTATCTGATGTCTATCTACTGGAGCAATCATCGAATACAGGATTTCTCAACAATCGAATCCCCCCTGGTTGTCACAGAGGATCACAGTGGTATTCATCATGTGTACAAACAACGCACTGAAGAGCTTCCACAACCAGGCAGCGTCACACAAGATCATACTCGTAGCTATGTATTCGGTCTCGGCGGTGCTTATAGCAATCGACTTCTGCTTCTTGCTCATCCATGATATCGAAGCAAAATCCTAAGAGAACTAGCACTGAGAAGTTCTCTGGTGATCCTCCCCATTGCCTGCCCAGTCAACATTCAATTAATCATGCAGCTTCATATTTCAGGCAGTGAATCTCAATCCATGAGAGATTGTGCTCCGAAGATATCTCAAAAGATTCTTGGCACCAATCTAGTGAGGCTCAACCAAATATGAGCTCACCATGCTAACTATAAAACATATATACGGACGAAAGTTCACCAAGAATATCAATGCAAATGAGTTTATGAAACTTAGAGGCATTTCCCAAATCTGGTCCGACATCATCACAATATAACTTCTGAAAGTTAAGATCCTCAAGGTAGTCACGGTCTTGCAGTTTACCATTCCACATCCGGAATCCAACTCTCTTACTTTTGCAAGTGAGAGGGTCTGCACCTATCAGAAATAGGTCGTTCTTAGAAGGTGTCGGTATGAGAGGTCTATCATCCACAATCTTCAAACAATGGTTTGGATTGGCTTCACTCTTAGTGAATCTCAGCTTCATCTGACAATTATCAATCCTCTCATATCAAACCCGCGGTGATTTGCTTCAAGCCATAGAGGGCAGCGTATTTGACGCAGAGGTGCAGAGAGCTAACGCAGGGCCTCCTGGGGCTGACACAGGCCTAGATAGGCTGACGCAGGGCCAATGCTGGGCAAGGAGAGGCTGATGCAGTCCAGATTGGGCAGACGCTGGGGTTTCAGTGCAATTTTGTGCTGAGGAGCTGTCGGAATGATTATCTGAGGTTTCAGCCAGGAGATCTGTGAGAAACTGTGAGGTATTACTGCTAAGGAAATTCTCTGTTGGGTAGGCCAGTTTTGACACCCAGATTGTACTCTTATATTGCTTAGTAAAAAAACCCTCAGATAGCTGCACCGGTTTTCCCGCATTAGGTTTTTCCGGGGACATTGGTCCAAAAATAACGGTGTCATATGGTGTGTTTGTTTCTGTTTCTTTTAGTAGCCTTTTGTGTTGTAAAAAACACCTCTTATACTCCCTTTTTCTTCAACTAGCCTTTTGATAGTAATATATACGAAGGTCTCTCAACGACTCCAGGTTGTTCGGGAAAGTCACAGATTTGACCTTTCCCCTGGGCTTTGACAAAATGTTTGCAACCTGTACATCAGTCTCAATGCGATGGAGCCTCCTCGCTCATCGACTTACCATATTCTATATAAGTTAGTATCTGATGTTTATCTACTGGAGCAATCATCGAATACAGGATTTCTCAACAATCGAATCCCCCCTGGTTGTCACAGAGGATCACAGTGGTATTCATCATGTGTGCAAACAACGCACTGAAGAGCTTCCACAACCAGGCAGCGTCACACAAGATCATACTCGTAGCTATGTATTCGGTCTCGGCGGTGCTTATAGCAATCGACTTCTGCTTCTTGCTCATCCATGATATCGAAGCAAAATCCAAAGAGAACTAGCACTGAGAAGTTCTCTGGTGATCCTCCCCATTGCCTGCCCAGTCAACATTCGAATAATCATGCAGCTTCATATTTCAGGCAGTGAATCTCAATCCATGAGAGATTGTGCTCCGAAGATATCTCAAAAGATTCTTGGCACCAATCTAGTGAGGCTCAACCAAATATGAGCTCACCATGCTAACTATAAAACATATATACGGACGAAAGTTCACCAAGAACATCAATGCAAATGAGTTTATGAAACTTAGAGGCATTTCCCAAATCTGTTCCGACATCATCACAATATAACTTCTGAAAGTTAAGATCCTCGAGGTAGTCACGATCTTGCAGTTTACCATTCCACATCCGGAATCCAACTCTCTCTTACTTTTGCAAGTGAGAGGGTCTGCACCTATCAGAAATAGGTCGTTCTTAGAAGGTGTCGGTATGAGAGGTCTATCATCCACAATCTTCAAACAATGGTTTGGATTGGCTTCACTCTTAGTGAATCTCAGCTTCATCTGACAATTATCAATCCTCTCATATCAAACCCACGGTGATTTGCTTCAAGCCATAGAGGGCAGCGTATTTGACGCAGAGGCGCAGAGAGCTAACGCAGGGCCTCCTGGGGCTGACACAGGCCTAGATAGGCTGACGCAGGGCCAACGATGGGCAAGGAGAGGCTGACGCAGTCCAGATTGGGCAGACGCTGGGGTTTCAGTGCAATTTTGTGCTGAGGAGCTGTCGGAATGATTATCTGAGGTTTCAGCCAGGAGATCTGTGAGAAACTGTGAGGTATTACTGCTAAGGAAATTCTCTATTGGGTAGGCCAGTTTTGACACCCAGATTGTACTCTTATATTGCTTAGTAAAAAAACCCTCAGATAGCTGCACCGGTTTTCCCGCATTAGGTTTTTCCGGGGACATTGGTCCAAAAATAACGGTGTCATATGGTGTGTTTGTTTCTGTTTCTTTTAGTAGCCTTTTGTGTTGTAAAAAACACCTCTTATACTCCCTTTTTCTTCAACTAGCCTTTTGATAGTAATATATACGAAGGTCTCTCAACGACTCCAGGTTGTTCGGGAAAGTCACAGATTTGACCTTTCCCCTGGGCTTTGACAAAATGTTTGCAACCTGTACATCAGTCTCAATGCGATGGAGCCTCCTCGCTCATCGACTTACCATATTCTATATAAGTTAGTATTTGATGTTTATCTACTGGAGCAATCATCGAATACAGGATTTCTCAACAATCGAATCCCCCCCTGGTTGTCACAGAGGATCACAGTGGTATTCATCATGTGTGAAAACAACGCACTGAAGAGCTTCCACAACCAGGCAGCGTCACACAAGATCATACTCGTAGCTATGTATTCGGTCTTAGCGGTGCTTATAGCAATTGACTTCTGCTTCTTTCTCATCCATGATATCGAAGCAAAATCCAAAGAGAACTAGCACTGAGAAGTTCTCTGGTGATCCTCCCCATTGCCTGCCCAGTCAACATTCGAATAATCATGCAGCTTCATATTTCAGGCAGTGAATCTCAATCCATGAGAGATTGTGCTCCAAAGATATCTCAAAAGATTCTTGGCACCAATCTAGTGAGGCTCAACCAAATATGAGCTCACCATGCTAACTATAAAACATATATACGGACGAAAGTTCACCAAGAACATCAATGCAAATGAGTTTATGAAACTTAGAGGTATTTCCCAAATCTGGTCCGACATCATCACAATATAACTTCTGAAAGTTAAGATCCTCGAGGTAGTCACGATCTTGCAGATTACCATTCCACATCCGGAATCCAACTCTTTCTTACTTTTGCAAGTGAGAGGGTCTGCACCTATCAGAAATAGGTCGTTCTTAGAAGGTGTCGGTATGAGAGGTCTATCATCCACAATCTTCAAACAATGGTTTGGATTGGCTTCACTCTTAGTGAATCTCAGCTTCATTTGACAATTATCAATCCTCTCATATCAAACCCGCGGTGATTTGCTTCAAGCCATAGAGGGCAGCGTATTTGACGCAGAGGCCCAGAGAGGCCAGCGTATTTGATGCAGAGGCCCAGAGAGCTAACGCAGGGCCTCCTGGGGCTGACACAGGCCTAGATAGGCTGACGCAGGGCCAACGCTGGGCAAGGAGAGGCTGACGCAGTCCAGATTGGGCAGATGCTGGGGTTTCAGTGCAATTTTGTGTTGAGGAGCTGCCGGAATGATTATCTGAGGTTTCAGCCAGGAGATCTCTGAGAAACTGTGAGGTATTACTGCGAAGGAAATTCTCTGTTAGGTAGGCCAGTTTTGACACCCAGATTGTACTCTTATATTGCTTAGTAAAAAAAACCCTCAGATAGCTGCACCGGATTTAAATGGGTTGTTATTTGGTTGATTGAAACTGTTCATGTGCTGTAGGTGTAGAATTTCTTTGCTAACAAAATTCAGAGTTGATTTGCCTCCCAAACAAATTATTGTTTGTGTGTGGATTTTTTGATTTGTTGATCTTATATGTCTTGCCATAATATTACAAGTGTCCACAATGAATGAAACTCTGTGATTTCTTGTTGGGGTTGCACATTCTCTAAGCATGCTCCTATTTGGATCGCAGGAAAATCAAGGTTATGGTCTTGAATACCAACATGATTGGACCAAGAACCAGTAATGTATGTCTAACAATAGACCTTAGGCAACACAAAGGACACACCTCCAGTCATATGATGGCCTGATAATTGATGTCAAAGAATTTTTAAACTCCAGTATCAATTGTAGTTGCTTTAGTTTCTTAAATAGTTTCTTCTCCTGTGATTGGGTGCATAGTTATACTTATCTATTGATCTGATTTTGTCAAAATTTGGGTTCAAAAACTATCTTGAATTCATGTCTGGAGGGATATAAAGATAGTGGTCACTGCAAAAGGTAAGTTATTAATGGTAGGTGTTGCCCATATTTCAGACATTTTGATATAAATCCTGAGAGAAGCTTTGTATCCTAAATTGAGTGGGGCTTTAGGATTGAGAGACTTGGGGATCCTAAACAAAGCATTGGGAGAGAAATTATGTTGGGATTGACTTCGGGTTAGAGATGAACTCTAGAAACAAATATCAAATATGGCCACTCTTCTCAATTGAAAAAGTTGCAAGCAACCAAGCATCCTCTAAGACCTTCCATATGAAATTTGCCACAGGCCAACTAGAACTTAATTCAAAGTCATGTTTTTTGAGAGACCTGGAATGGTCACACTAGTGACTACATTATTCTCAAAAGATTCTTGGCAATAGATGCCACAATTGAGGGATTGTTAATCCTAGAGATTTAATAACATTTACTTCAAAGAATCAGGGTCTTACTGTAGAAGAATTTTAGAAACTGATTCAATCCCCTAGGCTATGGAACGAATGGAAAATAGTTGAAGATTGGCAATCACATCCATCTTTCTCTCCCTGGCCTAGGGCACTGGACTCTACGTTCCTACTCTGGAATGTACAAGGATTGATATTTTCTTTAATAAAAGAATTATGCCAACCTTTATGCTCCATTGTTTATTCATTTAAGCATTCTGTGAGATAATATTTTACAGGAGGCAGGGGTTGGTTGGTAGGGCCCCTAACCCAGCTTGTTTCCCTCCTTTGTGCTTTTTGGGTAGCATATGTTATAGAACTGCTTTCTGTGTTTGATATTTTATTTCTTAATGTGCTAGTTTGTATCTTTATTTTAAAGTTATTACACGTCAATAGCAATAGGGATTGCATACTTTGACATTCTGATTTAATTAAATCTTAATTTTTTTAAACCGTAGTAGTTTTCCCTATGTGCATTGTAATGAACCAGCAATCTGATTTTCTATCTTTTGAATGCATTTCTTTGGTTTTAAGTCATGGATCAAAATTTGTAATGTTTTATTGATAGCACAAAGCGTGATAGATCTACCAACTATATTTGTGCACTCAATGATTTTCATTCCTGCAATGTTATCTCTCAATCAATTCTCAATTACGTAGGGATAAATGGTGTTTTAATATATATGTATTGTATTATGTTAAATATTGGTGATATGTATCAATCCTACAGGAATTTGAGTCTAAATTCACATCTTGGAGAGAATATATATATATATATATATATATATATATATATATATATATATAGATTGAAACATCGATCTACAGTTCGATTTCGCAAGTTGAATGTACAGAGCATGTATTGGATGTTGTGGGAACCTATGTTCAAGGTTATTTGAAGAGAAAAGGAGCTTTGGAAATCTATTTGAAGAGGCACATCATTTTAGGACATGCTTGATTGATGGTTCGTTAAAAGTTTCTATATATACATCCACCAAGGAAGTCGTAATAAAATTGTATTCCAAGTTGTCTTGTTTGTTTTAAGACTCGAACTTGAAATGAATTTGTCTGCAAATCTTTTTGGAGAATATGATAGCAAACCCTGTGATATAAGCCAAATTGAACTTGCATACCAAACCATTTCAAAAGGATTTTAATCTTATCTATAAACAAGATTTGAGAATATTTTATTGTGACAATGGTGTTTTCTTTGAATGCAGTAATTTCCATAAATCATATTATTTCCATATTTCATTATACAAGCTTCTATAATCAAGTTTGAGATCCAAATATACATTTCACAAAATATTGAGTTTGTACATCACCCTATAATACTTATGACGAAATTTTGAGTGTCATATTTGAGTAGAGACATTTTTATTCATGAATATGATTTATGGGTTAGACAACTACAATATTTACATTGGTATTCTTCCTCAGCAGATTTAAACTCTAGAAACAAATATGGGATATGAAATATGGCCACTCTTCTCAATTGAAAAAGTTGCAAGCAACCAAGCATCCTCTAAGATCTTCCATATGAAATTTGCCACAGGCCAACTAGACCTTAATTCAGAGTCATGTTTTTTGAGAGACTTGGAATGGTCACACTAGTGACTACATTATTCTCAAAAGATTCTTGGCAATAGATGCCACAATTGAGGGATTGTTAATCCTAGAGATTTAATAACGTTTACTTCAAAGCATCAGGGTCGTATTGTAGAAGAATTTTAGAAACTGATTCAATCCCCTAGGTTATGGAAGGAATGGAAAATAGTCGAAGATTGGCAATTACATCCATCTTTCTCTCCCTAGCCTATTTTTAGCTCATGAGCTTCAAAAATGAAAAATATCCAATGCTCAGGATGAAGACAAACTCTGGTGAGGTTCTCAAACCAAAGGGATGTTTACTCTCAAGAAATCCTACTCTCTTATAGTTGGTCATCAATACATCCACTAGGATCCCATTTGGAAGAAAATCTAGATGAATGGTGTTTTCCCATGGTCCTCAATTCCTTTGGCTAGTTGGATGACGTAAGATCCTCACATGGGATCAAATCAGGAAAAATGGATTTTAGGGCCCCTGACTTTGTACTTTATGTTGGAATTATGAATATTCTATGGAGCATATATTGAATGTATGTCCTTCCATTGAACATATTTGGATGCATAGTTGACTGCCTTTTGGATCCTTGTACTGTAACTTCAACAGTTTTTTATTCTTGTACTCCCTCATAGATCCAGCCTATTCAATAGTCCAGTTCAAAATAGAGAGTGGATTATTTCCCGTAGTTTTGTCATGTCAATGCTTTGGAAAGAAAGGAAAAACCAAATATTTAAGCAAAAGAAAGAAAGGACAAAGTCATGGTCTACATCAAAGTGCAACATGGGGGTTACATTACTCCTACTCAAACTCACAATGAAATGCTGAGGTGCCAAGTGTATTACCATGAAAGTCTACAGCTCCCTTACTTTCAGTGTCTGTGAAAATAGGATTAGTTTAATGAACTGTATTTCTGTGACCTCAAAAGTGTTTTCAGGATTTAAATTATCAGCAAGGAAAGCGTGATCTTCACCATACTTTTCATATGGCTGATTTTCTTCCCCTACCTTTGCATGTTGTTATTTGGTTGCTTGAAACTGTTCATGTGCTGTAGGTGTAGAATTTCTTTGCTAACAAAATTCAGAGTTGATTTGCCTCCCAAACAAATTATTGTTTGTGTGTGGATTTTTTGATTTGTTGATCTTATATGTCTTGCCATAATATTACAAGTGTCCACAATGAATGAAACTCTGTGATTTCTTGTTGGGGTTGCACATTCTCTAAGCATGCTCCTATTTGGATCGCAGGAAAATCAAGGTTATGGTCTTGAATACCAACATGATTGGACCAAGAACCAGTAATGTATGTCTAACAATAGACCTTAGGCAACACAAAGGACACACCTCCAGTCATATGATGGTCTGATAATTGATGTCAAAGAATTTTTAAACTCCAGTATCAGTTGTAGTTGCTTTAGTTTCTTAAATAGTTTCTTCTCCTGTGATTGGGTGCATAGTTATACTTATCTATTGATCTGATTTTGTCAAAATTTGGGTTCAAAAACTATCTTGAATTCATGTCTGGAGGGATATTAAGATAGTGGTCACTGCAAAAGGTAAGTTATTAATGGTAGGTGTTGCCCATATTTCAGAAATTTTGATGTAAATCCTGAGAGAAGCTTTGTATCCTAAATTGAGTGGGGCTTTAGGATTGAGAGACTTGGGGATCCTAAACAAAGCATTGGGAGAGAAATTATGTTGGGATTGACTTTGGGTTAGAGATGAACTCTAGAAACAAATATGGGATATGAAATATGGCCACTCTTCTCAATTGAAAAAGTTGCAAGCAACCAAGCATCCTCTAAGATCTTCCATATGAAATTTGCCACAGGCCAACTAGACCTTAATTCAAAGTCATGTTTTTTGAGAGACCTGGAATGGTCACACTAGTGACTACATTATTCTCAAAAGATTCTTGGCAATAGATGCCACAATTGAGGGATTGTTAATCCTAGAGATTTAATAACATTTACTTCAAAGCATCAGGGTCTTACTGTAGAAGAATTTTAGAAACTGATTCAATCCCCTAGGCTATGGAAGGAATGGAAAACAGTTGAAGATTGGCAATCACATCCATCTTTCTCTCCCTGGCCTATTTTTAGCTCATGAGCTTCAAAAATGAAAAATATCCAATGCTCAGGATGAAGACAAACTCTGGTGAGGTTCTCCAACCAAAGGGATGTTTACTCTCAAGAAATCCTACTCTCTTATAGTTGGTCATCAATACATCCACTAGGATCCCATTTGGAAGAAAATCTAGATGAATGGTGTTTTCCCATGGTCCTCAATTCCTTTGGCTAGTTGGATGACGTAAGATCCTCACATGGGATCAAATCAGGAAAAATGGATTTTAGGGCCCCTGACTTTGTACTTTATGTTGGAATTATGAATATTCTATGGAGCATATATTGAATGTATGTCCTTCCATTGAACATATTTGGATGCATAGTTGACTGCCTTTTGGATCCTTGTACTGTAACTTCAACAGTTTTTTTTTTACCGCCCCAAGAATGCCTATCTGCCCTCTTAGACAGAGCAATATCTGCGTGATAGAGATGAGATCTGTAATTTTCCCATTTGACATTGAGCTCCATCAAAAGAGCCAAATTTCAGCATGTGGTCAACTGGAAGAGGAGGAAATGACAGATTGTTGGTAGCCAATATCAGCAAGAGTGAACATCTCATGCCTGTGTAGAAACTGGATGATTGGGGGAGGAAGAATGTGATTCCAAGCCAATCCAATGATTACTAAAATGGCTTACAACTTCCTGTAGGATGTCTTTCTGAGTAGTTAGTATTATATTGTCCATATTTCTAATATACCAGATTGTGTCAGAATTTTTTCTTTTGGAAGCTATCTTATGAAAGTACTTAGTATTATTATCTCCCCTAGAAACCCGCGTCATTTTTATTTTTTGTCTCCATTCCTCTGCCTGATAATTTAGAGAGCTCCAATATTGTATTTTTGCTTTGTTCAGATAGGAAATTAGGACTTGTAGGGTCCATCAATTCTGAAATCTCTTTATCTATAATAGAAAACTCCCGAGAGAGTGTCTTCTTGCACTTGATGATGCATGTCTTAACCTTTGACTTTAGCCTGTGCAGTTTTTGAGTGACCTGATACATCATTTTATTTTTCATTATCCCTAAAGGCTTCATCCAAGATATCTTAATCAGGTCCACTAAATATTTATCTTGTAGCCATACTTGATTGAACTTGAATGGCAATTCCTTGGCTTCTTGTTCACCATTCCATTCCAAAAAGATTGCATTATGATCGGAAACTAAAATTCCTTGGGGCAGAAGCAGATGCAACTCAGTTGCTTGAAAGCACAAGTGGATGTAGAAGGATCGAGTTTTGTACATATCCTATGGGGAATGAGCCTGCCAAATCAAACAAGAATCTAAGAGAAACGGTTCAGGAGGATGATGAAGTAAGAGATGGTGAAGGGGGTTTGGGATGAGAAACAATGCAACTTGAAGATGAAGAACAAGCTCCAATGGAATGGGCGAGGACAGACTTAGCTAGTGAAAATCAAGGGGAAACATTAAACACCAGGATTGGTGCTGAACCAAAAAGATTACCTGATACATATAACAGTGGCCAGCATTTGGTGAGAACATCCCATCCTATTGGAAACTTGTTAAATGGGGAGAGGCAGAGTCAATCTCCTGTCAGTCAGCAGCATAGAGATGAGATAGATGCTAGAAACAAGGGAGATAAGCATTCGATAGCAACAATTGATCTATTAGCATCAGAGGTTGCTGGTAGTTGGGCAGTCAGTACAGTTGGTTCAGTTCATGGCGACAATGAATCTCTTCGGAGTGATGACAGACAGCCAGGGACAGGAAGGATCAGTGATGAAGGAATTAATCAAGATTTTGATGCTAGTAAGATTGCAGCAGCAAGTGAGAATATTAGGTCCAGGCAAGATCTACTATTAAGTAGCTTGAAGTGTCAACACACAGTGCCTGAAGATGCAGTGGCAGGAAGTCAAAATTCTCCACCTCCCAAGTTAGCTTCTTGGCAAAGCTATGAGCACCAAGCTTTGAATGAGATGCTTGATAATGTTGCCCCTGATTTCAGGCAGCTTCATGGACTTAGAAGAAATAACGATAATGCCCCTGACACTGAAGAAGATATTGAAGGGGAAGAAGATGATAAAAATCATGATGATGATGACACTGAGGAGGGTTCAGAAGAACCAGAATCTGAATAGGAAACTGTCTTTCTATTAACTCTGGATGTGTCTGAACACATGCCAAATGATTCTCCTGTCATGGCAGTGCAATTGTTCTTTGGTAAGCCATGCCATTACTTGGTGTTTTTATGACTTCCATACCTAATGGTTTGAAAGTTTGACTACTGTAGTTTGGTTGAAGTAATGATCCATGGATGGTAATGCCTATTAGATGTATAAGCGTGCTAAGCTTTTGCTTGGAAGGTGCTTAGAAATCTTTTGGCTTTCTGAACATTGCGATCTCTTGTATGACTGTAGATGAGTTCCTATTTATTGACTGTTATTCTACATAAGCAGAGTACACTTTGGTACTTTGGTGCATAAGCACCTTGACTCTGCCTCTGTAATATTAATTATAAAATTCTAGCAGACAAGATCTGTGAGGAGGTGCTCCAAATTTCTAGGAAAACATCATATATTTATGATGATATACCATTGCTTAGTAAATTGATGCAAACAAATAACAATTTTTTTTTTTTTTGTTTTGTTCTGGCAAACGAATATATGCATTTACTGGGAACCAATTACAACTAACAACCAAAGATACTACTTGAATCTGAAATCTTCCACCTTTGCTTGCTAAGCAACTATTTATCTGTTGATATTTTTTCATCCTTTTTCATTCTCACTCATCTTGTTCTTCATTTCTGTGCATGATCCTTCTTTCCTGCTCACTTTTTCATCTTAATTGCTCCATCTTAGTCATATTAAGCTTCTCTTCTCATTATTCGCCAAGTTTCCCCGTCCATATGGCCTCTCTTGGGAATCTATTTCTTGACTATTAATTCCTAGAGTCGACATACTGTTATCCTTTCTACTACTATTGTTTATAGGAACTTATTCTAGCGTAGGCACCTACACTTCATTTGGCAGCTCCCAAGGGGCATGTTCTTTCTTGGGAAAAATATGATTCTGATTTATGCCTATAGCCTTACCATACATTTTGATGTCATCCCAACCAAGTATACGTAGGAATTTCGCTATTAGATGTATGGTATTATGGCATCCCAAACATCTAAAAGGGATTCCCCAGTAATCCACTCGTTTTATGATAGATTGTGTACTCTAATAGATATCAAGGGTAGCCGAGAGACCTTTTATGGAATCTGGTTCAATGAAAAACCATGCTACTCATTTTTCTAGAAGGCCAGCACTCCCTTCATCGACATAATAGAATTTTCCTATCTTGTTGGCAATTTCCATGATTTCCTTCTTGGTCCATAGTTCCAAAGGAAGGTAGGGAGTTTAACCCATATGTATTTTCGCTGGGGATCTTCTTTAATAGGATTAAATCCGACTGTCTAATTCTACAAGCATAAAAATCCCCTACCTTTCACACATGAGATTGAGCCAATCCTATCTGCATCTTCCACTGTCATGAAGTGGAATCCAAACCAACTATTGAGGAGCATGCTTACCTTCGGTCTATTTCCAACAATACAGAACCAACATTTCTGCACCCATTCTTTCATTTGTCCACTAGACATCCTAATGTGTTCCCAGTGGCCCACCAATACCTTATGCTTCATCTTTACCACATTATCCCAATATATATCAATACCCATAATGAGTTTTTGAATCTGTTCCTGGTTCTTGATCGATTTCTTTTACGTTTGTCTATTTTTTTTTGGATCGGGTTCCATTTGAAGATTCCTTTCCAAGATATGTATTTGAGTCCTCATGTTGGGATGTTTTCAACAGGCCAATGGATGTGGGAACTTGATTTGGTCTTCCCAGTCTCTCTGCAAATTCATTTTCTATGACTATCGATACTTCTATAATTTTCCTGTCGTCATAAATCTATTCCATAGAAAAAGATTGACCAACCATGTCAATATTGACTATTAGAACTGCATTACTTTTTAAAGCCAACGTACTGGTCAGCACAATGCTACTACATATGGGTGAAAATAAAATCCAAATAAAATGTGAAAGTGTGACCGATTTTATTTGTACTATAGAACAAATGCTAGTGGGTTAATCTCCTAAAAAAAGGTGTTAACATAGTCTGTCGAAAGGTACATTTTGCATCAGGATAACTCCTAGATTGCTATCTTTTTATGAGGAAGCAAAAACATGGAAAATGTTTGGTTAGGTAGGAATACAACTTGTCAATTTGGTCTAGCTTGAGTGATTAAAAGAGAAGGTTGTTAGGCTCTCCACCATTTCATGGATTGATATAGTGATGAGACAAAAGAAGCTCTCTCTTGAGACCTGACTAGGTGATTCATAACAGTTGTGGTGTTGGTGCCTTAACTTAGCTAGAAAATGCCAAAACTCTATTGATGCACAAAATTTATTACTGAATCTACCTCAGAGTATGCCATAGTCACTGAATATGACATGCATGGTTTTACCAAGGAGGCCCTAAACTTTTGAACAATGAAACTTTACATCGGTATCTTGGCAATAGCTGCATTGGTCTTATTAGCATTACACCACTTTTAATATGGGTCTTCACAACAGAGAATCACCATTACACTTTGTTGATTTGTGTTAAAAAGAAAAATAACACGCAATAGATTTCTTTTGGCATGCAATGTTGTTGTTGGTAGTTTTCTTGTATTTGTGCCACACGTAAAGCTAACATGCGTTAAATTTCTTTCACCTTGCAATATTTTTATTGGAAGCGTGCTTGTGTTTGGGCTAGAAACTATGCTAGATTTCTTTTTCTTTGCAATATTGTTGTTGTCAATTTGGTTGTTTATGATAAAAGGAAATCTAGCAAGTGTTAGATTTCCTTCACCTTGGCAATGTTATTGGAAATGTTGTGCTTGTGTTTGGGCTAGAAGTTATGCTAGATTTCGTTTGCTATGAAATATTGTTGTTTTCAATTTGGTTGTTTATTATAGAAGGAAATCTAACACGTGTTAGATTTCCTTCACCTTGGTAACGTGCTTTTGTTTGTGTTAGAAGGAAATATAACATGCACTAGATTTCTTCTGGCATGAAATGTTGTTTTTGGTAGTATGCTTGTATTTATGCTACATGTAAAGTTAGCACGCGTTAAATTTATTTTACCTTGCGACGTTGTTATTGGAAATGTGATTGTGTTTTTGATAGAAGTTGTTGGATTTTGTTTCCCCTACAATATTATTGTTGGCAATGTGCTTTTGTTTGTGCTAGAAGTAAATCAAGCGTATGCTAGATATCTTTCACATTGCAATGTTGTTTTTGGCAATGTGATTGTGTTTCTGCTAGAATAAACTTTAGAATGTGTAAGATTTCTTTTACTTTGAAATGTTTTTGTGAGTAATATGCTTCTATTTAGGTTAGAAGGAAATTTAGCATGTGGTGGATTTCCTTCGCCTTGCAATATTCTTATTGACAATGTGCTTGTTTGTCCTAGAAGGAAATCTAGCACGTGCTAGATTTATTTGACCATGTAATGTTGCTTCTAGAAATATGCTTATGTTTGTAGTAGAAGGAATGATATTGATTGTTAGCTTTCATTTGAGGAAACAATGTTTCATTACATACAATATTACTGCCATGCTATTTTAATTTTTGCATCTATATTACTTTTTCGTAAGTTGTGTGTTTTTATGACAATATAAAGTCACACTTTACACGGTTCAACCTTTTAATTACAAGTTACGTTTTAATTGTTGTTACAGAATTGATACAAGCTACAATGGAAAATATAATTTTGGCAAAAGGGGACTATGTTGATCTCCTTATTAATGATCAAGTCATTGGGCTAGGAAGGGTCGAATCTGCAGAGTCTGGAACTTATTATGTTGGAGAAAGGGTTAACACTGGTTATGTTACAATTTTGATAATTGATGTAACTCAACCACATTTGATTGATGAGGATGTTAATGAAGGGGACATACATCCATGGAAGATCATGGATTTGAGACACAACATAGGTAAATCAAAATATTGAAGCATGTGTTATATATTATTGATAGCATAATAAATGTTTTTTTTGAGTAAATACTAACCTTATTTACATTTGTTTATAGGTGCAAATGTTTCTTCCACATTTTCTATTGGAGCCAAGGTAGATCTTTTGCAACATGGAGTGAAGGTGGGCGAGGGCTCCATATTCAATACAGAGCTTGGGCATAAAGTGCATGGAAAGATGGTAAAGAAAGGATGCATAGTGGTTAAAATCGAGAAGGTGTTAAAACATAATGCTCCTCTACCACATCCAACAGGGTTTGAGCATACACTTGGGGGTGCATTAGAATCTTATGAAATTTGGCCAGAATCAGATTTGGAGCCTCACTGTCATGATCATGCCACAAATATTCCCCAAGATAGGGTTAGCTTCATATGTACAAAGGTTTCTCTTACACATGAATGCATGGGAACAAGCATGTGCATTGCCAAAGGAATGCTAGTTAATGTCCGCGAGGATGACATTGTTGAGGGTGAAACACTAGGTGAAATGGATTTTGGTGTTTTTCTAGAAGAGATAGATGGAACTTGTGAGATATGCAGAATTGGGGATAAGTCTATACACTGTTTGGTTAGATGGCCAATAAATAAGTTGGTGGACAACAAAGGTGTGATATTAAGGGTTAAGGAAAAGTTCAAGTAACCACCCAAGGAAATGGTGATATGGGATGTTATAGAGGACACAAATCCCTTAAACAATTGGGATGGGTTCTTTTGTAATGAAAAAGATAGAAACTCAATTGATATGCATGTAACAAGGCCATATAAAAGGATTAAACGAGTTATGGCTACAAAAAAAATTGCAAAATGTCAAACAAAAATAGATGAAGAGAAAGAAATTCGAGTTTTGGCAGCAGATGTATGTTGTAGAAAAGATTGTCTTCAACATGTGGATAGGAAGGCCATTGCAGGTGCTAGAAGGGATATGAGACAAATAAATAAAAATGGTATTAGAGAATTTGTCTTGAATTCACTCATGTCAAACACAGTCATGTCAAAGGGCCATGGCCATGGCCATGGCTTACCAACTATTGCTAGAAATGTAAAGGACATGAGATTTAATGGGAATATTATTTGTAAAAAAGCATGGTATAAGATACATAAAATTCCTCAAAGCACATTCTATAACTACCAGCATTATTTCCAACATGGACAGACCAAAGCTATTCATGGTAACACCAACACATGCAAAGCAAGAGCTCACACAGTGGCAGCCATAGAAATATTGCACAACATTGTAATGGATAATTCAGATTTTTCACCAAACCAAACACGTCAAGTTGAAGAAGATGGAACATCTGCTCCTTTAAGATTGCTTCCTTCGACTTACACACAAAATTCTTTGTTAAAAGAGATCAATGAGGCTCTTCAAAAGCTCAATTACCCATCAATATCACAGTCAACAATGAGCAATATTTGGAATACTAAGTTTCGAGATGTGGCATTTTCAAAGAAAACCAACTTCAGTAAATGCAATGAATGTATTGTGTTGAAAGCACAAATGAAGTCAGCAACTACAAAAGAGTTGGAAGAAAAGGCACGAGGTAGGTTGAAGAAACATAACAAGATTGTTATGTGTGGAAGATATTGCTACTATGCCCATAGAATTATGTCAGAGCGGTTTCCAAAGGAGTATTTGAGCATTATCCATGATAAAATGGACAAAACAAAGACTTCAATCCCAAGGCTACGTGTCAAATCAAAATCTATTGTAGGAACAAATTTAGGTTTGTCATTGACAGGTATGCTTACACATGGGCATAAGGCAGGAGGTTTTGGTCATTTCTCCTTACCATTTGTCCATATGGGATCACAATTTACTATTACATCTCTTGCAAAGTGCTTAAGGGACCTTGAAGACCCACAAATGGATATGTATGGTGATCTACTTTATGAAAGTGGAATTTCAAGAAACCCACTTACAAATGCATTACTTGACACCTCTATTTACTCAAAATGTCAAGGGTACAAGGATGATTTTATATTTCATGGAAGTTCAAAAAGTCAAAATGTTGATTTTAAACCTCTTCCTCCACATTTGTTGCTACAGTTGGACAATGCAGCAAGTGATAATAAGAATCGCTATCTTTTCATGTTTCTATCACTTTTAACTGCACTTGGTGACTTCATCACTATTGAGGTTGGGTTCTTGCTTGTGGGGCACACCCATGAAGACATAGATGGAACCTACGGAAGAATGTCTTCCAACCTAAAAAGTAAAGATATTTATTCTTTACCTGAAATGATGGATACATATCGTACAATTGAAGAAAATCGAGTGTTTCCACCTACACTTATTGACAAGGTATATGACTTCAAAAGTTTCCTTAATGGATACATCAAGGAGGGAAAAAATGCACTAGTTGGACATCTTAATGTCCAATACTTCCAATTTCTTGTACTCAATGATGTTCAAGTACTAAGGTACAAAGAATCAATTAGAGATACTGAGTGGTCAGAACCAGTTGAGTTATGGAATATAGATGATGAAGGCCGACCTATAATTCCCATAGGGAAGCCATCTTTCTTAGCTTCCAAACAGAATGATGTCTATTTAAAAGAACTAAAGGAAGGGATAACATCATACATAAAAATGTGGAAAGACACTATTGGGAATGAGGATTCACCAATTGTTACGGAGGAATGGAAAAATATAGTAGTGTATTGGGAAAAAATTCTTGATACATTAGATGGAATCTATAATGATCATAGAATAATAGATGGAAGTGATTCATCTTCTGAGGATTTCTGGCCCAGGACAAGGCACAATGTTGATGTTGATCGTAATGCACTCCAAGTAATGTCAAGTATTATGGATGGAGATTTTGATAATGTGATAGATGAACCAATATATGTTGGACCCAAATGCAACAAGCCAAAACCAACTTTCAATCCGATGATTGATGTTGAGAAAGGAAAGATGTTGCTAGTTAGATCAGGAAATGAGGATGCAGGAGAGATGATTTGGATGGCAAAATCCATCTCAAATATCTTTAGGGATAATGAAAGTGACAATCTTCATGTAAAGGTTGACTGGTGGAAGCCTATGTCAAGGAAATACAATGGAAAAATTTTATAGCAATATTGGGTACCAAATCCTGATGACACAGAACTTGGCTCTATTCCAATTAATACCATAGTGTGGGCATGGATGCCAAAGAAAAAACATTGCAAGAAGATCAAGATAAATAAATATGGTGTAGAAGCCATTCTTGATCTACTTGAGCGAATATCTTAAGAGTAGGTTTATATGATTCATGAATGTAATTTTTTTTGAAGGATCTATTAATATACATTCATACACACTTTTCCATATTTGTTGTATATCAAATATTCTCTTCATATTCTTTTTGGAGGAGTTTTATATTATTTAATATTTCAATGTAATCATGTGTTATACAAATTACATGACAATGCCATAAAATATTTAAGTTTTCAAAGCTTTATTTGACCAACATGACTTCTCACCATATCAAATATGGATAATCAAATTCAATAATGCACTTAAAAACATCTTCTAAACTTGGTCTATTAAAAAAACAATGGAGTACCTAATTAGTATTCTATTTAATATAAACCATTTAAACACTTAATGAATAAATGCTAGACACTAGAAAAAATGTTTGAGGCGAGTTTTCCTTAATTTTCCTTATTATAATTGATATAAATCAAATTCACTATCTTGTTGCACTCTAATTTATAAAAAAAATATTTTGATCATTGAACAACACAACTAGAATTATAAAATATTTCCTCTTATAGATTTTGAAGTGGTGTCAACATTGTACTAGTATAATTAATATGTACTTAACGTAGGAAAAATAGTTAGTGTCAATTTAAAATGGTCAATAGTAGTAAGAAAAACATTATTAGTATATTCTTAAATAACTTTATAGGTAAGTTTTTTTTTTGTTGCAAAATCTATTATTCACGAGTCAAATTTAATACATAAATATAAATGTTAATGATAATAGAAATAATTTAAGGAATCTAAGTTTTAGATGAATATTATTCACGAGTCAAATTTAATACATAAATATAAATGTTAATGATAATAGAAATAATGTAAGGAATCTAAGTTTTAGATGAATGTTAATATGTTCTTTTCAATATAATATCCTTAAACACTACAGGAATATAAACTAAACATTTGTAATAAATATATTAGTCAATTTTCTCTCTTTCTTGTTGTATTTGAAAATAAATAAATTGTACTACTTTGTTACTATTCTAATTCATGATTGATTTTGATCATTATGGTCAATAATAGTAAGAACAACAATATTAGTATATCGTTAAATAACTTCATAGGTAAGTTTTTTTTTTTTTGCAAAATCTATTATTCAAGAGTCAAATTTAATACATAAATATAAATGTTAATGATAATGATAATAGAAATAATGTAACTAATCTAAGTTTTAGATGAATGTTAATATGTTCTTTTCAATATAATATCCTTAAACACTACAAGAATAAAAACTAAGCATTTGTAATAAATATCTTAGTCAATTTTCTCTCTTTCTTGTTGTATTTGAAAATAATCAAATTGTACTACTTTGTTACTATTCTAATTCATGATTGATTTTGATCATAAAATGATTGATAATTGAGACGACAGACTCATTTTACAACCCAATATGGGGGGGAAAATAAAAATTATGTTCTAAATAGAAAAATAAAAGAAATGAATATTTTGTAAAGTATTTAGAAGTATATAAAATGTGTGAATTAGATGTTTAAATTTTATACTTTTTCAAAAAATTTCAGCTAGAGATACAGAGGAACTATTTGAAGATTTATGTTAACTAATTTATGTCCATATCAACTTCTTATATATCTATATATAAGAAAAAAAAAATTATGGTTAAAATTCTTATTTTGTCATATATATACTCTATTTAGCATTCAAAAATACAGTTTCAACAATGAAAAATAACACATTGTATCTTTCATTCAAAATATTTGCACGTGAAGAAATTTGATCCCTACATCTCCACTTAAAATGGTCTATGATGGTATATATTGGACACATACTATGATCATTTGTCATTAAATAACTTTATACTTAATATATAGCTTGCATATTAATCTATTATTAATTAAGTAAGCCTCAAGTTTTAAACATAGAAGTACAAATAATAAATAAAAATAAATTGTGCTACTAGCATTCAACATTTAATTTGATCTTAAAAAAATATTTTCTCCACAACTCTAAAATGGTGCAAACTTTCTACAATAGTATGTAATGTTGATGGTGATAATGATGATTATCATCCACTAAGACCAAATATGGTATTTAAGAAGGTAAAAAGATATTACTAAATGTTATTTCGAATTTTATTGTTATGCTAAAAATACATTAAAAGGAGTGTTTCAAGATCATCATAATTTTGTTTAGTTAAACAATTTCGAAGGTTGGTAGCGTCACAAATATTTTGAAATTTAATTCCAATATGAGTATAAACTGGATGATCTATGACAGTTTTTAAATCTTCAACCATATTACTAGTGTTGCAAAGGTGATAGCCTTTTTATTGTGCTAACACTCTTTTAGTAATAATCATAAATTAACACATACATGATATTTTACTATATATTGGATTATAATTAAATGGGTTAATAATAGCAACATACACATCATTATTTTCATAAAATAACCTTAACAAACTTATCTTTTAACATAAACCATACAAATATTAAAAATAGATAATGTAAAGAATTAACATTAAGATGTGAAAGATTTGCTTTTGCAAGTTTATATAAATTTGTTTTATAAATTTTATCATGATAATTTTTACACAAAAAATGGTGAATATCTACATTAAAATTAGTGAACTAAGTGACTTTCTAATTCCTCATTTCGAAAAAATTTAATCTAGTTAATGTTTTAAATAATAGTATATATTGGACACATTACTAAGATCATTTGTCATTAAATAACTTTATGATATATATTAATCTATTATTATTTAAGCAAGCCTCAATCTGCTATTGACATTCAACATTTAATTTGATCCTAATTTTTTTTTTTTCTCCTCAACTCTAAAATAGTGCAAACTTCCTACAATAGTATGTAATTATGATGGTGATAATGATGATTATCATCCACTAAGACCAAATAAGGTATATAAGAAGGTAAAAAGATATTACTAAAAGTTATTTTGAATTTTTTTTTTCTCGGTAAAAGACTAAACTATTATATTATGTACAAGAGTAAAAAATACATCATGGTGAAACAAGATAGAATCAGGCTCTGGGTATGTCACCCGAGAGCAATTGAGGCATCCAAAAAACTAGCCCATGCAGGGGCGCTAGACACAAAAGCCAGACTTCCATAAGAGCACGCCCACGCAGGGGCACCAACCATTACATCCCACGTAGGGGAGACTGACCTTACCCAAATCGTTAACACAAAATTCAGGAACAGGGACATTCAACCAGGGCACGAAAGAGACCAGAAGCATGGTTACTATAATTGAGTCAAAAAACAAACAGCATAAGACACCAGTCTAAGACCAAACAAAAAGCCATAGGAACCTTGTGCGCGGGCGTCATCAATCGTCCATTTGCACTTCAATCGTCCATAGGCTTCTCTTTCAGCAGTAGTGGGAAAGGTGTCTTCCTCCTCGCCAGTTCCCGCCCTCTGTTCTTGCTTGCGTTGCTTTGCGTTTTCCGGATCTGCGGCCGCATCTTTAACCTCCTGCTCCTTATCAGCTTCAGGGGCCTCTGCTTCATGCTTCTGATTGTCAGTCGTTCTCTGCCCCTGTTCATCCAGGGCGTCCTCATCTTCCTGGGCATTTTCTATGAACAAGACTGAGACATGCGCGCTGATCCACGGAGTTATTTTGAATTTTATTGTTATGCTCAAAATGCATTAAAAGAAGTGTTTCAAGATCGTCGTAATTTTGTTTAGTTAAAAAATCAAGAAAGTTGGTAGTGTCACAAATATTTTGAAATTTAATTCTAATATGAGTATAAACTAGATGATCTATGAGAGTTTTTTTAATCTTCAACCATATTACTAGTGTTGCAAAGGTGATAGACTTTTAAATTGTGCTAACACTCCTTTAGTAATAATCATAACTTAACGCATACATGATATGTACTATATCAGATTATAATTAAATGGATTAATAATAGTAACATACGCCATTATTTTCATAAAATAACCTTAACAAACTTATCTTTTAATATAATCCATAAAAAATATTAAAATAGTTAATGTAAGGAATCCAAATTGAGATGTGAAAGATTTGCTTTTGCAAGTTTATATAAATTTGTTTTATAAATTTTATCATGATAATTTTACACAAAAAATGGTGAATATCTACATTAAATTAATGAACTAAGTGACTTTCTAATTCTTCATTTTGAAAAAACTTAATTTAGTTAAAGTTCTAAATAATGGTATATATTGGACATATATGGTAAGCCTCAATCAACTTTTTTATTAACATAAAAGTACAAAAAATAAATAAAAATAAATTATGCTACTACTCACACTAAACATTTAATTTGATACTATTTTTTTTCTCCTCAACTCTAAAATGGTGCAAACTTCCTACAATAGTATGTAATTGTGATGGTGATAATGATGATTATCATCCACTAAGACCAAAAATGGGTAAAAAGATATTACTAAAAGTTATTTCGAATTTTATTGTTAATATGCTCAAAAAGTATTAAAAGAAGTGTTTCAAGACCATCATAATTTTGTTTAGTTAAACAATCAAAAAGGTTGGCAGCGTCACAAATATTTTGAAATTTAATTCCAATATGAGTATAAATTGGATGATCTATGAGAGTTTTTTAATCTTCAACCATATTATTAGTGTTGCAAAGGCGATAGACTTCTAAATTGTGCCAACACTTTCTTAGTAATAATTGTAGCTTAACACATACATGAGATTTACTATATTCGATTATAATTAAATGGGTTAATTATAGTAAAATACACATCATTATTTTCATAAAATAACCTTAGAAAACTTATCTTTTAATATAAACCATAAAAACTATTAAAATAGATAATGTAAGGAATCTAAGATTAAGATGTGAAAGATTTGCTTTAGCAAGTTTATATAAATCTTTTTATAAAGCTTATCATGATAATTTTTACACAAAAAATGGTGAATATCTACATTAAAATTAGTGAACTAAGTGACTTTCTAATTCCTCATTTTGAAAAAACTTAATCTAGTTAAACTTCTAAATTCTAGATCCATTAAAAACTTCCAAATTTAATGAAATATGTGTTATACTAATATTAGGGTTAATAATGTCTTTTTGCATGGTATTAATAACAATCTAGTCCATGGTATTTGTCCCATAGTATTTTACCCATAGGTTTCACCTAAATATAACGCATTTTTTGAGTGTTCGTAAATATAAGGTGACTTATGGAGTAAATATAAAAAAATGTTTTAATTGTTTACCATACCTCTCGTTTATTTATATTTTTTTTAATTTACCATACCTCTTTTACAAATATGGTATTTGGCCCATAGGATTCACTTAAATAAAACCTCTTTCTTGAGCCTTCATAAATAGAACGAGGGTTATGGACTAAATATAAAAGAGGTTTTATTTATTTACCATGAGTCTAGTTTATTTATATTTTTATTTATTTACCATACCTTTTGAGTTAGTATAAAAAGACGTTTTATTTATTTACCATACCTCCACTTTACTTATATTTTTATTTGTTTACACCCTTGCATGTATATAAGGTGACTTATGGAGTAAATATAAAAATGTTTTATTTATTTACCATACCTCTCATTTATTTATAATTTTATTAATTTACCATACCTCTTTTATAAGTATGGTATTTGGGCCTTTGGCCCATAGGATTCACTTAAATAAAACATATTCTTGAAAATGGGCAAATGGATTCACTTAAATAAAACCTATTCTTGAAAATCGGCGAATGGATGGTTGTAACTCCTAATTTCAAGGGCTAAATTTACCTTTTTTACCCTCTCCCTTAAAATAAGGTGGGCTATTTGAGGTGATTTGTAAAAATGTACTATGATACAAAATATTCGCCCACTAAAAATTTAAAACCCCTTAATTTCGCCAAAGGGAAAACATTCGCCCCTAAAATTTTCTATGCTTTTTTAATACACCACAAGCAAAAATATTTTAAAAATAAATTTCAGTTGGGACGGGCCCGCCTTGGGCGGCCTGCCCACCATACCCACCTCCGTAATTTTTTAATGGCGCAACTCCTCCGTTTATGGTTACGATGTTGTTGGTTTGGGTTGGGTCTGCGCCCCAAGGGCCAGCCCACCCATGTCCATTAGTTTGGTGGCTCCGTGGGAGCAGCGGAGGGGCCGAGGTCATGGCCTATCCCTCCTGCGTTTATGTTGAGTTCCGTGGATGGGGGAGGGGCCAGGGGTCGTGGCTCGCCCCTCCTTTATTTGTTGTTTATTTTTGGGGTGGCAGGGTTGGTGGCCCGCCACCCTTTTTTAATATTTTTTTGTTATACAAAAACAACCCGCACATTTTTGAAAATCTGGTTTTGGACCGAAGGAGTCCTTTTAACGAGGCAACAATTTTGCCCGGAATCTGGCTGGAGTTGGCCGGATTCCGTCCACCAGAGAAAGTACAAATTGCGCCTTCATTAATCCTGCCCAATGATCACAAGTCAACCCAAATTTGACTGACTCTATCTTCTTCATTCGGACTCGGATTGGAGTGTCGTTCACACTGTTGGAATCAGGGCGATGAGCACTTCGATTTGATTTCAAGTTAATCATCTTTCCACCACTTTGAATTTTGAGATTTTTCCCATGCCACTGTGTCTGAAGATCCACCTGGATCACCTCTACACTCATTCGTGCCACTGTAAAGGCCGAATCCCGATGAATCGGTGTTGATATCCATGTAAGCCAAAACAACCCACGTTCACTTGATGCATGGCACTCTATATTATGAGATGGTAATGTGCCAGATGTCACGGGGAGGCCTCTTGATTCTTTGGCTAGCGGACTTGTACATCAACATCATCATTCTAAACATCGCTCCATAAAAACTGCCCCTCCTCCTCCTACACTGGCTTTGGACAGTGATACTCTGGTTAACCGCATTACTAGTCTACAAAAACGAGCCCTAGTTAGTAGATGGTACTTTTAAGAGATGGAAGATTCTGAAACACGTAATTGGATTGATAAGAAGTGGAAATCGATGTTGGGTAAATTCCTACGATTGTTAGGCTTCTGAAGGGATGGTACAGTTTTCACTTCCTCAGTCAGGAAGATTTGGAGAAAATTATAGCTATTCCATGGATTCATGGAAAACGTTTTCTTGCCCTCCACAAGAATCTCGCTTGGGTTTCCCCTTCAAATTCAATAGAAAAATCTTAGAGGACCCTAAATTCAATAAGATGGTACACGACACTTGGGGAAGTATTAATGTCACAGGTTCCTCTTCTATGCTCAGTATCCTGGAGAAACTAGACTCCCTCTGGGGATCAGTAAAAATATGGCAGTAGAATAAAATTAGAGACAATAGAAAAGAACTTGTGAAAATTCAAGAACAATTGGACTCTCTTCAGGCCTCCATGTCCTCTCATTTTCTCCCTGATCAAATCCGAGCCAACATTCAAATACTAGAACACAGGAAGAAGGAAATTCTAATGATGGAAGAAGCTACACGGAGACTAAAGAGCACTCCGGTTAAAAGAAGGGGACCGAAATACTAAATTCTTCCACAGATATGCAAATTTCTGTCGGAATATAAATTCCATATGGCAAATCGCTGACCCAAATGGACAAATATCCCACACACAAGAAGAAATAAGTGATGTTGTTGTAAACTACTTTCAAAATGCTTATAGAAGCAATGAAAATTATTTTGTGGAAGATATGATTTGGGGAATTAGACCATATCTTATCATGTTTGATCTGGAGAAAAATGAGAATTTTTTTAAGGAAGTCTTTGAGAAGAGCTGCTGGGGGTTCTCAAGTCCTTTAAGAGTGACAAAAGTCCCGAGCCTGATGAATGGACTAGTGAACTGTTCTCTCATTTCTTTGAAATTATCAAGATGGATCTACTGGGTATGATCAAGGATTCCAGAAATATGGGATATATTTATCAAAATATATCCTCAACATACATCATTCTCATTCTGAAAAACAATTCTGCTGAGATATTCTCAGACTACAGGCCTATTTCACTATGAAATGCCATCTATAAAAGCATATCAAAGACTATTGCGAGGCGGTTGCGCAATACCCTTTCTCTCTTCATATCCCCTAAACAGCATGGATTCCTTTCGGGGAGAATTATTTATGATGTTGTGGCAAATGCACAAGAAAGCATGCACTCGATCCAAACAAAGAACATGGACATGGCTATTTTGCAGGTAGATCACTGTAAAGATTATGACTGTTTGGATTGGGGCTTCCTTAGACTAATTCTCAACAAGATTGGTTTACAACCTAGATGTATCAACTAGATCATGGCATTTGTGGACAACGTAAATTATGCTATCATCATCAATGGACTTCCAACAAGATTCTTCCGGTCTGGCAGAGGTCTTCATCAGGGATGCTCTTTATCTCCATTATTATTCATCCTGGTAATGGATTGTCTGAGTCTGCATATCAAAAGAGTGGTTCTAGAGGGCCATTTCAAATCACTGAAGTTCGGGAAGAATATCAGTATCTCACATAACCTCTTTGTTGATGACATCCTCATAATGGGTATGCTCTGCCATTTCTCTTGGTATTATCTTTTTAATATTTTCAGCAGATTTGAAAATGCTTCGGGACTATGCATGAATTCCAACAAATCAGTTCTTTATTATAGTCAATCTGATATGGTAACTATTACATATATTAAAGACTTATTTGGAATTGAGGCTAAACCTATGAAAAATGGACTGAAGTATCTTGGTTATAGACTTAAACCATCATGTTATAGAATATCTAATTGGAAATGGCTCACTGAAAAGTTCTATAAAATAATTTCTGGATGGGAATTTAGATGTCTATCCATAGGGGGTAGGGCCATTATGACACAAGCCGTTCTAACACAGCTGGGTGTATATTGGGCACATCATTTTCATATACCTACCTCCATCATTAATGACATAAACCGACTTATGGCAAATTTGATTTGGGCGGGCACTCACAATAGAAGAAAATTCCATCTGACCAAGCTATCAAATATAACTCTTCCAAAGGACATGGGTGGATGGGGAATTTTAGATCTTAGTCGTTTTGGTGAGGTATTACTTATCAAATCTCTCTGGAGGGGTTTATTTGGAGCAAGTATATGAGTAAGATCATACAACACAAATATCTAAAGAACAAAGACTTCATTTTTTGGTACCGTTTTGGTTCAATTGGTAAAAAATATGGTTCAACAATCTGGTCAAGTTTCCTAAAAATTGAGAAATGCTTCATTCAGCTCCTGGCATGGAAATTCCAGGCTGGAAATACCATCCTTATTGGTTTTGACCTAATTATGGGTGATGAACCGAACTTATCCATCTCCGACAATATCACACAACTCTTAAACGACCATGGTTTCTTTTTCTGGGGACAAGTCATAAATGGTTGGCAGGGTAATCTCCCTGTGTGGAAAAGTGCCTATGAACTGGGATTAACCGGTCACTTGGAAGAGGAATGGTTTCAGACTATCATAAATATGAAACAACTAGGCATCTGTCGATCAATGACCAAGGATAAATCATATGGTCGAGAAAAATGCTTTCAAATAACATAGTTGTAGCAGACGCCTACCATATATTATCAAACATGGTTGCCAGGAAAGAGGAGAACCATATCCTTTATGCCTTCTGGAAAACAAAAGCTCCAATCAAGATTATTATATTCAGTTGGCTTGTTTACCATAATAGGATCCTAGTTTGGGAAAACTTACAAAAAAAGAATTGGTATGGACTTGGCATATGCTACTTATGCAAAAACTGCTTAGAAGACAATGACCATATCTTTTTACACTGCCTCCTCACTACTCGGGTATGGAAAAAGATTTCTTCCCTTTATGGCTTCCCATATATTCAACACACTTGTATTAGAGATTCTTTGAAATGGTGGTGCACTCAAAATCCTACCTGGTGTATTATCCCTCTTTTCCTCTTCTGGGCAATCTGGAAGTGGAGGAATAGAAGCATCTTCCAGAACAGCAGGGAGGATTTCTCAATAATAATTGAAAAAATTGTCACAAATATTTCTTTCTTTTCTTCACAACCAATATGCTCTAAAGATGAACCTAAAATGAAGAATGATTTTCAATTCACTTACTCTTTGGGTTTTTCTGATGGGGCTGCACAAGGGAACAACTGTGTCTATGGCTTTTTGATTGCCATAAACACTGACTTGACATACAGGATGTAATGGAATTGCGGTATTGGTACAAACACTAAAGTTGAAGCAGTAGTTCTCTAGGGTCTCCTATGGTTCTACAGTTTCCTTGGGAACCCCACTCTCCACATATATGGTGATTTGAGAATCATAATCAATCAAGTCTTGGGGAGGGCATCCATAAAAAAATCCCAGAATACAAGGATGGATGGAAAGAATCGAAGTCCTATGGAAATATCAAGATAGCTACACAATCCAACACATTGGAAGGTGCCTTAACAAGGAAGCAGACAAACTATCAAAAAAAGGTTTACAGGGCAACAATGACAAATGGTATCTAGAGATCACATGGGATTAGATCAATTTTGATATGGAGGACATTCCAAACCCGGGTTAATCCCCTCTATGCACGTCTCTTATGGTTTTTTTTTTGTAACTTTTGTTATTAGGCTTATAAATTTCAAAACATAGTTTCATAATGTATAAATCTTTCCCATGCCATCACTTCGGGAGAGTAACACTTAGATAGATCCCTTTAAAGGTTGAACAACTGTGATATAAATTTTTGTGATAGTATTGCATGACTACTTATTCTCTTTTTTGTAATTTTGAACTTGTTTTCTTGGCCACTTGGCAAAAACAGTGTCCTCTACGAGGAGCTTTCTTGAGCTTCCTCGTTAGATGGTGTAATTTTAAAAATCTCTATCTTTCTGTTGACCAAACCGCATTGTATTGATAGAATGATTCCGTCTATTTTTGGTTTCAAATGCTACAGGTTTCTCTAGAGGGGAACAATCTATTTCAATATGGATACAGGACAATAATACAACTACAACTGATGATTGTCTATACCATAGGCAATTGCCACTGAAAATGCATTTTCTATCATCATCACAGGAACTGTATCAAGCACATTATGCTATTTATATTGTCTTGATGTATATGGACTTTCGACTCTTTTCATGGTCACAGTAAACTCTTAAAAGTCATGCATTCTGTGTTTTGTTTTTGCCCAAAAATACCTGTGATGAATTATACCACATTTATAACTTTTATTAATATAATATATATTAAGCTTTTTTCGTACTAGGGAAAAAAGTTTGGAGTTGTCTTTAGTGCGATTTTTTGGAGATTCCGGTGACGGAATCCGGCGGAAAAAACTGAGGTTAAATCTTGATTTGTATTATTTAAAATGGTTTTTTAACTGCATATTTGGATTTAGAACCCTGAAAAACCCCTAGGACACTTTGATAGTGCAGAAATTACATATCAACCTTGCGATTTCAATAAATCGCCACTGGATTTTAAAGAAATTTGACCGGAAAAACCCATCGGAAAAGTCTCCAAAAAGTCTCACTAAAGACAACTACAAAAAGTTTTATGAACGTTGCCCAGACATTTTTTTTATAAATTTTAATCAAACATGTGGGAAATAAAGTGTTCTGAACAATGCGTAGACAAACTTCTAAATTATTCTCCCTTTATTTGACAACTTTTGGATTTAACGAAACATTTTTTTTGTAAATGAAAGTTTTCAAGATTGTGTTATTTGAGGTACATGCCATGTTATGATAATTGTGTTTATCGAAATAGGATATAACCATATTTCATAGTTTTATAATTTATTTGTTTATTTCTTCATTTTTTGTTATGATAATTGTGATTTATTGAAATATGATATAACCATATTTTATAATTTATTTGTTTATGTCATTATATTTTGTTAGGATATAGTTTGTTCATAGTATTGTATTGTATTACATGGTTAATATGTATTATTGGGTGATGGGTAAGGTAGCAATCTAAATTATTTTTATATATATTATTTTTTTATTTTAACTTTTTCACTCTATTTCACTTTACGAAAAACTAGTTGTATATATTAAAATAAATACATTTGATGAATAAATAAATAATATATATAATAGTATTATATTGTTAAATAAGTAATTATATTTTTATTTATTAGTTTTTAATTGTTAATTTTGGAGTCTAATGTATTTTTGCTATTTAAGATTTATAGATTTTTTCACTTTTGTCATGAAGATGAATCACATTAACTGGTTCAAAACGTCAATCAAATAATGTTAATATGATTAATCCTGACTATATTATGAATAAAAAACTCAAGGTTTAATATTTTAAAACTATAAAAATTAATAGTGTTATCAAATATGATATCATGATAATTAAAAAAATAAAAAACAATTAAATTTCTGACGTATCCCACATAAATTCGTTTAAAGATGCTCTTGCCAACATTGTTGTCACTTGATGATTGATCTGCATCACCTGAAAATCAGGAAATTCAAAAAAAAATTAATACTTAATACAAGCGGTTATGCAACAATGGAGAAGATACATTTATTCTCATGGCTTCAGCTCTTTATACAGAGTTTGATTAAAAAATATAAAAAATGGTTAACCTATAATAGGAGAAAAAACTTACCTCTTTCTCCCAATTTGTTTTCCATGTAATAAATACGAGGACAATAGTTTGAATTGCAGTTCCGCAAATCATTCCCATCCAAATCCCCTGCAACCAGTATTGAAAACATATGAAACAATATAAATATAATATTACACATTCATATCCATGCCAAAATAAAATTTACATCCATGAAAACCATAATAAAGTGTACTCACCCTTATACTTAATTGAAACACAAAACCTAATATAACACCGAATGGAAGCCTAATTAAATAGTAGCATATAATGTTTATATGAGCAACAATATACTGTTTTCCTAATCCAACTGCCACACTTGACTGGAAATAAAAACACAAGCTCAGAAATCAATTAAAAAAAACCTTCATCTCTGCTACTCGACTGACAATAGCCACGGCTGCAATGCCCCATGTGGCTTTCGACTCCAACCAAAACGATCCTCTGCTGGTAGCTGCTGACAAATCCTCCATGCTTCTATCGGTTTCATTTTGGATGAGAGGACTAGAGAGTTGCCCTTCTTCCATAATAGAGGACTATATGTCCACACAAATGACATATAGTCCAAAATATGTCCAAAATATGTCTCAAATGGTGAATGTTGCGTAGATGAGTGCACCGCTTGGTTGTAGGAATGTTGCACATATGGAAGATGCTCATCCCACAACTTAGGATGTTTCCCACAATAGCCTCACAACAAGTGTACCATGGTATGGTTTACAACCTCTGTCTGTCCATCAGTTTGTGGATGGATTGTCGTGCTTCTTTTCAACTTGGCGTCCATCATCTTCCACAAGCTGGTCCAAAAATCTCCGAGAAAGTGGGAGTACCGATTTGACACAATCGATGTGGGCAAACCAAAATGGACCCAAACATGCTAAAAGAAAAGATGAGCAGTCTGCTATGTAATAATCTGCTTTTTACAAGGCATTAAAATACACATCTTACTAAAACAGTCAACGACGGCATACAAATAGTCGTGACTTTTTCTAGACAAAGGCAAACCTCCTACAAAATCCATCGACGCACTTTTCCATGGATTACTCGGAATAGGGAGTGGTGTGTAGAGCCTGAGTTTTCTATTAGAGGGCTTTGAAACAGAACACATCACACAACCCTTTACATAGTGAGTCACAATGTTCTTCATATGAGGCCAAAAACAAAATCTTTGTACATGACACAAAGTTTTTTCAATACCAAAATGACCAGACACAAGGGAGGTGTGGGCCTACGGGATTACATGTACCCTTTCTCCTATGGGTATGCACAATTTGCCAAGGTGATACAACA
The DNA here is from genome assembly GCA_031772625.1 of Pinus tabuliformis. NCBI lineage: Eukaryota > Viridiplantae > Streptophyta > Pinopsida > Pinales > Pinaceae > Pinus > Pinus tabuliformis. Next base: position 524,290,872 of record CM062813.1, on the reverse strand, counting down.
ATTTCCCTTGCAAGTGATATTTGTCCACCTGTGAACCATGGGTTAGTTTTGCATAAATCTCCTTAAAGTCATCATCGTTAACATATTGTTCAGCATAAATTTCAAAAGATAATGAAGCATTATGCAAAATAACAGAAGCAGAAATAGGAGGGTGAGATAACATATCGGCCACTTTGTTGCTAGTGCCCTTCTTGTACTTTATTACCAGATGAAACTGCTGCAGAAAACCCATCCACCTGAAATGACGAGATTGTTGCAACTTGGTTTGACACTGAAGATACTACAAGGGCTGATGATCCGTATGGATGATGGTATCCTTGTTGATCAGGTAGTGTTTCCACTTTTTCACACTCTGGACCAAGGCATATAATTCCTTGTCATAAGTGGGATAGTTTATCACAGCCTGAGAGAACTTCTCTGAATGGTAACATATCAGCTTCTTTTGCTACATCAGTACAACTCCCATGGCATATACGCTGGCGTCTATCTCGATCTTGAATGGCTGTTGGAGATCTAGTAAGGCCAAGACCGGTGCGGTGCTGATATTTTCTTTCAATGTTTCGAAGGAGTTCTGCTACTTTCCTCCCCATTGAAAGACTTGCTTTACACTTGTCAATGCGTGTAAAGGTGCTGCAATAATAGAGAAATTGGCAATAAATCTCCTCCAACACTGGACTGCACCCAAAAAATCTGCGAACCTCGGTTACACTAGTAGGCTTAGGCCAATTTACAATTGCTTCAACTTTAGAAGGATCAATTTTTAACTGACCATGACCAACAATATGACCTAGGTAAACCAAAGAGGTTTTCCCAAACTCACACTTTGACAATTTTACATAGAGTTTTTCGTTTCTCAATACATCAAGCACTTTCTTCACATGACATACATGTTCATTCCAAATTTTACTAAAGACAAGGATATCATCTAGATATACAAGAACAAATTCATCAATGAAAGGCCTAAAGAGATCATTCATGACCCTCATGAAAGTGGTTGGAGCATTGCAAAGTCCGAATGGCATCACCATCCATTCGAACAACCCCTATTTAGTCTTGAAGGCAGTTTTCCACACATCCTTCTCTGTAATTCAGACCTGGTGATAACCACTACGCAAATACAATTTGGTGAAATAGATAACATTCTTTAACTGATCTAATAAGTCATCAATGTGGGGAAGAGGGTAACGATTTTTCACCATGATTTTGTTTAGTGCTTGATAATCCACGCACATCCTCCATGTGCCATCTTTCTTCGGCACTAAGACAATCGGTGAACCGCATGGAGAAGTGCTTGGTCTGATGACCCCTTGGTTCAATAGTTCCTGCACCTGCTTTTTGATCTCCTCCATCTCAATGGTCGACATCCTATACATGCCAATATTCGGTAAAGGAGTGTCATGTTGCAACTGGATCTCATGTTGGATTTACCTCTTCGGAGGTAATCCTCTTGGTTCCTGAAACATCTCATCATAGTTAGAAATTAATTCACGTAATTCCTTTTTATGCGCATAATCACAACCCTGGAAAGCATCGGATAATTCTGCATCTTTTCCCCTTACAATCATAAGCATGCAACCCTTACTGGAATTCACCAACCTCTTCATTTGTCCTGCACTTACAAGGCTGGCACTGATTTTAGTTTGATGAGCCCTTACAATATATTCTACCCCATATTTTGTGATTTGGTATTTGTTTTCATGACGGAAGAAGATTGCCTTTCTATCATATAGATATGGACTCCCTAACACCATGCCACATATATCCAATGGTATCACATCAAGTTTTACCTCATCCACTAACTTAGAAGCAATCACAAATTTAACCTTACACTACTTAGTTACATTCACTTTTGCTTTATCATGTATCTATCCAAGTGGGTAAGGTTTTGGATGTGGTGTAGTTTCCAAGCCTAGCTTCTTTACCAAGGACTTTGAAAGTAAGTTTTCTTGGGATCCGGTATCAAATAGAGTTTCCACTTTTGTATGATTTATGATAACTCTAATATGAAATAGCTCAATTCTCTTTCGTTCATTAGGAAGAGACTCATTTATTGAACTAGTGCCTTCATGTGATTCAGAATTAACATGCGGTGTAAGAGTACCTTTTGTTCCCATTGTTGTGATCAATGCTACATCTCTCGAATCAGATCCAAGGTCTTGTTGCACAGTTGCCATTGTCTTTTGCTTGCCTTTTCCTCCATACTTCTTTGGTCTCTTTTCCGGGTACTGTTTCCAACAATGATCATCGTCATGACCTTCCTTTTTGCAGTGATTGCAATAAGGTCTTTCTCTTTCATCTTTCTTGGTTGATGTTGTCCTCTTCTCCTTTCCTTTTCCTTTCACTTTGGGTTTTCAATTTGGAGGTTTGAAAGGTGGTTTCTTCAAATGATTATCTCTTTCATTTTTGCCCTTGTTTTCAAGATGGATTACCTTCACACTGGCGGAGTCAATAATAGTTGGTTCAAACAATAATAATGAATGCCTAAGGTAACTATGTAATGATCCAATATACTTAGTTACTACTTCAGGTGAGTCAAGTGCAATGCCCAAATTAAGTGTCTGTTTTCTAAATTTCTCTATAAAGCTTTGAACATCCTAACCTCTGCCTTACCTTAAGTATTACCAATCCATTAAGGCTTTTTGTTTGTAACCCAAGGGATAGAATTGTTCCTTTAATGTAGAAATGAAACTAGGCCATGAGGAAAGAAGATTACCCACACTCTTAATGCTTCGAAATTTGCTCTCCCACCAAACGAGAGTGGTGCTACTCAGCCAAAGAGAGGCCAGCTGAATCTTTGCCTCATCCTCATCGATCTGCTGAATCCTGCAGTAGATTTCAATCTGCCTAATCCAGTTGTTAAACTTTTTTGCATTACTTTCACCATTAAACATGGGAAGATCAAATTTGACATCTAATTTAAAGAAAGGTTTCTTAGATGCATCCCTTAAATTTCTACGATTATGGTGGTGAGAGGAAGAAGAACTTTCACTCGTGGAAGGAGAAGGAGGGGGTTCTTCTCCACCATTTCCATGCACTGAACCTTGTTCTTCTGGTTTTCTCTCTTCTGCTTTCTCCAACCTTGAAAGAAATTGACCAACATTCTCTGCCATTGAATAGATGTTTTGCGGAAATTGCGCTCCTCTTCAAGACGAGCCTCTTCATCTGCCATGTTTCTCCTTCGATGTGCACGCCTCGCTTTAGGATCGAAAGTATTTAGTTTCCCTTTTCCTCTTCGGAGCTTGTTTCTTGTTAGCATACAAACATGCAATTCACATCTAAAAATGCTTGCTCTGATACCACTTGATCCAAAATCTTTTGCTTATAGATGTGTTAAAGAATTACATGCATAAATTGTAGCTTAGCAAAGAAAACTTAACGTGCACATTAGACAAGAGGAGAAACACATAAAGCATGAAAGAAGACAACAAGACTTGATAACGGAGTTCATCTGACTTGGACTACGTCTCTGGGTCCTGCTCGATCAATGGGGAGGCCTTCATTCATTAAGTGGCATGAAAAAAAGAGTACAAGCTCATCAGTTACAAAAAGGAGTCTTATACCTCCATACTGAAAATGGATGAAAAATGAAAAACTCTGATGGAGAAATGGATAGCGCCATTGCATTCGTGGCGTCGAGAAGTGCTGAAAGCATATAAAATTTGTCAAATTCTGACAAATTGAAATTTCGGCCCTCTTGCAAAATTCTACCTCGAACTGCGTGCACTACCTCCTCTGCCTGAGCGCACTGAAAAATTGCATTTAAATATAATTCTGAGGGCAGATTTCTCAATAATGTTGTTGGCACAGTTGGTTGTGATCTGGTTTAATAGGGAGGAGGTCGGGAGGTCAAACCCCGCCTCCTCCTTTTTTAATACACCACAAACAAAAATATTTTAAAATTAAATTTCGGTTGGGCCGGGCCCGCCTTGGGCGGCCCACCCACCGTACCCACCTCCGTAATTTTTTAATGGTGCACCTCCTCCGTTTATGGTTACGGTGTTGTTGGTTTGGGTTGGGTCCGCACCCCAAGGGCTGGCCCACCCATGTCCATTAGTTTGGTGGCTCCGTGGGAGCAGCGGAGGGGCCGGGGTCATGGCCTGTCCCTCCCACATTTATGTTGAGTTCCGTGGCTAGGGGAGGGGTTGGGGGTCGTGGCCCGCCCCTCCTTTGTTTTTTGTTTATTTTTTGGGTGGTGGGGTTGGTGGCCCACCACCCTTTTTTAATATTTTTTTGTTATACAAAAACAACCCGCGCATTTTTGAAAATCTGGTTTTGGACCGAAGGAGTCCTTTTAATGAGGCAACAATTTTTCCTGGAATCTGGCTGGAGTTGGCCGGATTCCATCCACTAGAGAAAGTCCAAATTGCGCCTTCATTAATCCTGCTCAGTCATCAAAAGTCAACCCAACTTTCACTGACTCTATTTTCTTCATCTGAACTCGGATTGGAGTGTCGTTCACACCATTGGAATCAGGGTGACGAGCACTTCGATCTGATGTCAGGTTAATCATCTTTCCACCACTTTGAATTTTGAGCTTTTTCCCATGCCACTGTGTCTGAAGATCCACCGGGATCACCTCTGCACTCATTCGTGCCACTGTAGAGGCCGAATCCTGACGAATCGGTGTCGATATCCATGTAAGCCAAAACAACCTACGTTCACTTGATGCATGGCGCTCCATATTATGAGATGGTAATGTGCCAGATGTCACGGATAGGCCTCTTGATTCTCTGGCTAGTGAACTTGTACATCAACATCGTCGTTCCAATCATCGCCCCATAAAAACTGCCCCTCCTCCTCCAACACTGGCTTTGGACAGTGATACTCTGGTTGACCGAATTACTAGTCTACAAAAATGAGCCCTAGTTGGTAGATGGTACTTTTAATAGATGGAAGATTCTGAAACACATAAATGGATTGATAAGAAGTGGAAATAAATGTTGCGGTACATGCCTACGATTGTTAGGATTCTGAAGGGACGATACAGTTTTCACTTCCTCAGTTAGAAAGATTTGGAGAAAATTATAGCTATCCCATGGATTCATGGAAAAAGTTTTCTTGCCCTCCACAAGAACCTTGCTCGGGTTTCCCCTTCAAATTCAATAGAACAATCTTAGAGGACCCTAAATTCAATAAGATGGTACACAACACTTGGGGAAGTATTAATGTCACAGGTTCCTCTCCTATGCTCAGTATCCTGGAGAAACTAGACTCCCTTCAGGGATCAGTAAAAATACAGCAGAAGAAGAAAAGTAGAGACAACAGAAAAGAACTTATGAAAATTCAAGAACAACTGGACTCTCTTCAGGCCTCCATGTTCTCACATTTTCTCCCTGATCACATCCGAGCCAAAATTCAAATACTGGAACACAGGAAGAAGGAAATTATAATGATGGAAGAAGCTACATGGAGACTAAAGAGTAGGGCACTCTGGTTAAAAGAACGGAACAGAAATACTAAATTCTTCCACAGATATGCAAATTTCTGCCGGAATATAAATTCCATATGGAAAATCGTTGACCCGAATGGACGAATATCCCACACACAAGATGAAATAAGTGATGCTGCTATAAAATACTTTCAAAATGCTTATAGAAGCAATGAAAATTCTTCTGTGGAAGATATGATTTGGGGAATTGGACCTTATCCTATCATGTTTGATCTGGAGAAAAATGAGGATTTTTTTAAGGAAGTCTTTGAGAAGAGCTGCTGGGGGTTCTCAAGTCTTTTAAGAGTGACAAAAGTCTTGGGCCTGATGGATGGACTATTGAACTGTTCTCTCATTTCTTTGAAATTATCAAGATGGATCTACTGGGTATGATTGAGGAATCCAGAAATATGGGCTATATTCATCAAAAGATATCCTCAACATACATCGCTCTCATTCCGAAAACAATTCTGTTGAGAGCTTCTCGGACTACAAGCCTATTTCACTGTGCAATGTCATCTATAAAATCATATCAAAGACTATTGCGGGGCGGTTGCGCAATACCCTTTCTCTCTTCATATCCCCTAAACGTCATGGATTCCTTCCGGGGAGAATCATTCACGATGCTATGGAAAATGCACAGGAAAGCATGCACTCAATCCACATAAAGAACATTGACGTGGCATGTGTGGACAACGTAAATTATGCTATCATCATCAATGGACTTCCAACAAGATTCTTCCGGTCTGGCAGAGGTCTTCCTCAGGGATGCTCTTTATGTACATTATTATTCATGCTGGTAATGGATTGTCTGAGTCTGCATATCAAAAGAGCGGTTCTAGAGGGCCATTTCAAATCACTGAAGCTGGGGAAGAATATCAGTATCTCACATAACCTCTTTGTCGATGACATCCTCATAATGGGTATGCTCTGCCATTTCTCTTGGTATTATCTTTTTAATATTTTCAGCAGATTTGCAAATGCTTCGGGACTGTGCATGAATTCCAACAAATCAGTTCTTTATTATAGTCAATCTGATATGGTAACTATTACATATATTAAATACTTATTTGGAATTGAGGCTAAACCTATGCAAAATGGACTGAAGTATCTTGGTTATAGACTTAAACCATCATGTTATAGAATATCTGATTGGAAATGGCTCACTGAAAAGTTCTATAAAAGAATTTCTGGATGGGAATTTAGATGTCTATCCATAGGGGGTAGGGCCATTCTGACACAAGTCGTTCTAACACAGCTAGGTGTATATTGGGCACATCTTTTTCATATACTTGACTCCATCATTAATGACATAAACCGACTTATGGAAAATTTCATCTGGGCGGGCACTCACAGTAGAATAAAATTCCATCTGACGAAGCTATCAAATATAACTCTTCCAAAGGACATGGGTGGATGGCGAATTTTAGATCTTAGCTGTTTTGGTGAGGTATTACTTATCAAATCTCTCTGGAGGGGTTTATTTGGAGCAAGTATATGGAGTAAGATCATACAACACAAATATCTAAAGAACAAAGATTTCATTTTTTGGTACCGTTTTGGTTCAATTGGTAAAAAAGATGGTTTAACAATCTAGTCAAGGTTCCTAAAAATTGAGAAATGCTTCATTCAGCTCCTGGCATGGAAATTCTAGACTGGAAATAACATCCTTATTGGTTTTGACCCAATTCTGGGTGATGAACCGAACTTATCCATCTCCGACAATATCACACAACTCCTAAACAACCATGGTTTGTTTTTCTGGAGACAAGTCATAAATGGTTGGCAAGGTAATCTCCCTATGTGGAAAAGTGCCTATGAACTGGGATTAACTGGTCACTTGGAAGAGGAATGGTTTCAGACTATCATAAATATGAAACAACTAGGCATCTGTCAATCAAGGACCCAAGATAAATCATATGGTCGGGAAAAATGCTTTCAGATAACATAGTTGTAGCAGACGCCTACCAGATATTATCAAACATGGTTGCCAGGAAAGAGGAGAACCATACCCTTTATGCCTTCTGGAAAAAAAAGCTCCAATCAAGATTATTATATTAAGTTGGCTTGTTTACCATAATAGGATCCTAGTTTGGGAAAACTTGCAAAAAAGGAATTGGTATGGACCTGGCATATGCTACTTATGCAAAAATCACTCAGAAGACAATGACCATATCTTTTTACACTGCCTCCTCACTACTCGGGTTTGGAAAAAGATTTCTTCCCTTTTTGGCTTCCCATATATTCAACACACTTGTATTAGAGATTCTTTGAAATGGTGGAGCACTCAAAAGCCTGCTTGGCGTATTATCCCTCTTTTCCTCTTCTGGGCAATCTGGAAGTGGAGGAATAGAAGCATCTTCCAGAACAACAGGGAGGATTTCTTAATAAGAATTGAAAAAACTGTCACAAATCTTTCTTTCTTTTCTTCACAACCAATATGCTCTAAAGATGAACCTAAAATGAAGAATGATTTTCAATTCACTTACTCTATGGGTTTTTATGATGGAGCCGCACAAGGGAACACCTGTGCCTGTGGCTTTTTGATTGCCATAAATGCTGACTTGACATACATGATGTACTAGAATTGTGGTATTGGTACAAACACTAAAGCTGAAGCAATAGATCTCTGGGGTCTCCTATGGTTCAACAGTTTCCTTGGGAACCCCACTCTACACATATATGGTGATTCGAGAATCATAATCGATCAAGTCTTGGGGAGGGCATCCATAAAAAATCCCAGACAACAAGGATGGATGGAAAGAATCGAACTCCTATGGAAATATCAAGATAGCTACACAATCCAACACATTGGAAGGTGCCTTAACAAGGATGCAGACAGACTATCAAAAAAAGGTTTACAGGGTAGCGATGACAAATGGTATCTAGAGATCACATGGGAGTAGATCAATTTTCATATGGAGGACTTTCCAAACCCGGGTTAGTCTCCTCTATGCATGTCTCTTATGGTTTTTTTTTTGTAAATTTTGTTATATAGGCTTAATTTCAAAACATAGTTTCATAATGTATAAATATTTCCCATGCCATCACTTCAGGAGAAGTAACACTTAGATAGATCCCTTTAAAGTTTGAACAATTGTGATATAAATTTTTGTGATAGTATTGCATGACTACTTATTCTCTTTTTTGTAATTTTGAACTTGTTTGCTTGGCCACTTGGCAAAAACAGTGTCCTCTACGAGGGGCTTTCTTGAGCTTCCTCGTTAGATGGTGTAATTTTAAAAGTCTCTATCTCTCTGCTGACCAAGCCGCATTGTATTGATAGAATGATTCGTCTATTTTTGGTTTCAAATGCTATAGGCCTTTCAGATGCTATAGGTTTCTCTAGGGGGGAACAATCTATTTCAATATGGATACAGGACAATAATACAACTACAACTGATGATTGTCTATACCACAGATAATTGCCGCTGAAAACACATTTTCTATCAGCATCACAGAAACTGTATCAAGCACATTATGCTATTTATATTGTCTTGATGTATATGGACTTTCGACTCTTTTCATGGTCATAGTAAACTCTTAAAAATCATACGTTTTGTATTTTGTTTTTGCCAAAAAAAACCATTTGATGAATTATACCACATGTATAACTTTTATTAATATAATATATATCAGGGTTTTTTCGCAGTGGAAAAAAAGGCTTTCTGAACGTTGCGTAGACATTTTTTTTATAAATTTTAATCAAACATGGTGGGGAATAAAGTGTTCTAAACAATGCGTAGACAAACTTCTAAATTATTCTCCCTTTATTTGACAACTTTTGGATTTAACGAAACAAGGTCAGTGCAAAATATTTTTCTTTTAAATGAAAGTTTTGAGGATTGAGTTACTTGAGGTACATACCATGTTATGAAAATTGTGTTTATCGAAATAGGATGTAACCATATTTCCTAGTTTTATAATTTATTTGTTTATTTCTTCATATTTTGTTATGATAATTGTGATTAATTGATATAATTTATTTGTTTATCTCATTATATTTTGTTAGGATATAGTTTGTTCATAGTATTGTATTGTATTACATGGTTAATATGTATTATTGGGTGATGGGTAACGTAGCAATCTAAATTATTTTTATATATATCATTTTTTTATTTTAACTTTTTCACTCTATTTCACTTCACGAAAAACTAGTTGTAATTTGTAAAGAGTATATATTTTAAAATAAACACATTTGATGAATAAATAAATAATTTATATAATAATATTATATTCTTAAATAAGTAATTATATTTTTATTTATTAGTTTTTAATTGTTAATTTTGGAGTCTGATGCATTTTTGTTATTTAAAATTTATAGATTTTTTCATTTTTGTTATGAAAATGAATCACATTAATTGGTTCAAAACGTCAATCAAATAATGTTAATATGATTAATCCTTACTATATTATAGATAAAAAAAACTCTAAATTTAATGTTTTAAAACTATACAAATTAATAATGTTATAAATATGATATCATGATAATTAAAAAAATAAAAAACAATTAAATTTCCGACGTATCCCACATAAATTCGTTTGAAGATGCCTTTTGCCAACATTGTTGTCGCGTGACGATTGATCTGCATCACCTAAAAATCAGGAAATTAAAAAATAATAATACTTAATACAAGCGGTTATGCAGCAATGGAGAAGATACATTTATTCTCATGGCTTCAGCTCTTTATACAGAGTTTGATTAAAAAATATAAAAAATGATTAATGGTTAACCTATAATAGCATAAAAAACTTACCTCTTTCTCCCAATTTGTTTTCCATGTAATAAATACGAGGACAATAGTTTGAATTGCAGTTCCGCGAATCATTCCCATCCAAATCCAATGCAACCAGTTTTGAAAACATATTAAACAATATAAATATAATATTACACATTCATATCCATGCCAAAATAAAATTTACATCCATGAAAACCATAATAAAGTGTACTCACCCTTATACTTAATTGAAACACAAACTACTATAAGGCCGAATGGAAGACCAATTAAATAGTAGCATATAATGTTTACATAAGCAACAATATACTGTTTTCCTAATCCAATTGCCACACCTGAAATAAAAACACAAGCTCAGAAATCAATTAAAAAAAAACTTCATCTCTGCTACTCGACTGACGATAGCCACGGCTGCAATGGCCCATATGGCTTTCGACTCCAACCAAAACGATCCTCTGCTGGTAGCTGCCGACAAATCATCCTCTGTGCTTCTATCGGTTTCATTTTGGACGAGAGGACTACAGAGCTGCCCTTCTTCCATAATAGAGGACTATATGTATGACTATATGGTTAAATAATGTTATTCAATGCTGCAGTAGGGAAACTCAAAATCAGTGGACCGTCTATATCCATCCAATTTGCGAGCCCTTACAGAATTTATACAGCAATGTAATCAAACGAAGAGAATGAATTCAACCAAACTCCTCACGTTTCTGCAACTTTTAACAACCAGGTAGCATAGTTACCAAATTCGAATTTGAATTCAATTCGGATTCGAATTCAAATTCGATACGATAAAGATTCGAATGAAAAATTTTCAATTCGGAAAAATTTCGATAATACAATTCTTAAACATTTTTTAAATAATATATATTTAAAATATTTTTAGCTATCTTCTTTCTAATTTATTTTGAATTTTATATAACTTATAACTATATATAATAAAAAATCCTCAGAACCAAATCCACTCAAAAAGAATTTACACTCACCTCTTCCCTCCAAACTATATACTCTTCTCAAAAACCTATATTCTTTCTTTGATTTCAAATTTTTTTTTAATATAAAATCCTTGTTTATTTAGAAAATTAGAAAAATTCTTGTCTTTAATTTTCTAATTTAGAAAAAATTAATATAGTTATATGCATTTCCCTCCAAACCATATACTCTTTTCAAAAACCTATATTCTTTCTTTGATTTCAAAGATTCATTAATGTAAAATCCTTCCCTATTTAGAAAATTAATATTCAAATTTATTTTATAAAAAAATCAACCGCTTATTTTTTAAAAAAGAAATTTTCTAATTTAAATACTTCCATTTCCTTCTCTGTGAGTGGGAAAAATCTAACCAAAAAATAAGATTTAATAACATCAATGCTCATAACTCTACCGCTTACCTTTGAAATTGGGAATTTTGATCATAACTGTTATTACTCATTTAACCTATAAAATCTAAGTAACCCATAAGTCTCCTAATTTTTATGTTTTTAACTCCGTGCATGCTATAAAGCAGCAATCTTTTATGTTTTTAGTTGGGTGCATGCTATACCGCAGCAATTTCTATTTTCCTATCCGTGCATGCCATACAACATCAATCTATCTATTTGTGTTTAGCGAATGAACAATCTATTAGGTGAATTTTTTGTCTTTCTCTGCTGCTTGACATACCGCAACAATTTTTGTTTTTCTCTGTTACATGCCATAATGCAACAATTTTTATTTTACTCTGCAGCATGCCATACTGCAATAATTTTTGTTTTTCTCTACAGCATGCCATACCGCAACAATCTATTTGTTCTTTAGTTAATAAACCATCTGCGGCCATTAACTATGCCAGGTAATGAACCATACATGCGCGCAAATCGTTAATCACCTACGCTACGAACCGGATCGAATTTTATCGAACTATTCGGTATTCGAATCGTACGGGCGAATTTTCGTATGTTTAACTGTGATTCGGCCATATTTGGTAACTATGCCAGGTAGGCGGCAGTCAATTTCTTCGCAATTACATGGAATGGGGCCTCTCAGTCAGTGAGAAAGCACCTGGGACCATGTAGTGACAGACGCATTCATTCGATAAAATAGGAATACTTATGCTCAAACCGTAACTTATCTGGCGGGTGACAGACGCCGCCGGTAAGCACGCCACATTTTAGTGGCTGAATTTTTAATTCGAAGAAGGAATTCATGAGTAATTTAATGATATTATACTTCGATTGATTTTATAAATACAAGTTATATAAATTTTAGGATAAATATTATAAACATTAAAATAAACATGGCTGACCATGGATGATTTGCATATTGAGACAATCTTTGTCACAATGCGACGTTGGACCATAGTTGACCATGGTTAACCATGGTTGATTTTCATATCAGCACAATATTTGTGATAATGCAATGTTCAACCATGATTGACCATGGATGACCATCTTTGAATTTATAAAACGTGGTTGACCATGGTTGATCATGATCGACCATGGTTGACCATGACTATCATATTGAGACAATCTTTGTTATGATGCAATGTTAGAGCATGATTGAGACAATGATTGGTTTTCATATTGAAACAATCTTTGTCACAATGTGACATTGGACCATGGTTGACCATGGTTGAATAATATTAAACCCAAGGGACCAATATTATAAACCCAAGGTATATAAACACTAAAATAAACATGGTTAACCATGGTTGACCATGGTTGATTTTCATATTGAGAGAATCCTTGTCATAATGTGATGTTGGACCATGGTTGAGCATGCTTGACCATGATTGATTTTCAAATCGAGAGAATCTTTGTCACGATGCAACATTGGACCATGGTTGATTCTCATATTGAGACAATATTCGTCAGAATGTGATGTTGGACTATAGTTGACCATATTTGATATTAAAAACTCAAGGGAATAATAAACCCTAGGTATTAATACTAAAAACCCAAGGGATTGATATTACAAACCCAAGGGAATAATAAACCCAAGGGATAAAAATTATAAACACAAGGTATATAAACCTTAAGATAGATATTATAAACCATAAAATAAACATGGTTGACCATGGTTGATTTCCATTTTGAGACAATCCTTGTCACAATGCGACCTTGGACCATGGTTGACCATGCTTGGCCATGATTGATTTTCATATCAAGACAACCTTTGTTGCTATGCGACATTGGACAATGGTTTACCATGGTTCATTTTCATATTAAAACAACCATTGTCACAATATGACATTCGAGCATGGTTGGCTATGAATAACCATAGTTGACCATGATTGATATTATAAACCCAAGGGATTATGAACCTAAGGGAATAATACTGAACCCAAGGGAGTAATATTATAAACCCTAAGATAAATATTATAAACCCAATATATATAAACCCTAAGATAAATATTATAAATGCTAAAATAAACATGGTTGACCATGGGTGATTTTCATATTGAGGCAATCATTGTCACAATGCGACGTTGGACCACAAGTGGCTATGCTTAACCATGGTTGATTTTCATATCAACATAATCTTTGTGACAATGTGATGTTCAACCATAGTTGACCATGATTAACAATGGATGACCATGTTTGATTTTATAAAACATGGTTAACCATGATTGCCATGGTTGGGCATGGTTGATGATGATTATCATATTGAAACAATATTTTTCATAATGCGACATCGGACCATGGTTAAGACAATGATTGATTTTCATATTGAGACAATCTTTGTCACAATGTGATGTTGGACCATAGTTGACCATGATTAACCATGGTTGACCACAAATGATTTTATAAAACATGGTTGACCATGGTTAAATAATATTAAACCCAAACAACTAATATTATAAACCCGATGTATATAATCCCTAAAATAAATATTATAAACACTAAAATATACATTGTTGACAATGGTTGCTTTTCATATTGAGACAATCCTTGTCACAATGTGACATTGGACCATGGTTGACCATACTTGATTTTCAAATCGACAAAATATTTGTAACAATGCGACATTGGAGCATGGTTGATTATCATATTGAGACAATATTTGTCACAATGTGACGTTGGACCATGGTTAACCATGTTGGACCATGATTGATTTTCATATCGAGACAATCTTTGTCCCAAAGCGACGTTTGACCATGGTTGATTTTCATATTGAGACAATCATTGTCATAATGCGACAATCGTCCATGTTTGATTATGGTTGATTTTCATATTGAGGAAATCATTGTCACAATTCGACATTCGACCGTGGTTAACCATGATTGGCTATGATTGATCATGGTTGACCATGATTGATATTATAAACCCAAGAGAATAATAAACCCAAGGGATTGATATTATAAACCCAAGGGAATAATAAAACCAAGGGATTAATACTAAAACCCAAGGGATTATGAACCCAAGGGACTAATATTATATACCCAAGGTATGTAAACCCTAAGATAAATACTATAAACACCAAAATAAACATGGTTGACCATGGTTGATTTTCATATTGAGGTAATCATTGTCACAATATGATGTCGGACCATGGTTGATTTTCATATCAACACAATCTTTGTGACAATGCGATGTTCAACCATGGTTGAACATGATTGATCATGGATGACCATGTTTGATTTTATAAAACATAGTTGACCATGGTTGAGCAAGGTTGATGATGATTAAACATTGCAACAATGATTGTCAAATTGATTAATATTATAAACCAATAAATCAATATTAAACATTAGGATTAATATTGACCATGGTTGATTTTCATATTCACTATGATTGACCATGTTTAAACATGAGTGACCATGGTTGACCATGATTATAAATCCAAGGGATTTATATTAAACTCTAGGATTAATATTATAAACTCTTTGAATAATATTAAACTCTAGGAATATGAACCCTTAGATTAATAAACTCAAGGGATTGATATTATAAACCCAAGAGACTAATAAACCCAAGAGATTAATACTAAAAACCCAATGATTTATAAATCCAAGGGAATAATATTAAACCCAAGGGATTAATATTATAAACCCTATGATTTTAAAGCTTAGGATTAATATTAAACCCTAAGATTATAATCCCTATGATTAATATTGTCAACCCTAGCCATCTGTTATAAGCCTCCATGGTCAACAATGACCATCCACTATGGTTCACTATAGGTCACTTATAGATAGAACATGATTTCTCAAGTAAGTATGGTTCACCATGGTAGTCATGTTTAGTATTTTTGACTATGATGCCATTTGACAATAGTTGACCATGCCAACAAAAGTTAACCATAATTAAGATGTGTTAATGTATAAATATTATAAACCTTATCATAGTCAACCAAATGTATCCCTTAGGGTTTATTAATCCTTTGGGTTGATAATAGTAATCTGTTTGGTTTACAACATTAATCTCTTGACATTGTAATATTAATAATCTTCTAAATTTATTAATTCCTTTGGTTTATAATATTAATCTTTTAGTTTTTTAATATTAATCACTAGTATTTATTAATTTCTTAAGCATATAATATTAATGTTATAAACTCAAGGATTAATATTAAAACTTAAGTCTAATACAATAAACCTTAAAATTATTATCTCTAACTCAAAAATAAAATTAAAAAAATAATAATAAAAAACATAATTAAAAAAAAAAAACTATAATAAAAAGATATATGAAAAAATATAATAAAATAAAAAATATATAATAAAATTCCAATAAAATATAAAAATTAAAATTTCTAATAAAAATATCAAAATATAAAATTTCAAACTTCCAATGAAATAAAGATTGATGAAATATAATGAAATATAAATAATAGTTTCAAAAATTATATAAAATAAAATTAATTATTTTAAATAAGATCAACGGCCTGCCTGAAATAAGTGGTCTGCCTCCACATATCTAGATCTTATCTCCTGTCTCCATCTCTAGAAAGTGGCCTGCCTGGGGAAAGAAGTGGCCTGCTAAGGTATGTCGGGGGAAGGTCATTCTTTCTTCTTCGGCCTACCTATAATCAATAGGCTGTAATCAAACTAATTATATTTTATTTTAATAAAATCAAAATATTAATAATTAAAAAAAATATTTAAAAATATATATAATAAAATCAATGGTATATAATAAAATATTTAAAAAATTAAAATTTCTAACTTAAGATTAATTAAAAGATAATATTTCTAATCTCTTTGTTGATGAAATATACGTATTGATTTTAAAGTATATAAAAATAAATAAATTATTTTAAATAAAAATAAAAAATTAATAATAAAATATATATATAATAAAATGGTGTAGTCTAATTTATAGGTGAAATGGTTAATCTTGATAATTTGATAGAAATTTTTAAAAACTTGAGTTTAAATTGTTTAATATGCATAATTCAAATGCCCCGTGAATTTTTCAGGGTGTTGAATCTATTTATGCATTCAAAAACATATTGTAAACAACAAAAAGTCTTAAAATTGTATTGTCGAATTTTGGTGAATTCTTGATATTGTATTGTCAGATTTTAGTGAATTCTTGTGAAAAAGGTTATTTCATCAATAAATTAGACTACGCCTAATAAAATAACACCATCACCATACACCGACAAAGGAGTATGGAAGTGCCATGAGATAAACCCAAATACCACTATGAATATGATGTCGTTTCGGTTTGATTACTTAGGTCGACCCGTAATGCACAAAAGGAGATGGTGGAGAAGGCGCAACCGTCAATTTCTCTCGGACGAAGCATATTCGGAGGAAATCAAATCTAGGCCATTGGTTAAAAAGTGAAAAAGGAATTGACCAGTAATTTAACAATATTGATTATTTTTATTTTATTTTTATTTTATTCATTAGATTCTAGATAAATTAGATTTAGAAAAAATTCGCATTTGTTTTAAGTGTGATTTTTTGAAAAATAATCCAGTTTATTTTTCAATGTAATTTGTATACAATCTGGTAAGGATTCCTTGAAATCACAACTTTGACTAGAAAACTTTACACAATTGAAATGCTCAAAAAAAATTCAGGGTGCCAAATCCATATATGCAATTAGAAAACCAATTTAAACAACACAAATCAAGATTTCACCACAAAACTTTTTATCAAATTTTAAATAGAAATCCACAAAAAAAAAATTCAAAAAAATCATTTTAAAAACAACTCTCTCCTTTATTATTATCACTGTCATGTGGTAGGATAAATTCCTTTAATTTGATAAAAAATTAAAATCCCATAGATAATGTTAAGTTTATAATTAAAAAATAATTTATTTACTGGATTGTGATTGGTCGGCTTCACCCCAATCTTATTAAGTCATGATTGTAGGTTTGTACTTTGCCCGCTTGAGCTAGTACTGTTGACTCAGCATGAAACAACATGGAACCACATGATTATTTACCAGGTGATTAACTTGTCACATTGCATGGTAGGGAAAGACTAAATTACAGTACAGTTAATAAACCAAGGAATTAACTTGTGGCATATCCTTCGCCTGCTTTACAACCTGTTCAACTCTCTTCACACCAACTGTACTTCTTTCACCCAAATAAGAATTTATTCTGAGTTTGAACGCCTTTTTGTAATATAAGTGCTTCGAGTTGGAGTATTCAGTGAATGGTCTTCTCTAATTTCACTATAACTATTTTGGGTGCTCTCTAAAAGCACAGAAACACGTAGAATCCACCACGGTCGCCATCAGGCCTGGAATTTGACGACCTGAAAGACGTATTTTGGGTTTCAAGACGTATTTGATGGCAAGCTAAAAATTTAACCCGTCAGATATGATGTCTCTTTTATATCTGCAACCCGTCAGAATGATGTCTGATTTCAAATTTAAACCGTCAAAAATTATAATACCAATACCATTTAAGGGATTTTCCACTTAGCATAAGTTTAAATACAAGTAGTTGGCTGCACTCTCAATCTCTCCAGCCTGCCCGTATTAAATCCACAACTCCGCCATAAAGCATAATTGCATTGAATATTTATCACTGGGAATTCAGGTTTCCAACAATTGTTTTGCACTCTCAAGCTCTATAACTGGGAATACTCATAAAATTTTTGGTAAAATATTTTTATTTTTGGAAACCGAATGCAATTGACTTTTATCTATACAATTCATGTTAATTTGTTGTATAATGCAATGTCGTATAACACCCATAATTATTTCTAGTTAGAGTTTGTGTGTTTATAACTAAATTGGTTAAGGGTTCAAACTTTGTACAATCCTAATAACCAAATTGTTGTCTCAACTAAAAACATTCTGGAATAATCTTTTAAAAAGACTCCATATGATTATAAGTTTTTAAAATGATTATTATATAATAATATGATTGATTGCATATATCAAATTCCAAATTTGATATGTTATTTATTTGTGTGAACTTGTCATGTGCATTTTGAAACTTCACATATTCAAATTTAAATGGATTGAGATAGCATTCATACTAATAGTATTGAATCCACACAAAACTTTAAATTTATTGACATAAGCGTATCTATACACTTCACACTTCCTCAAGAGTTGAGAGGCCATCCTAATCCCACTGGCATGCCCAACCAGGGTTTAAAATGTCTATAGTTTACATCGTTTCTATCGGTGTAGTAAAGCACTGAAGTATTTTGAGGTTTTTTTGGCTTGTTAAAGAAATGCTAGGATTTACTCCAATGTGATTGTTGAGGTTGTATGTTTGATTGAGGTGGCTAGTTTTATGAGTTTTATGAATGTACATGGTTTGAGGTTAATAAAAATTTAGTTGTTTCCACTTGAGGTTGGAGGCTTTTCTTATTAAAAAAAAAAAATCAAAATGCTATTGTGTATTTTTTAAAATAATTTAATTGTATTTTTTGGTGGACTTTTAAAAATAATTTAATTGTTTTTTTAGGTTTAATGTTGATTTAATTAGTTATAATATATTTTGGGTTGTTTTATAAATTAATTGTTTTAATGATTAAATGAAATTGAAGTTCAATTTAATATAATATAACACATAACTTTTAAATAAGAAGTAAGGATTAGTTTTTTTGCTTATATTTTCAAAAGTTTGAAGAATTTATAATGCTTTGTATGAGTAAGAATAAAAATAAATTATGGAGAGAATAAAATAAATTATGGATATCTCATTATTATAAATTTTTTAGTCAAAAGCATTAAGTATGAGTCTTAGTAGTTTTTTTCTTTATCAATTCTCTCTCTCTCACATACACACATATATATACTAAATTAAAATCATATAAAATTTAAAGATATAAAAATTAATGGAATTAAGGTCTAATTATTTTTCATTATATAAATAGAAAGTTATCATATGAATAACAAAATCTATATCCTTAAATCCACTTTGCAAATTGAAATAATTTTTAATGTCAAATATTTTATAACATAAAATAAAATTGAGAATGAAATAACTTATTCTTTTAATTTGAAAATAAGAGACTATATGATTAAAAAGAGAGAGAATTAAACAAAAGATATTACTATGGAATAAAATTGCAACAATTAACATGTTTATGCTAACTTAAGAAAAACAAGGCACTTTTAGAAGAAGATTAATGAAAATTGAGATGCAAAAGTAGTTGAAAGAGAGTTTCGAGATAAAGGGAGGTTGACATTCACAAATTTATGTAGAACGCAAAATGAAGGGCATGAAAATACAAAAACATCCACAAATTTCCATTTGACACACAGAGAGGATTTGAAATTCCAGGTCTAGTCGCCATCTCCATTGAGAGGTTTATTTGACCATTGTTATTCTCATATTAACAATGAATCTACTCTATAATCGACATGGGTAGCATGAAAATATATTTTTTTGTATGTGTCCATGACACGATATGTGGTACCAGTGAAAAGGAAAAATATTCTAAATAGCATAATTGTGTAGAAAAAATTATAGTTGTTTGGAAAATACAAAGATGAAAGTTTGGAGACTAGTTTCCTCTAAAGAATGGATTCTTTTAATTATGAATTTTCATTCTCAAATTCTAAGATAATTTTTTTAATACACTTTGATTCATTAAATATTGTATCAAAAAACCAAATAATTTTGGACAAAATATATCTAAAATTAGAAGAAAAAAATTAAAAATTTCTTTAAAACCACACAAACTATTTTAACAAAAAATATATATATTATATTTTCCTTTTCACTGGTACCACATATCATGTTCTGGACACATAAAAAAAATATATTTTCATGCTACCCATGTCGATTATAGAGTAGATTCATTGTTATTATGATAATAATAATGGTCGCCATCTCCATTGCTATTCCTGTTTGTTATTGCTGTGATGTGATATGTTTCTTCAAAATGTCCAGTGGTTTCAGTACCCATGTCAATTATAGAGTAGATTCATTGTTATTATGATAATAATAATGGTCGCCATCTCCATTGCTATTCCTGTTCGTTATTGCTGTGATGTGATGTGTTTCTTCAAAATGTCCAGTGGTTTCAGTGTCTCTTCCTTCTTCTAGGGAGTAGAAAATGTAAAATATTGAAAGCCAGCTTGCCGTGGCAAATCAACCCAAGATCCCAACCTGTACCTCGATTCCTCAGATTTGGGTATCAGAGCCGGAGCCTGGAAGGGCCAACCACAAAGTCAGGCTGGGCCCTCCGCTAAACGAATCAGAAATGAGATGTTTTGTTTGGGAATTTTTCCATTAATGGAAGTGTATTAATAATTTTATTTAACATATTTGGTGATTATTTCAGGTTAAACATATAACGAAAACAATCCCAACAAATCCAGAGTCTTGCATCCCTCAGGTTGCTTACTTACTTGTGGCTTAATAATTGCAACGCTATATGAATATTCATTAGATAATATCGCACTAGGACCGTATAGCGGATGGACGAGGCTTATAGTTGACTACGATACTATTCTCATAATTACCACGAGCTTATTCATATTTTGTATAGAATAAATTAATGCTAAAAGCGATCTAGTTTTTTAATAAATACCATTAATCTGGGCAGACCGGAAATAATGATAAAATGTTTTATAACAGGTCTTACCAAACTAATTGTACTTTCCAAAGTTTCATAAATTGCATTTTTCAACGTTTTATAATTTGGAAAATTAAATTTAAGTCCAAAACACACTAAAATCAGTAATGCCACAGAAAATTTCATAAGTTTTTCAAGCCAGCAATACAAATCTTTTTAAATAGTGAATTATTTCCATTGTTAAATAGAGGTTTTCAACTAGGAGTAAAAGTAAGAAAGTGGAGGTGCAATATTTTGGAATTTTTTTTTTTTTCAAAAATTTTAAATATTATATATTTTGATTTATTTAATTATTTTATATCTTCAAATTTTTATTTAATTATTTTACATTTTTAAATTTATATTCAATTTCAATTTTTAAAGTAATACAATTATAAAATTACCATATAAATTCTCAAATAACATATTAAATCATATAAAATAATAAACTATATCATATAAAAAATAATATCAATTAATATATATTAACTACAATTACTAACTACATTTCTTAATATATTTATACTATTTTATTAGTAATCACATTTTATTTTTGATTCCAAAATCTGACTTCTAATTACACATCTATATTTTTCACATGAAATTTTTTATTGTTAAATGGTTGAAATCATAGACCAACCTCAACGTTATCTCTTATTAAAATGATGACAATTTTAGTCAACATACTTGTGACTAGACTCAAAATCCATTGATATAATTCCCACCAATTTGTCACAAAATGAAATGTTCTTATTCAAAAGTTATAGATGGTATCAACTTTGTTCATAATAAGCATCTTGATCATTAAATACTTGAAATCACAATCTTTTAAATATACATAATTGTCATGCAATACAAAATTACTGTTATACATTATTTAAATTACATTTTTTTAAATTTCCCCAAATTCTCCTATTGAATGCAATGTTCCACTTTGAAATATATAGAAGTATGATTTAAATTATATTTTAAAGAATTTCATTAAATTTTCTTAGTGAATGAAACGTTCCACTTTGAAAAATATGGAGGTAATTAAAAAATGTAATGGTTAGCTAAATTATTATTTTACATTACTTAGATTACCTAAAGAGACTAGCTTATTAGCCTTAGCAGTTGGGTATTAGCCTATAGGATCAACTGAAGTAGCCTATGTGGATGGGGAAAGAGGTGGTAAACATACACAGTCTCATGAGAATCAATATTTTTTGTTTTTTTCTTAAATCTAAATAAATTAGACTATTGCAATTGAAATATAAATTTTAATCTAGATTTTAACGATATTTTTTTCAAAGTGAGTAAGATAATGGTTAGTTAAATTATTATTTTATATTGTTTAAATGATATTTTTAATATCGGCCTTGTCAAATACTTTATTCATTTGAAAGGTTATAAGGTAATTAATGCAAAAGTAAATTTTTTATATATTTTTTTTACAATATATTGGAATCTAGTTATGTAAATGATGGTCAAATGGTACTAGTCAATTTTGCCTAAAATCAAATAAAAATTAATATCTTCAAATAAAAAAATCACAATTCTTTTAAAATTATATCACCTAAAATTAATAATGTAATTGTGCCTAGTATTACAACTTAAACCTTTTCTTGATAAAAATCTCTTTTTGAATGTTCATTTCACTTGTGTAGAACATATATTTTTTGTTCATGTTTAGTATATTCAAATATATTTGTGATGTTTATCTTTAGCATATTTGAATGTTCATCTTTAGCATTTGTATTCGTGCAAATATAATATTGTGTAAAAATAGAATTTGATGTGAGGTTATATATATATAGATATGCAGTTTTAGTTATCCAATTTCTAATGTAACATAACAATATATTTTTACCATTTTTTGGATATTCTCTTAATATAATAAGGTAGAAACATTTTTGGGGAAACGATGGCGAGTGCTAGGGTTTGCTATTGCAGAGAGCTGATGGTGGTCGCAGCCGGTCCAAAGACTGCTGCAAAGGTTGAAGGCGATCCAGGGTCTGGAGATACGGTGAGCGTCGTTATTCACGTTGTCCTCTTCGTGGAATGGCGCAGTCAAGGGCCCCAAACCCGTCCAGAACATTACGGCAACGCATCTGTGGAGCTCTCTGCCTCAAGGGTTTATGATTTTCTGATTTGGAAATGGCAGGGAATGCCCAGGACCTACGAAATTAGAGATCTGCTCAAAAAAGCCGGTCAGATCTATGATTTGGGTTCTTCCTCTTATATTCCGATCAAATTGTTAGCTGAAGATGCCGAGGGTTTTGATCTGTGCGAACGCTCCTTCCGGCAAGAATTACAACGGGATCAAGCAGTGAGGCGCTCCGTGGTAGTCCACCTCCGTGCATGGTTAAACAAGGAGGTCTTCGGGGTGATGAGAAACGTGGTGCTCAACCACGACTTTGAACAAAGGCGCCACCAAGCCGTATTGAACTTAGAGACCAGGACGCGTCGATTCCAGAACGCACAGAGCAATGGCAGGGGGGGTCTGCATGCTGCAGATCTGCTCCCTCTTACAATGAAATGGCCAAAACTTTGCAGATCCGGCTCAGATCTATCGGATCCAGCCAACATTCGAGACCCCAGGCAGCAGATCGGTAGCTCCAAGCAAAGATCGAGCAGAGGGTTTGTAGATCTAGACATGCACAAAGAAAGAAGACCCAAAACGAGGCCAGATCTGGAAGATTCAGAGCAGGTAAGACCAACTCGTTTTCAGATTTTTATTAAATCCCCTGAGGGGAAAACCCGATTAGTGTGGGTTCATGCAGGAGGCACCATCTTGCAGCTGAAACAGCAGATATGGACAGAGATGGGATACCCAGTTCAGATTCAACATTTGGTCAGTGGCAGGTGGTCTCTCCAGGACTGTAGAACAATGGAAAGCTATGAGATCAGCCCAGGAACAATCATTGTTTTAAACTTGAGGCTGAGAGGAGGGGCTCTGCCTCAGGGACAGCCAAGCTCTTCAGGGGGAGGCAAGGGGAAAACAGCGCCCCAGCACCAACCCAAGGGAGGCTTATCCTATAAAAACATTCTACAAGGCAACAGAGACTCAGGGCCCTCGCCAGACCACGGCGGAAATAAACCCAAGCCATACATTGTAGATCAATTGGGGCAAACCCCAGCTCTGAACTTTGACTCTACAGGGCTGGATGATTTCGTTAAGTCCTATGAAACGCAGGCCCTAATATGCTGTTTTAACAGTTTTTGGCCTAAACCGATGGATCTTTTCCATTGGATCTTCACCAATTGGACCATGGAATGTGACATACATCTATGTTCCAAGGGGTTTTTTATAGTAAGATTCACATCCAAGGAAGTCAGAGATACAGTCATCAGCGATGGGCCGTGGTTTTGGGGAACAGAAGGGTTGTTTATGACCCCATGGTTTCCAGATTTCGACCCAAACAAAATGACTGTATCCATAGTACCGGTTTGGGTGCGCCTTTACAACCTTCCCCTTCACTTCTGGAGCGAACAAGTCCTGGAAGGTATTGGGAACAACATAGGGAAATATATTAAAACAGATCTGGAAAGGATTGATGAAAGGATCTACACCTTCGCACGCATTTGTGTGGAAGTGGATCTAAGCAAAGGGCTGCCGGACAACATAAGGCTGATCTACAAACAACAAAATTGGTTACAGGCATTAGACTATGAAAACACAGCCTTCAGATGTAGGCTCTGTAGGCAGACAGGACACCTGCAAAGCTCATGTCCAGAAGCCAAGAAAGTAAACAGTAAAAAGAAGCAGAAAGGGAAGCAGAGGAAAGGATGGCAATTCTCCACCCGAGACTCAGAGGACGAAGAATCAGAAGCAGAGGAGGAAGAACCCACTGCAGAGAATGCTGAGGTTACTCAAGAAACAGAGACTCAGAAGGGTACCACTTCAGTCACAAAGGACTCACAATATCACACAAATCAGGCAGAGAAGAATCAGGTAGAGATGACAAGTGTGGACCAAAGCATGGGCGGCATCAAACGGCATCACCAATCAGATACTTCAGACTCAGACAAAGAACCAGGCCCACAGAATACAGAAACACAGCTAGTCATTGCTTCGATCGAACCCACTCAAGGAGAATGGCGCAAGGTCGAAAAGAAAAAGGGGAGAAAAACTTGAAGCGTGAGTTTTACTCACTGCCGGAATTCAGTTTTTCTTTCTTTCTCTCTTCTCTTTCTCTCTCTCTCTTTTCTTATTCTATGTGCACATTAGTCTTCTAACGTTGTGTGGGGTGCGTCAGCACTAGAGCCCATGTGGCTGCTTACGGAATGCTTAATTGCATCTGCTAGTGTAACTTTTCATTAATTCATTAATAAAAGGTTATGTTTTTTCCTTTGGAAAAAAAATAAAGTAGAAACATTTTTTATTTGGAAATATGGTTCTAGTATTTTGTTTTATTGTTTTTTATTCTAATTCAATTATACTTATACTAAATAAAAATATTTACAATGTAACTCTTGTTTAAATATAATTAAATTTCCATAATTAAATTAAGTAACAGAAAACACTAACTTGCTTGATGTAAAACATTTTCAAGGAAACAAACTTACTGCCAAACAATACGTGGACAAACTTCCAAATAATTCTGTGTTTTAAATCCTATTCAAACATAGTGCGAAATAAAGTTTTCTGAACAATGCGTAAAGAAACTTCTAAATTATTCTCCCTTTATTTGACAACTTTTGGATTTAACGAAACAAGGTCAGTTATATATATATATATGTATATAAATGAAAGTTTTCAGGATTGTGTTACTTGAGGTACATACCATGGTATGATAATTGTGTTTATCGAAATAGGATGTAACCATATTTCATAGTTTTATAATTTATTTGTTTATTTCTTCATATTTTGTTAGGATAATTGTGATTTATTGAAATATGATATAACCATATTTTATAATTTACTTGTTTATCTCATTATATTTTATCGGGATATTGTTGGTTGATAGTATTGTATTACATGGTTAATATGTATTATTGGGGATGGTAAGGTAGCAATCTAAATCATTTTTTTTTTTTTTTTTTATGAAAAATTCGTTGTAACTTTTAAAGAGTATATATTTTAAAGTAAATATGTTTTATGAAAAAAGTTTATAGTTGTCTACAAAATATTTAATACGGAAAAGAAGAGGAGAAAATTGAATTTAAGTAAAAATTTGAGATATTGCCATCTTATTATGAGGTTATTCATTAGTGCCTAGCTTGTCTAAATAATATCTAAATAATAGGGACATGTTCAATAAATTGAACACTTGATGAAATAAAAAAAGGTTAATGAAATGAAGCTATGTAATGACAACTTAAAGGCTAAAGCTCCCTTTTAAAGGCTATTAAAAAAGAAGTCATATCTCTAAAAATATAGACATGGAAACAATGAAAGACCTATGCATTTATTGATTTTGAGGGTCCTGCCATGAGGGATTCCCTTTTCTTTCTCATCCATAATTGTTTACCATATAGCATGTCTTTATCTAGCAACTTGGAAAACACGTCTTGTTTTAAGAATTGTAAACCCATATTGAATACCTTATTGTTTCCCTTATTGTCTCAAGTGTCACAAGTTTGGTCCTTCGTTTTGTGCTAGCGCTTAAAAGCCTAACCTGCATTATTTATATGTCGCAACATTATCACTGGTTGTGTACCTATCTCACTTTGAGGTTTACCTCTATGATATGCATATATCACTCTCTCTCATTTGGCAACCCAACATTTGGTAAGTAGTCCACATTAGAATATCTCTACTTGAACTGTTGTTGCAATAGCCATGTTATAATTTTGTTTTTCATTGAAACATGAGATCAACGTAGTGTGACCTACAAGGGGCATGTGCTTGTTTTCCAACTGAGGTGCAATCATTCTCTATGTTATTACTAGCCCCTCT
This sequence comes from Pinus tabuliformis, assembly GCA_031772625.1. Taxonomy (NCBI): domain Eukaryota; kingdom Viridiplantae; phylum Streptophyta; class Pinopsida; order Pinales; family Pinaceae; genus Pinus; species Pinus tabuliformis. The sequence continues at coordinate 524,263,855 of CM062813.1, read as the reverse complement.
TAGGATTGAAATTTTCCATTTGAATGCAGCTCCAAGTATGACCAATTATCAAGATCCTATATAGTTCATTTTCACTCATTGGAATTTTGGTATGACTGGAACTCTTTGGTATAAAGTCATCGTTATTCTCATCCAACCTCTCCCTCACACAAGCTTTAATCATATTGATAATGGGTTTGTTTGGTTTTGGCTCAAGCTTCACAGAATCATAACTTAAGGAAATAATACATCAACTTTGAAGTGCATGGTTGTTCATTTAACTCTTGTTCATGGTAGAATACACTGCTACATGAATATTTGAATAATTTTGTTATCATTATATTAATATGTATCAAGATTTTATTCTAATCATTATTTAACACATTTCTTGTTGCCACCATAATTGCAACATATGCCAATCTATAGTTTTGATCACCATTGTCACCATTTAATAAGTTGAACATTTACTTATGCCATATGTGATATTTCCATCAATAAATTTGAGTTCCAAGATCTAAATGAGCACCAATCACATTGCTAGAAGCTCTAATATCATATGTGGTGCAAGCCAAGTTAGTTAGTGTAGAATCATAGCAAGAATTATACTATATTCACATGCTCTTAGTGCCATTGAATTGGGGAGTGTGTAAGCTATCTTATTGTCTATTGAACTGGGTCATTTTTTCCCTTGTATCCCCAAAGCAACTGTGACCTAGTTTGAAAATTTATGGATTCCCCCCTTAAGTCTAGGGTGGGTCTAATACACCCTCCTACTATCTAGAAGCAGAGAGGCAAGGCTATCGAGGTGACAATGGGTGGATTTCTTTATAGTTTCCCCTAAGCTCTAGCTAATAGGACTAGGCTTTCCCTTCACCATTAATTTGAGCGATGACATTGGTGTCATTGTTGGGGAGAAAGCCTTATTCCCATGTCTATTTTTCCTTTTGTTGAACCTAACAAATTCATTTGTAACATGTGTCTAAGAGGTGTACCACCAGGAGACCACATAAGGCACTCTTCCATTGATCCAAGAGCCTAAAAAACTTATCCTTAAAGATGCTCAATAATTTTTTGCCAATCAATAATCATATGATGAACATGTAACAATGGAAGATTGGGTACATAATTGGAGAGTGAATTTCATTTCACCAATATTTAGGGTTATCCTCATGACATTAGAAAGAAAGTCATTGACAAGTTTCCTAATTTTCAAGGAAATAATGTTGTATCTATATTGATCATGTAAGGAAGTTTAAGACCATGTGCAATAAGTTTTCCAAGAGGCACCTGGAAGTATAGATGAGGTTATTTGCAAAGTATCTTGAATATGATGCATGTGAATGGTTCATATCCTTTCCAGAGAGTAGCCTGAGCACATGGGATGACTAGTACTAGTTTAGTAAATGTTCATCATGAACTCCATGCATTTCCAAAGAGTCAACCAACTTAAAAAACAATGAAATAGTAGAAAGATGGTTCAATGATGATTGAATTCCCAAAACCCAAGGAATTAGTATGCATTTGTGAAACTTTCCATTTTGAAACTAAGGAACTTCACTTAGCTTCTTAACATGCATCCCCATATATGTTTGTCCTTTAACACACTTTTAAGGTATGTGGAATTTGGTTTACATTAAAATAATATAGAGCATCCATTTGTCACTCCTTAAGCCCATTTCATATTTGGATTAGAATAAAATAATATATTCTTATCCTTTGGTTAACCCAAACAATATTTCAATTAGCTGCAAATATAGGTCAATTTGACAATCTAGCCAATTGACTAGATAGTCAAGCCAGTCAACTAGATAATTGATCTCGTTGACTAGACAATCAAGCTAGTTGAATAGATAGTTAAGTTAGATGACCATTGGATCTTATCAACTAATGGGATAAGTCAATTCCCTCTTGTTGAATCATATCCCGCCAATGTTATCATGCCTATTATATTGCAACCAAGAATGAGTTTTTATTAACAAATTTTATATACAATAAAAATAGACTAGTCTATGGTCATATTATCCTATTCGCCAGCCTATATAACATATACGTTAAATTCAAATACAAAAATTGGGGTGTTACATTCCAATCCCCGTTATTTTTAAATTGGCTTTAGTGCACATCATCGTACAAAGGTCAATATAGATATAATTTTTACATCAAAATGTCAAAATAGTTGCAGATATACCTCCTCAACGACATCTTCTAGCTCCCGTGTCACATACTTAGGGTTGTAATATGTTCACTAAACTTTTACTTACCCCATGGACTTTATGTAAAGCACCTTGAATTTCCGATCTAGAATGCACATTGAACCTTACTGGAAGTTCCCTTCTAGCTCTACCTACATTATAGTCCAATCATTGACATAGTTAGGATCATGTATGTTATCACTTTTTAGTTTGAGTTTGATTTTTTTCTATAAAACATTGAAACTTTCAGTGTCGGCGAAAACAATTTGTAATAAACAGGGAAATGTCGATAATGCTGGTATCAACGTTTATTAATGTTAGAAAAATGATTAGCGAGAATAGGCTAACAACAAGAGTTTCATAGTTATCAAGTATTGGATAATAGTTGGAATATCAGTGACAAATATATATATATATATATATATATATATATATATATATATATATATATATATATATATATACATATACATATGCGATGACACATTCCACGTCAGTGATATGGTAATTATTTCTTAGTCACACCATGATTTACTTGGAGGGGAAAGGTATGCAATGAAAATTAAAAGTTCCATTGACAAAGAAGATGATCTAAGTTAGTAATTATCAAAGGGTTAGAATAATATTTTCACCTGCCAATCAGTTAGTCAATTTTAAAAATCTGTCATTATTTTTACTGCATGGTATTTTCACCTTTATCATTTGGAAAGCTATGTTAGTTTGAGTGCTGGAGGGTAGTATGTTTCAATTTTATTGGTTAGGATACATCATTTGATCTCGGTTTCTTATTTGTGTCATCACCAAATCATAGGAAAATGGGGAAGAGTGACAAGCTAAACTAAAATGAGCCCTGATCTGAATTGGGCCAAATTAGTAATGTTGTGCTAATTCCCCTCATCAGAATATAAAAATGTGCTTGAGATTTGACTCCAAATAACAAGTAAAAGCATGAATTTTATGTGTTTTTACTTAAGTTAGTTTCATGAAGAAAACTTAAAACATGAAACTAAAACACTGAATGGAAGCATGCATCAAACAGTAATACACCATCCATTGATAAAGGAGTTCACCCCTCCTAGGCTACATCTCCTTGGATCAGCTCTAGAGGCATGACCCCTTCTCATTATGCTCAAAATTATTTAATGGTAAAGATTACATAAGTGTGCTGACAAAAAGAGTGGCTAGTTTCCCTTTCAAGGAAACATTCTCTGCAAAGAACTCTCACTCTAAATAGGTGACCACCTACACTTAGTCATGAAACAATTAGCAAGCTAAGGGCTCTCAAATCAAGACCCCATACTCCAACTTTAAGAGCATAAATAGTTATAAAATCCACTTGAAGAACTTAAACAAGTCTCTTTCTCCAAACACATATAGAGCAAAGAATAAATAAAGCTACATCAATGTTGTAATGGTTGCTGCAAAAAACATATGGAGGTTGGAAGACCCCTGCAGGGTCATCTCCATCTTGGAACTCCTCCATAAACTGAATCAACACTGTGGTTGACCAGGGAACCCATAGGCTTCACTTTACAAAAAGCATATCCAAAAGTGCTCCTTTTCTCCTGAAACCTATTCCGATAAGTTCAGAATGCCCAATAATGTCTATCTAGCCTGCTTTTGCATCCCATTTGGTCGAAAATTGTCTTAGTTGTGAATTTTGCCAGTCTTTCCACAATTTTCTCCTCCAATCTGGCTTACTGCTAGTTAAATTCATTATCCGTAGTTAAAACTAGCCATTTCACCGAAATTAGCAGTTCTGCCATCATTCCCACCTATCTCGTAGTTAAGGGCTAAGTGGTCACATGCAAAGTGGTTGGTCCAACAGTTAAGGCTACTCCACATCCCTATCAGAAATCCCAATTGGCGAAGTCCATCGGTGTACAAACCCTTACATCAGGCGCTCTGCGGACCCGTAGGGATTATTAAATACAACATATAACATATCGCATCCAGGAACCCCATCGTAATCGCAATCAACGCTTAAATCTCCAGCGTATCAAACCAACTTGTGTTCTGCGATGGACCTGCTGGGATTATCAATCTCAATTCATAAAACATCGCATCAGGAAGTCCTATCGCAATCAGCACTTTCCCTCGGCAGATATCAAAGCCCATATACTGTGATAGCAACAGACCCACTAGGGTTATAAAATACAGCGTGTAACAATATCGGGTTCGTAAGTTCCCCCATTGCAAATTGCAATCGACGCTATTGGTGGTGACATATATATATATATATATATATATATATATATATATATATATATATATATATATATATATATATATGCGATATGCGATTGTGATATATTGCATCGCAACCCTGACTGTGCCGAGGGCCGATTCTTAATATTATGCAATATGTGATTGTGACTGCATCGCAAACTACTATGCGTCGGGGGCTGATTCTTTAACGCCAACCTGTCTTTTGCTCTTATATACGATATGCAGGGGCCAATGGAAACCTTCCACTTGGCAACTTCTCATTCGCTGAAGGGATTTTCCATGTCATCCAATCATGCCATGTCATCAAGTCAACCCTAAACTTTGACTTGCTCTAACTTCTGCATACGAGCTCGGATTTGAGTTTCGTTCACACTGTTCAATTCAGAATGATGAGTTCTTCGATTTGAAGCTAAAATTATCAATATTCTGACACTTAGAATTTTTGGCAAATTTTGAGCTCTTGATCAAGCCCAAAGGCCCTGACGTTCTAGAGATTTATCCAGACATTCAACAACAATTTTAGCGAGTTGGGTGGCATGAATTTTTCCATCATTGCTTTGCCTACCATGATGTTGTAGCTTGAGAATTCACCGAGGGGTTTGACAGACAATGGGTGGAGGTAGGAGGACTGTCATTCTTGGTCATTGAGGAATTTATTGCAAAAGTTACAACCTTGCCGATAGATGGAGAAAGGGTCTTCAGAAACCATGTCCTCGTTGGGATTGATGTCCCATTTTCATAAAGATAGAATTAAAAGACAAAAATTGGAAGACAGGGGTGCAAATATCATGGTCGGAGGATAAACGGCACGGCATGCTACGCATTACTCAGCAATACTTCACATGTGAAGGGCGTTTCAACCGAGTAAATCTTTACCACTTTCATTTCCTAGATCATATAGCAGTACAAGTAATAATGAACCTTTGTTTTTATTTGTTGAAAGTTCTTAAACACATGGATGCTCATTTCCGGGCCAGGGTGGATCCATCTCCTCATTTTATTTGCCATGAAGTTTTAATTAAATTATTAATTGAGAACCAGTTGGCTAAAGGTGGCAAGACTTGGAGTCATTTCCTGTTTTGGGGAGGGTTTCAACCTCAGCCCTCTAAGGCCAAACGAGGGAGACAAAAGGGTACTAATCATGGTAAGAAAACTCTGGGAGAAACCTCAACTCAAGGCATTTCTACTGAAGCCAAAAGCCGAGAACAGAGAGAGATCCCCTCATCCTCTCAACTTGCAATCCCTAAGGTGTATTCCAGAAGAAGAGCTAGACTAAAAAAACCCAACATACTATTGAAAACCCTCTTTCTGAAGATCTACCTCATTCTGTGAATCCCCCTAAAAAGCCACCCACTAAGATTTCCCCTGCAGAAACTCACCCACAAGAAGAGACCAAGGGAAAGGAAATTGAGACTGAGCCCCAGGATGAAGCAACCTCACACTAGGCCTTTAAACAAATTAAGGTTGAAAATAAAATTAAAAAAAAAATCCTAACCCAGCCAAGGAAGTAATAGATGTGGACAATGTCCCATTAAAGGACCTGATAATAAACATAGGCAAGGTTGCAGGTTCTAAAAGGTCAAGGGGCAAGGAATCTAAGAATAAAATACTTGTGGAGACCAGACAGAGTAAGAAGAAGATAATGTACAAGGTGGATGTTATATTGGAGGCGGCTAACACCCTCAGCTAGGAAGCTAATGACTATTTTTTAGTTTTGATCAAGTCACTGTCACAATGAATTTTTTGGACTGGTCACATGCTTGTCAACATTTAGATATATAGTAGCGCAGAGAAGAAATGACATTTCCATTGTCAACATATTTTACATAGAAAACGCTGACATTTCCATTGTCAACATATTTTACATAGAAAACGCTGACATTTCCATTGTCAACATATTTTACATAGAAAACACTAACATTTCCATTGTCAACTTTTTCTAAAAAAGAAAGAATTTTGAAAGGGTGCTGACAGTCGACTTATCAACGAAACCATTGGTTCAGGAAGCTACATGTCTGTAAACAATGGTATCAACGTATTGGGGCAGAGATGACTGAGAAGACAACAACGAAACATAACCTATTTTTCGAGGATGACGAGGTTGATCTATAGCAAGAAGAACATGATCATGATACATTTTCTCAGCCTCTTTTTTACGATATTTTTCAATGAGTTATTATGACTTTTTGATATATTTAAAAATGTATTTTTAAGATGCATGTACCTAGGATATTTATTCTATTTCTATATTACTGTAATTATTTTTTTAGCTACAAACATATTACATTTATTGTATGATCTATATAAGAAAAGAGAGTAGAGGAAGTAAGGGTTGAATTTTATTTGACATATATCATCTTTTGTGCATTTTTTAGCAGATTTTAATGAAAACTTTCTTCATGAGCAGGTTACATAAATTATCGTGTCATAACTCCCTGGCTATCTTTTCTTTGTTTTATACTTCCTCATGTCTGACAAAAAGAGAATGAAATCGGGATTCATGTTTTATGCTCATTTTTATTTGTTTATCGGGCATTAATAAATGTTGTTCACTTGACTATTTCACTGATCTCCTTCATTTTCTTCTCCAAATTCCTTAAAGTGTCAAAGGAATTGTCACTACCGTGCTTTTGTGTTTTTCTCATCGAATCTATGTTTTTATGTACCTAATTGGGTTAGACTCCATGCCCAATGGCATTATTTTTCACATATCCCAATCAAATTTCATTTTTTTTTATAAATCTACACACATAACTCAATTATGAAACCTATTACTACAGTGACCTAGAGTAGTTGAGTTTTAGGGAGAGATCCCTCTCTGGGTTGAAGGGCCAACTTTCAACCTCAAAGAGGTTAGATATTACCTTAGAGGTTTTCCCGTACGTGTGTTTCCTCTAAGAGATAACAATGTACATATTTTTTTAATAAAGACACATGAAACACATTATGCACATACAAAGGTGTAGGCAATGCAAGCATATATGCAACCAACCCATTCTATCTAGCACCTTGAATGCACGGTCCGCAAAATATGCCTATCTACTTGGTGTGGCTTCCAAACTTTAGTTAACTTCTCTTTGGCTTTATTTTTGAAAATACAAGTTCACCCTCTTAGAATTCTCTAGTTCCTTTTTCCTTGTCTACATAGTTTTTCTTTCTGTTTTGGATACCTTCAAATTCTATTTGATTTTAAACACTTTCTCTTACATGTCCTTGAGAATCTATAGCCTGAGCACCATTTTGTCTATTTGATTGACATCCTAGCTCACTAGAGTATTACACTCTTTCCAAGATAGTGCTTCAAATGGTTTTGTTTTCAATGGTTCTTGATACTCATGGTTGCATATGAATTCATCTAAATGAAAATAATATTCCCATTTGGATATTTTTTCCATCACACACATTCTCAAGATGTCCTTAATTAATTAAATGGCCCTCTATGTTTTCCCATTAGTCTATGGATGATAGGTAGTATTGAGGTTCAAATTTTAGCCAAATACTTTGAACAACCCCTTCCAAAATTTTAAGGCAATCATGGAATCTCAATATAATACAATTACTTTAGTTATTTCAAGCAACCTGACAAATTCTTTCATGTAAATCTTGCAATGTTGGTTGTCTTATGATTCATCTTGATGAAAATAAAATGTGTATACATGGTTAACTTGTCTACCACCACCACTATTGAGTCATGTTGTCTCACTGACCTAGGAAACTTAGTGATGAATTTGACGACGAATACCTCTTGTTTCCACTCTATTATTGTAAATAGCTATAGCTACCATTTTAGAGCGATGATCAACCTTTTCCCTTTGACATTTCACACATTTATCCATGTAATCAACTACATCCTTATTCATGCCTGAAAAAAAAAATATTGGTTCTTTATTACTACAATGGTCACCTAATATCTTAGGTGTCTAGCATATGGAACCTTATGTGTATCTTTTAATATCAAATTCCTCAATTCACTTTTATTAGGAAAATAAAATAAAATTCAAATACAAGAGAATCCCATCTTCTTCAAACCTATAATATTTCCATTTCTTTGGTAAATTTCCTTGTTGTACACTTAACTTGTAAATAGTGATTATCTAAATTTGCAACCCCCAGAATATTTTCTTTTAAATCATACATATACATACTTATGGATGTATCATGCATCTCACACACCCTCCTACTAAGTGCATTAGCTATTTTATTCTCCTTTCCTTAAATTATGTGCTTAATATCAAAGCCATATTTGATATGAAATTCCAACCATCTTTTTGTTTTTGAATTTTGAGTTTATATTCAATCAATTTTTTTAGACCACTATACTATGTCCTAAAATTGAAATTTATGCCCATGAGATATTGCCATAACATATTTAAATTATGGAATCTGGATGCTAACCATAGTTCATGTGTTGCAAATTTTCCATCTCATTCTTTCATTTTTTTTACTCATAACATACTATATTCCCATTTTATGTAAGGACTCCACCAATCCCTTCCTTATATGCATTAGTGCACACTCGTAATGCTCCTATGGATCATCAATCTTAAATAATGGTATGCTTGTCCATAATTCCTTCAGATGTTAAAATATTTCCTCACATTCATACATACATTCAAAATCCATACCTTTCTTTTGGAAGGGTGTGATAGGATGTGCAATCCTTGAGAATCCTCCAATAAACCATCGATAGTATCCAACTAGTTCCATAAATAATATAGCCTTTGTAACATTCCTTGGTGTTGGCTATTCTTTATGGCTTCAATTTTCTATGGATCCATATTTATTCCTTCCTCTAAAATTATATGCCCCATGTAGTGCATTTGCTTTTTGTAAAACAAACATTTTCTCAACATGGGATATAGTTGATGTCCCCTTAACACCTACTACACCATTCTTAAGCATTGTTCATTTTCTTCCTCTGACTTCTAATAGATAAATATGTCATCCAAGAGGGGAATGACACAATTATCTAGTTCTTTTCCCTAAAGATTCTATCATCTTTGACTCACTCTAAGTTTCTTGGCTTTCCTAATCTACATTATGGCTACTCCTGAAAGGAGTGTTGAAAGCTTTCATACTTTATTCCACTTTTTCCTTTCTCTTGTCTTTCCAAAGACTCTAGAATGTTAATTTTTCTTTTACTCTTCTCAAGTAAGTATTTAGCATTCCTTATGTCCTCTTCTATAGTCTTGGGTTCAACAATTGTATCTTCTCCTTTGTAAAATAAGGCTAGTCCACTCAATCGTATTTTTATTTTCACCTTCTCATCTTTGATAAATCCACATATCTTAGCAACTCTAAGAAATTCCTCTCACATTCATCCATTATCATATTTCCTAACTAGAGTTCAAAGAACTATTGTATTTTTTTGTTATAGAAATTGTAGTATACCTAGGGGGATAATATGGGGTACAAAGGGAGGTACCCAATGGAATAATGTAATAATGGGATGGGCCATAGTAATAAATAAGGTGGTTAACTCGTATCATGTAAGGGACCACAAGTAGTTAGCAATAATGTAATAAGCCCATGGTATTAGATAGATGGTATTGATGGAACCATGGTAATGACCCATGGTATTGTATGTATGAGGCCTATATAGAGGCTATAGACTCCCCATTGAGAGAGGTTAAGGATTATTGTATGAATAGACATACAGCTTGTGGAGTGTTATCCTTCCTTAAGGAGTGATTATATGGTGTTGCCCTACCTTAAGGGTTTGATATTAATAAAGAGAAGCATTTATATCTATTCAGATCTTGTTATTTCTGGTGATTATTTATAGTTATTGGGTATATTTATATTTCTCATATATTTTTAGGTCAGTTATATAACAAGTGGTATCAGAGCACTTTCTTGGGCAAAGCAGAGAATTTTTATTTTTATTTTTGCAGGAACTTTTTGGGGCGGCGAGTTTGCATATCATATCTGTACGTTCTGGTGAAAAATCTGCAGAATCTAATTACATATCTAAGTTGTTGGTGAAAAAATACCCAAGTTAAAAAAAAATCAGTCGAATCGGAGTCTGGATGAGGGAGATATCATTGATTTAAAATCAACTCTTTTTTCAGAATTTTTTTTGTGACGACGGGACATTTGCAGTGTGAATAAGAAATTCCAGTGCTTAGATCGGGATTTCTAACACATGGGAAGATGCAGAATGGTTTTTCAATTTCTGAAAATAATTCATAATAGGGATTCTGAGCAATATTGACTAAATTGTGACAATTTCAAATTTTCGCCAAGTAAGTGAATTTTTTTTTTCCCAAACCCTCTTCATGGTGATTCTATATTTTACAGGAAAAGATAATGGTCCTACTATTGAAGAATACATAAAAGAAAAAAAGTCATTATGGGAAAAACATTGGAGATTTTGGGTAGTGGCAAATTTTTCAGATGAGGCGACCACATGGTGGGAATTACTTAACAAGAAGAAGTGTTACAACCTGCCCGATGAAGAATTTGAAAAATTCCTTTTAGATAGATGGTCTCATGCTAGAAAACAAGATAATGATAAACATGTGGGGTTATTTTCTACTAGTATCTGCTTATTACAGGTTCACGGATATATTCAGAAGGAGAAGATCATTGTGTCTATAAATCCTAGTTGCAAGAAAAATCTTATAAATGTCAATTTGGCAAAAAAATTGCAAGTTCCACCAAAACAAATGGAGCACACACAGGTTAATAATGAGGAGGTGCAAGTTTATAAATATTTGAAGATTTCTATGGACAAGTATGTATTGCATTCTGATTTTTATGCTTTAGATATGGCTAATGTGGATGTTGTTTTGGGATACCCTTGGATGGAATCGGTGGGTACTATCAATATTAATGTGCAGAAGAAATTCTTGAAGCTCTGGTATAAAAAGAAGAAAATTACATTACAAGATATTTCCATCAATAAACAGGTAGAGTCCAAGGAGGCTGAAGCAGAAGATGTTCCAGGGACTGACACATCAGATGATGAGCCCTTGATGGTCGACAACCAAACACAAACATCAAACCAGGTACAAGAAAAACAGGTAGATTCCAAGGAGGCTGAAGCAAAAACTGTTACAGGTACAGATACATCAGATGAGGACTCAGTGGTTGAAGTAATATTGGAAGATAAGAAACAACAATAGGGACCACAACATGTACCAACGACCAATCAACTCCATTAGGTGATGAATTAAATAAAAAGACATCGTTGGTTAAAACTTCAGCATATCACCACCCACATCACCCTGCAAGAAAACAACCAACAAGATGGCAACAAATTAGCCACAAGGACAACAACCCAACATGACAGATAGAGAGGGGCGATGATCCACTTTCTACACATCAACACAGAAGAGCCGCCAAGGTCAACTTCCATCTCAAGCAAGAGAGGCACCAGCTAGATCGAGGGTTCACCTTTCTCTGGGGTGGCTAGATTCACGTGGATGGTACTAGTGGACTACTCTTTTGAGTAGATCTTATTATTTGTGTTCTTCTTATGTTTTGGGAACGAAACATGTTTAAGGGGGGTGGAATGTAGTATACCTAGGGGGGATAATATGGGGTACAAAGGGAGGTACCCAAGGGAATAATGTAATAATGGGATGGGCCATAGTAATAAATAAGGTGGTTAAGTCATATCATGTAAGGGACCACAAGTAGTTAGCAATAATGTGATAAGCCCATGGTATTAGATAGATGGTATTGAGGGAACCATGGTAATGACCCATGGTATTATATGTATGAGGCCTATATAGAGGCTAGAGACTCCCCATTGAGAGAGGTCAAGGATTATTGTATGAATAGGCATATGGCTTGTGGAGTGTTCTCCTTCCTTAAGGAGTGATTGTATGGTGTTGCCCTACCTTAAGGGTTTGATATTAATAAAGAGAAGCATTTCTATCTATTCAGATCTTGTTATTTCTGGTGATTATTTACAGTTATTGGGTATATTTATATTTCTCATATATTTTCAGGTCAGTTATATAATAGAAATGCTCTAAAAGATAATCTTAATAGAAATATTTTGTGAACTACTTCTAGGTGATCTTCTTCTTATTGATGTTCTTGCCCTACTTCATTTGGTCCCACCAAATAGAATCCTTCCCTTGCAAATGGTATATCACAATCCTAGCTTCTAGGTTGGATGATTAATTATGTAATTGGAATCCTCTTCTGATTCCAAGCAACTAATCTTTAACCTCTTCCCCCTTCCTATTTTCTCCATCAAAATTTGGTGGCTTGAGCTTCCTAAGCTCTCCTTATAGATTATCCAATTCATGCCATCTCCTTTGATACATAATAGAGAAATTCTTGTGCTTCTTTTTCACTCTTTAGATGAATATGCCTTCCTAGCTGAATGAGTAGGTGAGTAATGTGGTTTGTGAGCCCCACTAACATTTCTTGAATGTTGGACTTATCCCTAGTTCTCCCTTCTCACATGAGGTCAACCTTCTTCTCCATGCCTTGAACCCATTCCAACTCTGACTTGCCTTTGTAATTGGTTAAACAAGTAGCAATTGAGTGCCGATATGATTTTTTCTCTTGAACTCTAATTATTATCTCCTTATTAGATATCTATCTAAATATCTCCCTTCTTAGGCTCTATATGGTCTTTATTAGCTCTACTATGCTCCTATACCCATTAGATTATGTTTCCTTTTTATCAAACTAATATTTAGGACCATCATTTCTTGCTTATGGTTATGAGTTCCTTCAGAACATTCTATGCTTCTAGTCTTCATAATTCTACAGAATATACATGAACAAAATTATGTTTGGCAGGGATAATTCTATTGTTTTGGAAAATATGCATATTTCTACTCTCATCACACTATTTCCATTAATTTTACCTCATTGGCATGGTTCTACTCTTGGTTTCTATAGAACACTAATATGCTACTCCATATTTTGAACCCTTCAATATATTACCCTCTAAATGTTTTTTCTAGTACCATACTTGTTGGAAATCTAGTTAGCTAGATGATTGAGCCAGGTAATCGACCAATGTAAATTTTCAATTAACAAAAAAGACAAATCAACTTAGTAGTTGATTTGATCAAACCTAAGTAGGTTGAAAAAATAAATATATCAATTGACTATGAAGATAAATTGATTTTCCAATCAAGATGGTAGAACAATGAAATGTTAGGTTAGGTCGACCAAATTCATTAGTCAACTGCAAAGATAAATCAATTTTATAATCAAGTTATTCGACCAATGGGTTGCTTCAACTAAAGAAATACAATAGTTGACTATGAAGATAAGTCAATTAGGTAGTTTAGATAATGAACCAATGAAATGTTGGGTTAGGTGGACCAAATAAATACATTTTTTTACTATGCAATAAATTGATTGGGTAGTTGAGCTAGTCAACTAATGAAATATCTATATATCATTCCACCTATTTGAATTTATTTCTCTATATGTTTCCTTTGAAATTTGTGATTTTTTGGCTCCATTTTACTAAAGAAACTTTCTCAAATAGCTAATAAACACACTCAAAACTCTATGTTTTTTTCCCTATGACTTTTGTTTCTTGGGCCATGTAGGTCTAGTGTTGTAATCATCACTCTAATACCACTTTGTAGTGTCCCTAGAACCCTCTATTGCCTATTGAGAGTGTGATTTACTTCTAAGACATGATTTTCGCTTCTTGAGATTGATCTATTACCACTTTGTGATGTCTGTAGATCCACATTGAGGCACACTACCATGTATTTTTTCTCTTATTTCATAATGCATTCTATTCAAATACACAATGAAATATGTATGTAATATTATAGGTCATGGGGGCTTCACCTTGTTGACCAAAATTTTATCACAAGCATCAATAAAGAGGGATTTTAAATTTGTGGAAAAGAGAATCAATATATTGTAGGTGTTGGGAGCATTGATGTGAGGCAGGGGTTTATAAGTATTGAGGGGTATAAAAAAGGAGTATTTGGTAAAAATAAGGGTTATTTTTATTAGAAATGTGTATTTGAACATGCGTTTAATAATAGGATTTTGGGAGGTTTTTGTAATGCCTCCTCCCACATTTACCCAAATTAACAAGCTTACTAGGGCAAACATGAGACGAGAATTGCTATGCGAGACCCAATTTCCAAGATGCACTTATGGAATATGGAGTCCACGTGCCCATAACTAACTACAAACACCCAGTGGCACCTAATCACAATGTTATCATCCTAGCTTGACCCAACACATTTTATTTTTAATTTCATTTCCTTAAATTTAATACAACCTTCTATTTTTGGCAGTATTTTTAGTTCTAAACTTTCAAGGCCATTTTTGAGGGCCTTAATGACAATTTCAAGGAAAACAGAGAGACCACAAAAGTGTAAGTCTAATTTTCTCTTCTGTTTTTGACCTACTCATGGAGATCTTCAAAACTAGGTATTATGATAGTCAAACAAAGATTGTATGCCAAACTTATGACCTCGGGAAGTTGGAAGTCTGACTTACTCATTTATACAAACACTTTGTGTACATAGTACCTATATTTTATAAATACCTATATGTTCATTAATTCAATAAGCTCACAAAAGAACCATAATTGACACATTGACAATGCTAAAATTTCAATCTCAACTCAAAACTTGACCTAGACTAACTAGAGCATACTGGGCATTTCATCAAATATAATATGAACACATGATCTACAGGTCATAAGTGCATATATGAACATAGGGGTTTGACACTTATTTGAGAATCATCAAGAATATATAATGCCCTCTCACAATGGCTACGATAACATCTATTAGGTCATGCATTCAATGACCATTAATTTACCACTCAAAACATGTTAAGAGCCATAACTAGAATCTTTCATGAAACCATGCTTATAACCAACATATAATCATAATCATAACAATGATAGAACAACCATCAAAGCCACATAAAAACAAGTATAAATACTCATGAGACACAAGAGGAAAACAACTCTTATTAACATATGAAAATCCAACCAATTCAGGGACTTCCACGTACCACCCGACCATAGGCCATAGATTGGGATGAACCAAATCTCTCTTTTAGTCAATCACCCTCATGCCATATTTCAAGCATGAATGTGGTATCTCATGGAATAAACCAACCAAAACCAAACTAGAGCTTCCATAGGCCAAACCACCTCAACCCTTAACGAGTGATTCCACCTCACGGTCGAACATCACCAACCATCACTAGATCGGTCTCTACCCAAGATGTCTAGGGCTCCAAAGCATTTGTTCCAACCTGGCTCCAGGATTATTAATTCAACCCACAACTGTCACAAGGCTCCAAAGTGTTTGTCCAACCAAGGCTCTAGGACTAGTAACTCAACACACCAAGGGCTCTAGAGCATTTGTCCAACTAAGGCTTCCAGAAGTAGTAACTCAACCCAAGTTGTTCCAGGGCTTCCAAAGTGTTTTTCCAACCAAGGTCCCAAGCACCAGTAACTCAACCCACAACCATAAGGAACATGAGCACTAATTAGAAAACAAATGAGAAAACCCATAACATCATGACTATCCAGGAAATGGCAAGGCTAGGCAAAATGACTGTCAATCCAGGAAATCCTCCATGCCAATGAAAGATCATAACCAATTAACTGCATGCATATACCATGCATGCCAAAACTATCAAGGAAATCATACATGAAACTCGGTACCTGCAAAGAAAACTCGTTGTAGTTATTGATCCCATTGTCCCCTTGCACTTTCTAGCTTTTCCTTTGTCTTCTTTCTCCAAATTCAAAGTATGCCACAATGCTCCAAGAAACTCTAAATGTGCAAGAGTGTGTGTGTGTGTGTGTGTGTGAGAGAGAGAGAGAGAGAGAGAGAGAATAGAAGATAGCTCCAAGCTAAAACTGAAAAAGGTTGTGAACTGATCCTCAAAATCCTTTTTATCATTTAGGCCTCTATTTTTCCTTCAATTTTCCTCACATGAAATTTTGTGACCTTTCACCTTCCTTTTCTCCTATATTTCATAAATAAAATTCCAATAAATTCCGCTTTACCTTTGCCAATCTCCATAGCCATAAATTAATCATAAGTGATACCCATCACTATGTTTTTTCCCAATATTCAGCTTGGAATATGTGTCCCATGACCTTGGTCTTACTTTTCCTTAATTAACTTTATTACATGGATTTTTAACCGGGGTTGTTAAAAAACCCTCCCCCTTGGGGGCACACCATCCTTGGTGTTCAATGACACTTATAATCTAGCAAACACATGCTTCCCATGGAGATTTATAACATAGCTCTATGCAACATTTACATCATATCCATCTGCTGAAAACACAAACAACATATCATGAAAACCATATCGCTTATTGGAGCTTTATAACATAGCTCAATGTAGTATTTACAACATACATATGCATATATACATAAAAAACACAACATCAAAACATATATCAAAAGAGATTCACTCAACCAGTGAATAGAGAAGGATGTATAGCCCACATTTAATCAATCATTTCCCATGTAGCTTCATCGGGCCCAAAGTGCTTCCACTACACTTTAACTTGCTCGATTGCTCGATTCTGGAGCATGAGCATCTTTCGATGCAAAATGCACTGAGGTTCCGGATAAAATTCTCCTTTCGGTTCCACCTGAAATATAAACCAGACAATTACATGATCAACATATTTTGCATACTTCTTAAGCAATGACAAAATGAAAATATCACAAAATTTCACTCTCAGAGGTAGTGCAAGTCAGTAGGCTACTGGTCCAATCCTCTCAAGGATATTGAAATATATGCAATACCAAGGTGTCAACTTGTCACATGATCCAATCCTCAAGGAGATCTTCTTGGGTTTGATGCACAAGTACACCTATTCCCCAACTTGAAACTCCTTAAACACCATATGCTAATCTGCATAACTCTTTTGTCTATTCCGTGTTTTCTTTAGATTCTCCTTGATAACATGCATTTCTTGTTCCATCTCTACCAACATGTTGGGTCCAATTAACACCCTATTCACTAGATCATTCAAACTGATAGGAGTATTACAACACCACCCATAAAATGCCTCAAACAGACTCATCCTCAAAGATTTCTGATACCCATTATTATATGCAAACTTCACCAGTGGAATATACTCTTCCCACTTTCGCTGATGATGCATGATATAAATTCTCAACATTTCCTCCAAAATCCTACTGACCCTCTCTGTCTACCCCTCTGTCTGGAGATGATAAGTTGTACTGAAGACCAACTCTATCCCCAAACCTGCAAATAACTCTTTCCAAAACTTTGAAGTGAACTTGGCATCTCCGTCTGACACAGTCTTCCTAGGAATACCATGTAACCTCGCTATATCTCTGATGAAGACATGTGCTACCTCACTAGATGAATAAGTAGATTTTACTGGAATGAAGGGATATACCTTTGTTAACTTTTCAACTAAAACCATAATAGAATCATGTTGTCTAGATGTCCTCGACAAACCTGTAATGAAGTCCATGGAAATGACCTCCCATTTCCACTCTAGAATCGGAATTGGTTGCAGTAATTCACTTGGATGCTTACAATCTACTTTTACTTGTTGACAATCCAAGTATCTTGTAACAAACTCTACCACCTCTTTCTTCAAATTCGGCCAATGGTAGAACTTCTTAACTACTGTTAATGTCTTCTGATACGACAGGAGACCTGAATACGATTTAACATTAAATTTCCTCAAGATAATCTTCTTGAGCTCATTATTGTCTCACACATAGATCATGTCCCTGAATCTGATCAAACCATCTACGATGATATGATAGTCCACATCCTTTTCACCTATACCTTGTTGTTGTAACATGTGCTTAAGCTACTAGTACCTATCAACTTGTTGTCCTGCTTATAAGATCTGATCTTAGAAATCCATCCCATATGAACTCATAACTACTATGTAATTTACCTGTACTCTTCTGCTAAGAGCATGTACAACCTTGTTCTCTTTTCCCTTAATGTACCTGATCTCAAAGTCAAACTCACTGATCATGGCCAACCACCTAGCTTGCCTGGAATTCAAATTATGTTGGTCAATCAAATATATCAATCCACTGTGATCACTCATCAAGATGAACCTTTTTCCAAGAAGATAGTGGCTTCACATCTTCAATGCATGGATGATATATGCCAACTCAAGATCTTGCGTCACATAATTCTGCTCATGCTCATTTAGTTTCCTTGATTCATAGCACACTACCTATCCTTCCTACATCAGAACCCCACCAAGTCCTCTCTTACAAAAATCTGTACATACCACAAACTCTTTGTCCTGATATGTGTTGGCCCTCAATTTTGACCCTTTTCACCATGCATAATCCATCTATTTATCATCCCTTACCATCATACCATGGTCATATTTTCCATATTTTTGCCTCTTATTTCACATTAAGGTAAAATAATTATGTCTTTTAAATTTTAGAATTTTTAGTAAAAATTAGGTCTTAAATTGTTTTTTAACTAGAACAAAATTTTTCGTAATGGCTCGATTGAAGTCGTATGTGCAGGAAACCTGGGTGGAAACTAAAGATATATTCGAGAAGTATGGGAACCAAGGATGGACAGACTCCTATTGGCACAGTCCAAATGAGTTAGAACAAGCCCGGTCAAAGCTGGTCAAACTTGACCAGTCACCCAGAAAATCCCCTGATTTAAGGGGTAGTTTTGTGATTTAGTGGGATCCTACCATATTTTGTGCAACAAAAGGGATGAGTTTGACCTGATTAGATGGATTAGGACTCTTATAGGTTGTTACAACTATTTTAGTTGAGTTTGTTATACATTTTTCTTATTTAAGCATAACTATTCAACAACTATGAACATGTATTATGACTATTGAGACTTCTTTATTTTTGAATATAATTTGAAGAACTTGTCTTCTATTTTCTTGTTGTTCTTGTTGTGGGATGTGATTGCTAATCTACTGTAGTTGATAGTTTCAAGTGTACCAAGCAAGGGTGGAGGGCCCCCATTTTGAGCTAAGTACACTGCAGTGTAATTTTGTGTATAATTGTGAATATTTTAGATTGTTGTTTCCTTTATAATTTCTTGTGAATATTTTCTAAATAGATTCATTATATGCCATGTTCATTTATGTTTTTGAATGATTTCCTTTCAGTAATTGGTTTAAGTAAGGAAGGTCAACCAAGGCATCTAAGCTAGATCCTCTCCGTTCTTGATTAAGAATTGAACTCGAAATTGTGTTTATGCATTTAATCTTCACTACTTTCTTGATTTGATTATTATTTCCTTTCAGTAATTGGTTTAATTAGGGAAGGTCAACCAAGGCATCTAAGTTAGATCCTCTTC
The DNA here is from genome assembly GCA_031772625.1 of Pinus tabuliformis. Lineage (NCBI taxonomy): Eukaryota > Viridiplantae > Streptophyta > Pinopsida > Pinales > Pinaceae > Pinus > Pinus tabuliformis. The sequence continues at coordinate 524,244,177 of CM062813.1, read as the reverse complement.
CTTCTAGATTAAGAACTGAATTGGAAATTGTGTCTTTACTGCTTTCTTGATTTGGTTATGTTATGCTTTATGGTGGAATTGGTCCTATTGGAATCAGGATAATGAAGAAGGACAACTAGGATCTCTAAGTTAGAGCCTCTTCCTCCTTGGCTATTCTCCACAAAGACTCATTGCACTCTTGCTTCTAGATTAAAATTTCAATGTTTTCTTTTCAGTAATTTTATATTTGTAATAGGATTTTTATTGAATGTGAGGAAGTGAAATTTAATTGCAGTGCTGAGAATGTTGAAACTTTTGTATTACTAAATTAATGGAAGTGTATTAATAATTTTATTTAGCATATTTGGTGATTATTTTAGGTTGAACATATAACGAAAAGAATCCCAACAAATCCAGAGTTTTGCTTCCCTCAAATTTCTTACTTACTTGTGGCTTAATAATTGCAATGCTATATGAATATTTATTAGATAATATCGCACTATGACCGTATAGCCGATGGATGTGGCTTATAGTTGACTATGATACTATTCGCATAATTACCACAAGCCCACTCATATTTTGCATAGAATAAATTAATGCCAAAAGTGATCCAGCTTTTTAATAAATACCACCAATTTGGGCACATGGGAAATAATGATAAAATGTTTTGTAACAGGTCCTACCAAACTAGTTTCACCTTTCAGGACAACGCTTCATAATTTGGCCAATTAAATTTAATCTCAAAATACACTAAAATCAATAATGCCACTTTCAGAAGTTTTTCAAGCTAGCAATACAAATCTCTTTAAATGGTGAATTATTTCCATTGTCAAATAGAGGTTTTCAACTACAAGTAAAAGTAAGAAAGTAAATTGGGACTCCATGCTTTCTTTAGCTTTTCTGTTCTTTTCTTCAATCTAAGAATACGACTTTATCATTGAAACAGAGCTTTGACCAGTCTCTTCTAGAACAGGAGAAGATGGTGTACAAATAGCTTCTCCTAACTATAATTGAAAACCTGATGTTGATGATGAACTTCCCCCATCAGATAATTTAACCCTTTTAGTACCTATGTCTATTTCTTCCTCCAAATCAATGACATCTTCACTGCCTCTCTTAAATTCCTTTTCACTTTGATGAGGATTTTCAATCTCCACCCCTCCTGAAAAAATCGTTTGTCCTCCATTTGCTAATTTTTCTACATCTGGTCGAGCTTCATGTACATAGGGAGCATAAGAATTTTCCACTCTCTTGTTTGAAATAATATGGTGAGGGTCATATTCCCATTTCTCACCCAGATGCAAATTCATATCTTCAAGAGCTTTCTACACTTCTCCTATAGCTTTCCTGTTATTCACAATAAAAGGTCCCACTATCCTTGGCAATTTAAATAGATGCCCCTTCTTTGCTAGAACAAAATGTACTTGATCAACATTCAAACTCTACTTGAAAAATTATAATGACAATAGTCTCACAGGCACAAATGTAGGGAGCTTGTAAGGGCCAACTTCTACTCCATATAATCTAATTTCTACATAATCTTCAAATAGAAAACAATCACCTACTTTAACATCTTTACTGAGCTGGAGAAAATATTGGGCCTTTGGTAATATGCGAGGTGGAGGAGACTTTTTTATGATTGACTAATAAACTGACTAAAAAGAAGTGATAAAGTACCTCAAGCCCTCATTATTTGCATTACTTATTACCACATCAGTCCAAAACACCATTGATTTTTTGTTCTTGTGAGGGTCCATGATATTCAATCCCAGGTGCATAAATATTTTAATGTGAGTACACAAGAAGAGATAAGTAATTAGAGAAATAAATCTTAAACTTCTAGTGATGGAAAGATCTGTCAATTGAGAAATAACCACCTTCTCCCAGAAAATAGGGATGTAAAAAATTGTTTCAAGATTCATCATCAAACTGAACATTCCCAGGATAGCTCTTGATCCAGGTGGATATTGGTGGCCACCCTCCTATTCCACTTGTACCCCAACACTGTCTCTTTCAGTTTTTCAGTTTCCTTAATTGTAGCACAGTTTACTATTTTTGGCAGTTTTTCGGGTCGTGAACTTCTGGAGCCATTTTAAGGCCCTAAACGACGTTTTTAGGGAAAACGGAGAGACCAAATTTCTTTCAACTAGGACTACAAATTTTATTTTGGACTACTCTTCGAGATCTTCGAAACGAGGTATTATGATAGCCAAAAGGAGATCATATGCCAAAGTTACGACCCCGGGAAATTGATGTACCAATTTACCCAAACGGGGCCCACAGTTTTGGTGCTTCATCTCCTACAGTTAGGTTTATGGATGTTTAGAGTTTTTCATTGTTTCTCAATAATAAATAGACCTTGGAGCCTCATTGTAACACAGTTCAAAGGCATGTAGCCACCACATCTCTTCTCAGAGATAAGCTAACATCGCCCAAGCTAGTTTATTTCCATTCTATTTGGAAGCATATTTCAGTATTATCATATTAATGAAATGAAGTGTTATTTCTGTTGCATTTATGTATTTATGGTTATATCTGTAATTTGTTTCATTCCTGTTTAAGTTTGGAGTAGTGGTATCAGAGTGGTATGCTCTTTCTCTATTTTTCTTGCATGTCCCCAACGAGGTCAGGGTATAAGGAGTTAGGGCTCGAGCTGGTTGAACCTTTGCAAGACTAGCCTAGCAAACCCTAACGACCTCCCATGGCAGAAGAAAAGAAATACGATGGGGCAGGAGATCCTTTCAAAATATTGCTCGAGGAAGCCATCGAGTGACAGAAGAACGCGATGATGGATAACTTTGCGCAGATCCTTCAACGACTACCCACATGCAATGCATCTTCATCCAACAACCACTCTGGAGGTGCCGCTCCTTTTAAGGTACAAGTTAACTTTGATATTCCCATATTTGAGGGCCAAATAGATGCAGACATTGTAGATAAATGGTTCAATCTATTGGAAAGATATTTTTTAGTTCATGACTTTTCCAATCAAGAAACAATTACTTTTTCACTTCTCAAAGCTGCCCCACATGTCAAGGATTGGTGGAAAACCTACCGTCAACAAAAGGAAGAGAGGGAATCCTCACTGTTTTCAGCCGCACCCACTTGGTATTCTTTCAGATATGCCATCAAGAAACAATATTACCTTGTCATGAGCTATGAAGATAAATACATAAATTGGACCATGTTACGTCAGGGAAGGGATCAAGATGTGTTGGAGTTCACAAATATTTTCCATACCCTCCACACTAAGTTGGGTATCAAGGATTCTGAGCGGCATTTGGTACTCAAGTACCACAAATATCTACACAAGTACATCCAGGATGAGATGGAGTTCCTGGACATCTCCTCGCTTAGCACGGAATACCGATACACTGTCAAGATTGAGCAGAAGTTTAAATAGAAAAAGCAAGACTTTGGATTTCTGAATCCAAACCAAGGAAAATGCGCCCCCCAACCACAAAGAAAAGTCCAAAGCCAAGGTGGGGCGGCCCGGGACAACTCGCCAACTCTGCAAGCAAAGAACAACACCACAAAGATAAAGAAGGACATAGGAAAATGGTGTGAATTCCATAAGAGCTCCACTCACAACACAAGTGAGTGTAGGGCCAAGCAGTCATTGGTGGTTGAGCAAAAGGCTTTTGAATCAGAAGCATGTTCTGACTCTAAGTCAAAACCTGACAAGGGAATGAAAAAGGGAAGCAAATCATTGACACGGAGCCTAGTTCCACCATGGCCACCACCAAAATCCAAAAGAATGAGCCTGAAGATCCAGTGGAGGGGGAACGCCTCTTCCACTCACAGATGTGGGTGAAAGGTTTTCCGCTGCAGTTCATTGTCGACAGCGGGAGCCAAAAGAACCTCATTTTAGCAGAGGTTGTGAAGTGGTTGGGCCTACCGACAACATCACATACGAAATCATATACCATTGGGTGGTTTCACTAAGGATGAGACCTTCGTGTCAGCCAACAGTTTTACCTTCCCTACAACATCAAGCCCTTCACGGATGAGGTACTATCCGATGCTTCTTCTCTTGAAGTTTGTGATGTATTATTAGGACAAACATACTTGTGGAAGTGACATGATGTATATGATTCTAGACCTCGCTCTATGATTATTACATTGGGCAATAAGTTGTACAGGATACCAGAGGTAGCCCTGCCTATCGCCATCTCTTTGATCACTACAAAGCAATGTAGTAAGATCATTTCCTAAACCAAGAAATTTGTTTTCCTTATGATTCGCACTCAAGGTAAGAAGAATGTTGTGACCACGGCTTCCAAACAGAGCTCCTCCACACAACATTAGTAGATGGACAAGGTCGTGGAGGAGTATAGGGACATTTTCACCTCACCTACAAGGGTACCTATGTACTTTCAGGTTAAGAACTCCATCGATCTGACCCCGGGCTTGCCACTACCCAATGGACGGATCTATCAACACCCTGTTATGTAGAATGATGGATTAAGAGGAAAATTCGAGAGTTGTTGCATAAAGGGCACATTAGGCCAAGCTCATCACCATGTGGGAGCCAGATTATATTGGTATAGAAGAAGGACGGGACCTGGAGACTTTGTATTAACAATCAGACACTGATCAAGATCGCTGTCTGGAATAGGTACCCAATCCCACAAATTGATGACCTTTTGGACTAGCTCAAGGGGGAAAAATATTTTAGCAAGATTGACTTAAAGTTCGGTTATCACCAAGTCCCTATCGAACACTCCGATGTGTGGAAAACCGCCTTCAAATCCAAGGAAGGTCTTTTCGAATGGTTGGTCATGCCTTTCGTGTTGACGTATACCCCCACAAACTTCATGATATTGATGGACAACATATTGTGACCCTTCACCAATGAATTCATGGTTGTGTATTTAGATGACATCTTGATCTTCAGCCGGAGTTGGGAACATCACCTCCACCATATTTGACAGGTCCTTCAAACCCTGCAAAAACACAAGTTGTGTGCCAATTTGGAGAAATGCACTTTTGGGATGACCCAGGTTCAATATCTGGGGTACATCATTGATGAGAAGGGTGTGCATGTATACCCAGCCAAGATACAAGCCATTCGAGATTGGCTAGCTTGAACCACTCTAATAGAGCTCTGCAACCTTTTCGGTCTTGCCAATTTATATCGCAGGTTCGTGTTGGGGTTCTCTCATATCACTTGATCTTTAAGTCAAGTCACCAAGGATGGAGCGAAAGACAAAAAATATTGGTGTGAAACCCAACATAAGGTGTTTGCCGAGTTGAAGCATCGCCTCTACTCTAGAACAGTCCTCACATTACCAGACCTGCAAAAACCATTTGAGATTGAGATAGACACCTCCAACTATGCTATTAGTGCAGTTCTTACTCAGCAGGGTCATCTAGTGTCTTACCACAGTGAGACACTTTAAGACACAGTATGAAAGTATCCAACTTATGAAAAAGAAATGTATTCCATTGTGGAGGTCTGCCGTCAATGGAAGCATTACATTTTGGGGAAGTAAATGATCATCAACATAGACCACAAACCCCTATAGTTCATATAGACACAAGGGAAGTTGTAGAACGATCGCCCTCATAAATGGTCCACACACCTGCAACAATTCCATTTGAACATTAAGTACAAGAAGGGCAACACCAATAATGTTGCAGGCTGCCTCACCCGACCACCATTCATGGTACTGATCATTGTGCTCGACTCCTATGGGCATGAGACTTCGGGGTGGCCGCATCTTTACGAGAGAAATTGAGAATTTTGCAGCACATACTAGACACTCCTGGAAGGTAAGCAAGTTCCAAAATTTCACCTCCACGACGCATTGTTATGCCACCTAGGAAATATTTGTGTTCCTTAAGTGAGCGTGCCAAGATGATTTGAGATGCGCACTATTGTCGAGTCACTGGACATTTCAGAGTAGAGAAAATAGTTGCAATACTGCAGAAGTATTTTTATTGGCTGAACCTTCGTTGGGATGTTGGGAGGTATATTAAATCCTACACTGCTTGGGTCATTGCCAAACCAACCATCAAGAAGCAAGGCCTATATACTCCTCTTCCTACTCCTAGTCGACCTTCGGAATCTGTCTCCATGAATTACATGTCAGGCCTTCCTTTTACTAAGCACGACAACGACTACGTTCTCGTGGTCATCGACAGATTCTCTAAGATGGCCAGTATGATAGCCTACAAGAAGAGTATCACGGCAGAGTCCACTACTAAGCTCTTCTTTGAGTGAGTGTGGGTACACTTTGGGATCCCACAATCCATTGTCTTTGATTAGGACAACAGATTACTAAGTGCATTTTGGTCAAGTCTTTGGTCAATGCTAGATACAAAACTCACTAAGTCCACAAATTTCCATCCCCAATTTGATGGCCAAACCGAAGTCGTCAACAAGATGATCATACACATTATGCGCATGTACAACTCGAATCATCCATGCACATGGGATGAAATTCTCCCCTATGCCCAGCACAGCTACAACAAATCTCTCCACAGCTCAATGGGCCATAGCCCATTTCAATTAGGGATGGAATTTCAACCATTATGTCCCATTAATGTGGCCATAACATTTGCAACTACTCAGGAATATTTGTCTCATGTCTAGTTCGAAGCTAATAGGGCTAACAACTTAATTGAGAGCACTCAACACATCCGCCAGCAGGTCCATGATATATTGGACAGAGCCAATGCTAAGTACAAGCAACGTCATGTTCAACATCGGGTGTCACACAAGTTCCAGGTGGGCGCCAAATTTTGGCTACATTTATACAAGGAGCGCCTCGCTGGACCGCATTGCAAGATTCGCCTGCTCCGATATGGGTCATACACCATCACCAATGTTGTCGAGGACAATTCCTTTGAGCTCAACATTCCACCATTCCTTGGTCTGCACCTAGTGTTCAATGTAAACTGCTTTTGGCTATACTTTCCACCATTGCTGGACACATCTGAAATTGCAGAACAACTCACACCGACAAATAAAAACCCAGACTGCATGGAACATACCACAACTGATCAGATCATGGACACATAGATCAAGAAAACTCTCCAACTGAAGATCCAACTGTATTAGGTTGTCAAAGTTGTCCAACTCCTGCACCAAGGCAAGTGGCTCACCAGGGACCAAGTTCAACAGAAGTTTCCCCATCTTATGGAGGGACGCAATGCAATGGGGACCATTTCTTCCTAAGAGGGGAGGACTGATCCAGGTGGATATTGGTGGCCACCCTCCTATTCCACTTCGAACCCCAACATTGTCTCTTTTAGTTTTTTAGTTTCCTTAATTGTAGCATTGTTTACTAATTTTGGCAGTTTTTCGGGTCCTGAACTTCCAAAGTCGATTTGCAGCCCTAAACGAATTTTTTAGGGAAAACAGAGAAACTAAAAATGTCCCAAACAAGTTTTATAATTTGTGTTGGGACTACTCTTCAAGATCTTCGAAACAAGGTATTATGATAGCCCAATAGAGATCGTATGCCAAGTTACGACCCAGGGAAATTAATGTACCAATTTACCCAAACGGGGCCCACAATTTTGGTGTTTCATCTCCTAGAGTTAGGTTTATGGATGTTTAGGGTTTTCCATTGTTTTTCAATAATAGATATCCCTTGGAGCCTCATTGTAACATAGTTCAGAGGCATGTAGCCACTATTGAAAATGGCAACAAGAAATGCTAAAAATATCATTGCTATAAATAGCAGTTCGGGTACCAGTGTTGGACATAGCAACAAGAGTGCTAAAAATAGCATTGCTACAAATAGCATTTCGGGATGGATTCCAATTTTAGTTAGTCCCTGAACTAAAATTGAGAAGTAAAATTCGAATTTGATCTTAGCAGTTGTTTGTAAAATAATTAATTAATTCATCTTGAGTTAATTAGTTGTAGAAAATCAAACTTGAAGTCTATGTGAGGACATGCAATAGTTGTCCCATTAATTGAGGAATTAATCCCTTAGTTAAGGAGATGAGGATGAGTTGTACTTTGAGTTGTAATTAGTTAGCTCAGTTAACTGAGTTAAGTCCAGTTAGATTAGTTCCAACAGTTTGTGGAATTACTTGTGAGTTCAGTTAGTTAATGATTGCATGCATGTAACTACTGCTCTCCAGATAACTAAATATTCTCTCATAAATAACTCATGCATGTCAGTTCAGTTAGAGACCTAGTTGAGATCATAGGAAGGGACAATGTATTATCAGTTGGAGGAATTTTCCTATATAGGAAATTCATCCATGCAGAAGGAATTATCTCCTTTAGGATCGTGCAGTTACTACTGAGCCAAGTGAGTAGTGTGAGGTGGGAATTCACACAAGTGGAAGCACTGGACCCCATGAAAACCTGCATAAGGAAATAGGAGGCTTGGAGGGCAGAGGAGAAGGTTTGTGAGAAGCCTTTGATTGTCTATGAGCAGCAGAGGGACTGTACTGAGAGTTGGATAGCTTGTTAGTTAAAGCTTTGTGTAATCTGGACATATTTCCACTTCTATGATAATACAGAGATCGGGGTTTCTAGCTGAGGCTTTCCCCAGAGTATTCTTCTATGTTTCATGTGTATGATTTCTTCTTCTTTGTTATATGTGTTCTAATTGATCTAGCTCAATTTGATTAAGCTTCCGCAAGGTTTGATAGTAGAAGTAGATCAAGTATTTTTCTTTATTATATTGCATTATCAAGTGATCTACGGTGAGAATTTCTACATGGTATCGGAGAAAAGGTGATCAAAGTGAAGAACAATATACAATATGGGAGAAGTTCGAAGTTTGAGGTTCCTGAATATAGAAACCGAGTTCTTATCACATCTAAATTTCACCAATGGTGTTCAATAGTTTAAGACTCAAGTATGCCCTTGATGGTAGCTCGAATTATATAGCCTGGAAGGATCGCATGGAAGCAGTATTAGAGGATAACGGTCTAAAGGACTTCATTGATCAAAATTGGCGGAATGGAAGAAATGTGTGGCTAGAGCAAGGAGAATCCTCCTGGAGGGAGTTTGAGACCACATTGTCTCGAACCTCCATGGGAAGGAGACACCGTTTTCGATGTGGAAAACATTGAAAGGTCTATATCAGAACAATAGTGATCAGAGGAAGCTGGCGCTGAAAGACAAGCTTCGTAAAATCAAGTGTGAAAAGGGCGACACCATCTTTACATATTTGAAAAAGCTCACCACCTGCAGGGATGAGCTTGGAAGTGTAGGGATCATGACAGCCGATGATGACATGGTGAGTCTTGCTCTCCTTAGTTTTCCTAAGAGCCAGCATAGCTACCAAGACTTGGTAAATGGAAGAGAGAAACTGCCAGATTGGGAATGACTTTGGTTGGATCTGATGCAGGAGGAGATAAGGAGAAGCACCAGAGATGGTTATTCATCCAAGGAGCATGAAGAAAATTGTGCCTTAGTGAGTAAGGAAAAGAAAGGGAAGGAGAAGGATTCTCATCCCAAATCCAGTTCTTTCCATGGTGGGAAGAATTTTGACAAATCGAAAGTGCGATGCTTTCATTGTCATGAGGTGGGCCATTTTGCAACAAATTGTCCATTGAAGAAATACAAGATGGGATCCAAGAAAGGATCTGAAGGTGAGGCATTGGCCTCACAGTTCGAGTTGGATTTCACCCTCTTCGCATGCATGGTTCATCCATGGTGGATGTGGTTGGTTTCTTGACAATGGAGTTTCTTTCCACATGACCGGCAACAAGAGTTTTCTCAGTACCTTGGAGGAGAAATATCTCCAGATACTCATAGCGATGGGTAATGATGAAAAGTATAGTGTCTCAGGTGTAGGCACGATTGTTTTTCAAAGGGAGTATGGAGCTCGCATTACCTTGACCGATGTCAAGTATTTACCAGGACTAAGGAAAAATTTGGTGTCGATCGCAATGCTGGAAGACAAAGGCTATGGGGCAGTCTTTAGTAAGGGAAAGGTTTTCCTTCGACACATCACCACTAGATAGGTGAAGCAGATCGATTCACGAGTCAAGAACCTATATTCTCTTGAGGTTCAAGATGCATGCAAAGCCTTGAGGAGCAAGGCAACTGATGGAGACTTGGTGGTTGAGAGGGTGAGCACATTACCTCTCAACATGCAGGGCCAAAAGAAGTCTCAGACAATTGTGGAGGAGCCACAATTGGTGAAGCAGCTTCAGGAGGTTGTGGAGCAGCCACAACTAGAGAAGCCGAGAGGAGATCGAGTGGAGGCATCTACTCATGCAGAGATCTCCAGTAGGAGGAAATTTCGAGCCAAGTGGGCAGAGGGATCACATGCATCCATACCTCTAGGTAGGAGGTGGGGCGATGTGGAGTGACAGTCCCAAGAAGGTTGGAATAGGGGCAAGATCATTGAGGTACCCGTTATGTTCCTATACTAATAGGTGTCATAATTTTTGAATGAATGAGGTCAAAACTGTAATATGTACATACCTTTTCTTTCTGAAAATGCTTTCCATATTTGTGAAAAACCAAAAAAATGTAAAAATGTAAAGAGGGTATACCCTAAAAGAAAAATCAAAGGACAAAAAGAATGGAAAAAGGTCAAAAAGAAAAGATGAAAAATGAACCCCAAAGAAAAAGAAAAAGACCATGAAAGTGAGCAAGCCCAAATGCCACTACTATTTTATTTTTTGTACAATAATGATTGTGTGCAACTTGTTATTTTGGCCACAACCCATGGTAACCAAACAGTTTAATCTTGGTTATTCCATGTTTTCAATTTCATGCTTAGAGATAGAGAATAAAATGTGACCAAACTGTTAAATCTTAGCACGTAAGTAGATAGGTAGAGTTAATAAAAGGAGCTCAACAGTTTAATCTGAGCCCTTGGATGTAATAAGGATAGACTTAGATAGATTTCTATTGTAAAATGAAAGACAAATTTTGATAAGGGTTTGCTAGTTCAAGTGCACCCTAATAAAGAGTAGAAAAAATGGTAGGATGTGTAGATGGGTAAGTAGGTGAATGGTTGCAGAATTGTGGTGATTTATTGGATAAAATCATTTCATTTACTTTCATCATCAAATTGCTTAAACTATGGATGACAATGGGATAGTTACAAAGTCAAGTGATTAATTTCCCCTTTCATGTTACCTTTTCACTAATTTCCCACAAGAAAAAATTAAAAGTACCTAAAACCTTAAGTTAAAGGAGCTCAGAGCATTTCTCTGACTTCTGGAGGGACCAGACTCTTGGCCCAATAACTTATCAGGTTTAAGTTCTATACCCCCCTTACAAACATTCACTCCCTCCATGAACATTCATCTCACCTAAAAATTGCTTTCCTAAGGTGAAATCCTCATTTACCTAGAAAATGTATTAAACCTTACCTAAAACCCTTTGTTTACATAAAAACCCATAAAAAAGCATTAAGTCTAAGTTATGATGTGTAATATGGATGTATAAATGTCAATATATCATACTTAAGTGCAATTTCTCTTTTCGCATCTGTTTCATATTAACTTTAAATTTTATTATATTTAACTCCCGAAAAATAAACCCCTTTCTCGTATTAGTTAATTAAAATCCCAAGTGTTAAATATCTCGCCCCGTGGTTTGAAATATAAACCATAAATAGTAAATAATTAAATGGATTAATTAGTCGATTTGCGACTAATTAAGAGCCATAACCCTCTGCCATATAAAGCGGGATTAATTAATCAAACAGTGATTAATTAATAACCCTCATCCAATCATATCACCCCCGACATCACTAAGCCACCCTAACCCGCAATTAAAATCCCGTCGGGCCCCTCCATTAACTCCCCAATCAAATCACACTCCCGATCACCATACGATCTGACCCCTTTAGATCTAACAGCTGTCGCTCATATCGGGCGACCTCTGATGCCGACCTTTACCCGCCCGATGTGAGCGTTTTTACTATTCACCCTCTGCTACGTGTTGCCCAATAAATGGCATCGGGCGGACCTCTCCCAATACTGCCAAGTCTCCAAAAGTGGTGCGATAGATTCCGCTTACCACCTCCACTACACGACAAAATGTCACCTCCATCAGTTGGCGCCAGCTGTCGTTTTCCATTATACCCACCAAAATCATTGACTTTGTAGATAAACCAAAAATACTCATTGTTTCTATTTTTTACCAAGAAAAGAACCTTCTATTCTCCATGCAAACATAAAGTATGTTTGAGTTGTCAACTTGTCACTAACCATCAACTTTCTACAGCCGCTCCAAACCACTGTGTAGATCTGTGCATTTCCTGCAAACATTGTGCAGCTGCCATTTTACTGTTCAAACAACCGAAACCAGGTATTATCTTATTTTCGACTGAGAAACCCTGTTTTCGTGCCTAACCTAAGCTAAATTGCTTTAAAACTTAAGTAATTTAGTAAGATAAGCTGTCTGATAGTCCTGAAACAGACCAATTGTGTCCAATTTCCCTGAAATCCTTTGCCCCCGTCCTTGAATCCACAAGAACCAAAGATGGAAGGCCCAATTGCTTTGAATGTCATGCCAACTACTATTCCCCACAGAGATTTAAACCATCTTCCCCTGGCTGACAAAGATTTTCAGATTAAATACCTCACCTTTGAAGAATCCCCTTTGAAATTGCATTGTAGACACCAAGATAACTATTTAAACCATGTAGATAAGATAGGCCTCTAGGAATCAAACCTGCCCAAATATCAATTCCCTTGTGTTCATGTCTTCCTGAAAATTGTTCGCTACTGTCATGCAAACTATGACCCTATCATGAGAGCTGTAATGTCCCCAAATCAGAAAGTCCTATTCATTATCACTGCAGAATCCATAAATGAGATGTTACAGTTACAGATTGGAGAAAACCTTACCCCCCTTACTATTGTTGATTTGCTTGACAGATTTTCCAAGCTATCTAGTTCTAAAAGTACTCAAATCCTCAAGACTTTCATTATTGAAGAAAAATACATGCCAAAGGAACCCCCTCCTTACATGTCATCCTACTTTTCTGATCTGGGCAAAGATATCACATCAATGATATCATGCATTTTAGGTTTTACCACTAGTGAATATGTAGATGATATCATTTTTACCTACATGTCTATTTTTAACCCTGGCCAACATCCTGCAGTCAAATTTGATTATGAAAAATTCATCTCAGATAAGATGCATGATCAGTTTCTGAGATTGGAAAATGAAAGAGTATTCAATTATTCATTAGTCCTGTACCATTTATTTCTTTACTATCAGACCGATAAGTTTCCCTTCTCTGTCCAAAAACTTGATACCAAAGGGAATCCTAGATCTGTCGTCTTCTAGACCCCTTTGTTCTACATGTCTAATTCTTCCTACCCATATACATATTTCATTGATCTATTTGTAACCCCAATGGCTACCATGTTGCTAGGAAGCCCTCCTCCCAAAATCAGTGCAGACATCAAGAGGATCCTACAGTTGTCAAAGCAATACAAAGTAGGGGATTGGTACTTGTACCAAAACCATACAGAGATCAGAATCTATAGATGTGAGTTGCCACCGTACAAAATGCTAAGGTATCTCCCCATGAGATTATTTTCTCTAGAGTACTACATGCAAATGATCAATTCTGATGAGATTCATTTTGTTAAAACCAAGAAGAATGCCCAACTAAGAATCAAAGATAATCTTGGCCCATTCATTTGTAACAATGGAGAAGAAGGAAAGGAGTCAAATGAAATCCTCCAAAGGTTGAGATTAAAACAAAGTTTCATATGGACCTATCATCCCCACAACTTTATTTGTAATAGGAGGCAGAAAAATAAGCTTTCTCCTTAAATCCACCATAGGATCCCAAAAATTGAACAATATGCCAATCAATCTAAATGGATGGAAAACACATTAGTAGATCAGGATAGTACACAGGGTGCAGTTGACAATGTATTTATGGATTTAGAAAGGAGGCTTGATAAAGATTTATTTGTATAGGTGCCTAGAGAAACTCCATCTCAAAGGCAGTCACAAGAATACAGTGGACAAACTTTGGAGAAAGCAGGGCCATCAGGCCAACCAGAATTATCAGAATAAGCATAGCCATCAAAACAACAGGAGCTTTCAGAACACGAAGAAGAATCTGAATAGCCTGAAATCTCAGAGGAGCTTGCTCAATCTGAAAAAATCATGAGCAATCCTCCTATTTTGCAGACTCCTCTCAATGAGGAAAGAAACCTTAAAAGAGACAGAGAGGAGGCCACTCCTTCCAGCAGGCCTATTGATCAAACTTTTGCTAAAAGGCAAAGGTTAAACCCATATGCAGAACAAGAGTACACTGAGGAAACAATAGGCAACACAGTGGCAGAAAGGACAGAAAGTGGGCACACTATCCCTTCAGGAGGTTCACCATCCACCTCACAGTTCCAGGTATTAGAAAGGCAATAGAGCACCGAGGTATCTTCCTTCAAGGCTCCTTCTGGTCAGAGCCTAGATATTAAAGAAAAATATAAAGAAATCAAAGCAAGGAATGAAAGATTAAAGCTGCAAAGCTATGCCCATTATTTAAAGATGGCCCCAACAAACTATACAAGGCTGATGCTAGCCTTTGACATAAAGGAAGGCAAGATGCAAATGAGTTTTCTTAAGCCAACTGTGCAACAACCAAGATCAATGGTTGACTATTTGAAAACTGATTTTGAAGTTTTGGCAAAGGATATTCACCCAATTGATCAAATAGAGCTACATAAGCAGATAGGTGAAATGATCTACTCCATGTTGACCAACAAAGCAATCACAGCTCATCAATTGCAAAACTCACTAAATAACACATCAGCACAGCTTCAATTGGAAAAAGCCTTATCTCAGGCCAAAGACACTAGAATTAAGTCCTTAGAAGACTTGGTCATAGAGATGGAACATGATCCCAAGGATGTTAAAGTAGCAGAGCAATTAATAAAGAAGAAAAATGATGACATATTTGCACTAAAGAAGCAGCTCAAGATTCCTCCTCTTCACCATCCTCAAACTGCTGAAGTTTTAGAAAAACAGAAGGAGAAATAACTTATGGACCTAGTCCTTAAGTTGAATGATCAATTAAAGGAAACTGAGAAAGAATTGGAGAAGTTGATGTAGTCTAAGCAGAGTGAGCTGGCCACCACTCCTCAGACTGTAATTCCTACAGTTTCCACAACAGTACCCTCCACTTTGGCAGTTTCTTTGGCACCAACAATTCAAAAAACAACAACAACATTGTCAGTAGCAGGAACTACTTCAGCCACAGGTACATAAACCAGTACAGGGACAACAACAGAAAGAACAAATGAATTGGTTAAGGCTATGGAACAAATGAGCATCCAGGCCACAGAACTGAAGAAGCTCAGAGACCAAGTGACAATTTTGGAAACAAGTTGCAGATACCAAGTAGCAAGTTTGGAAATAAGTTGTAGAGACCAAGTGACAAGCTTGGAAACAAGTTGCGAACTTGCACAAATTCAGAATAAAGAAGAAGCATGAAAAAACCAAAGGATGGTGGAACTAATAAGAATCCTTGAAAATGATTTGACACTAGAAAAGCCATTGGGAGATATCAAGGATATACTGTGGACCAATATCATTGATTCCATCAATGATATTTGGCCTTCCATTCAGGTTATTTTTGAGCAAACTGAATTAGTCAAAACGACCATGGAATCCATACAAAAGATAAAGAAGAATTGGGAGACAAGCCTGAAGAAGCAAATCAGTTGATAGATTTTTTGAAGAGTAGAAACAGGTACCAGTTGGATGAATTAGAAATTCAGGACAGAACAACAACTATTATTGAGATAAAGAAGGTTCTTACTAAAAGGAACCTGATGCTTAATTTGGAGAAAAGGTGTCAAAGCATTCAAGCAGACAACGATAGTTTCATGTTAAAATATGGCATTTTGAGAGAAAAATGACTTCCTAGTCCTCTGGTCATACATGAAAAATTAATGACACAAGAAGATTATATTGAAAGGCTGCAAAAACAATCCAGGAGCCAAGATATTTCTTCAGGAGTAAAAGCATTACCTACAGGAAAGGTATTTTATGATGGCCTGGAGAATTTGTTCTACATAGAACATGAAATCAAGCACTTGTTCGCCAACAAACCCAATTTTGCCAAATATATAGAAGCTGATGAAGTCTACAGGAAAAGGATCAGAATAAAATTACCAACTAGTGAATGGTGGACCAGTTTTACAGATTTACTATAAGTTAATACAGTAAATCCGTGAGGCAAAGATAACTCCCAGGAAAAAAACAGGTAATACATGATTAATCAGCATAGGTAAAGAGTATCAATAGGTTAAAAATAAGAGTGAATCCAACACATAAATACCAAGGCAACTACAAGAGCCAAATCCAAATTCTAGCAGCAAGCACATACAAAAAAAATGGACAGCAAGCAAACAGTTTTCTATCTGTCTCTATCTTCGTGTTGAAGATATTTTTTGTTTCCTAGAATAATTCTCATATGGTTATGAGATATTTTGTATTAAAATTTTGTATAAATACTTCACAAGCTAAAGTAATTAGGGTGGATTAAATACATTTCTGTAGACATATTATTTTGGAGCCAAGGAGCTATTGTACCTGAGACTGGACTGGTTTTACTGGAAATGAAATAAAGTTGAGGACATTTCACTTGATTCTTGTGCACAATTGTAACAAATAAGTATCATTTTCTCTTTATGTCATGAAATATTCATATGTATTTCTTATATAATCTTAAAAGCAAACAAGGAATGATATCATCAGAATTAGCTTAAGTGCTCTTTGTTTTAATTGTTTGCTTTATTTATGTTTTTTGCTAAACTGCCTTGGTCTAAAGATTCTTAATTGCCTCCTTTCTTCCGTAGTTTATCCCCCTTTGGCCCATAGTATAGGATTCTTCACTGCCCTTTGCTACTGGCCATACTTCCTTTCCTCATCTTAACCCCTGTTAAGGATTCTTCATTGCCCTTAGCCCTGGTTAGGACTCTCATCCATTTAAACCTGCAGATTTGCTCTTGTTGTGTTAGCTTGCCCTATGAACTCTTACCTCAGTGATAAATCAAATCCAGTTAAGCCTTTCTTGATTGACTCCATAGCCCAATGGCCTAAATATTTGCTCTTCCCATCTGTCTTCTTAATTCCACCACCCAACCAAAACAAACAACTCTGAACATTAAAAACTAGCCTGAAATCTTATTTAAACAAAGTTAAATCTTAAAGAGAGAGCCCTCTCTGGACTTAGGTAGGCTAGAACCTAAGTCTAAAAGACTGGTTTGTGGTTACCTCGGGCCATTCCTTCTCTAATAACTTCTAAGGAAAAAACTTGAGTGATAATAGTACCCAACCTCTTTGATTAGACCTTGCTACAGGAGCCTCAATGAGGAGTAGCAGGACTGGTTGAGTGGGTAGAGACAGATGTGGATGGAGCGGCAGAGAGAGCTACAGTGAAAGAATCCCAAGACAGTGCAAAGCTAGTAGGATGCAACAATGCGAGAGGCACAAGAGTGTTGCACCAGTGTAGGACGGCATAGAGAGGTGTGCAACGGTGCGAGATGCATGGAGTGTTGCAGCAACTCAGAGGTCAGAGAGGGAGCACAATTCAGCGGCAGAGGGAGCTTTAGCATCAGAGGGTGTTTCTAGCACAACAGGGAGGTCAGTTGGGAAATTTTTTGTTTCTAGAGTTGCTGGAGCAACAAAACTTGGGAGAAGTGTTGGATGCAGAACATTCCAAAGGTTCATGATCAAGTTTGAGTTGAATACCTTTCTTGTTGAGAGGGAGTGTTGAAAATGGCAACAAGAAATGCTAAAAATAGCATTGCTATAAATAGTAGTTCGGGTACCAGTGTTGGACACAACAACAAGGAATGAAAAATGAAAGTGCTAAAAATAGCATTTCTATAAATAGCATTTCGGGATGGATTCCAATTGTAGTTAGTCCCTAAACTAAAATTGAGAAGTAAAATTTGAATTTGATCTTAGCAGTTGTTTGTAAAATAATTAATTAATTCATCTTGAGTTAATTAGTTGTAGAAAATAAAACATGAAGTCTATGTGACTCCATAGCCCAATGGCCTAAATATTTGCTCTTCCCATCTGTCTTCTTAATTCCACCACCCAACCAAAACAAACAACTCTGAACATTAAAAACTAGCCTGAAATCTTATTTAAACAAAGTTAAATCTTAAAGAGAGAGCCCTCTCTGGACTTAGGTAGGCTAGAACCTAAGTCTAAAAGACTGGTTTGTGGTTACCTCGGGCCATTCCTTCTCTAATAACTTCTAAGGAAAAAACTTGAGTGATAATAGTACCCAACCTCTTTGATTAGACCTTGCTACAGGAGCCTCAATGAGGAGTAGCAGGACTGGTTGAGTGGGTAGAGACAGATGTGGATGGAGCGGCAGAGAGAGCTACAGTGAAAGAATCCCAAGACAGTGCAAAGCTAGTAGGATGCAACAATGCGAGAGGCACAAGAGTGTTGCACCAGTGTAGGACGGCATAGAGAGGTGTGCAACGGTGCGAGATGCATGGAGTGTTGCAGCAACTCAGAGGTCAGAGAGGGAGCACATTTCAGCGGCAAAGGGAGCTTTAGCATCAGAGGGTGTTTCTAGCACAACAGGGAGGTCAGTTGGGAAATTTTTTGTTTCTAGAGTTGCTGGAGCAACAAAACTTGGGAGAAGTGTTGGATGCAGAACATTCCAAAGGTTCATGATCAAGTTTGAGTTGAATGCCTTTCTTGTTGAGAGGGAGTGTTGAAAATGGCAACAAGAAATGCTAAAAATAGCATTGCTATAAATAGTAGTTCGGGTACCAGTGTTGGACACAACAACAAGGAATGAAAAATGAAAGTGCTAAAAATAGCATTTCTATAAATAGCATTTCGGGATGGATTCCAATTGTAGTTAGTCCCTAAACTAAAATTGAGAAGTAAAATTTGAATTTGATCTTAGCAGTTGTTTGTAAAATAATTAATTAATTCATCTTGAGTTAATTAGTTGTAGAAAATAAAACATGAAGTCTATGTGACTCCATAGCCCAATGGCCTAAATATTTGCTCTTCCCATCTGTCTTCTTAATTCCACCACCCAACCAAAACAAACAACTCTGAACATTAAAAACTAGCCTGAAATCTTATTTAAACAAAGTTAAATCTTAAAGAGAGAGCCCTCTCTGGACTTAGGTAGGCTAGAACCTAAGTCTAAAAGACTGGTTTGTGGTTACCTCGGGCCATTCCTTCTCTAATAACTTCTAAGGAAAAAACTTGAGTGATAATAGTACCCAACCTCTTTGATTAGACCTTGCTACAGGAGCCTCAATGAGGAGTAGAAGGACTGGTTGAGTGGGTAGAGACAGATGTGGATGGAGCGGCAGAGAGAGCTACAGTGAAAGAATCCCAAGACAGTGCAAAGCTAGTAGGATGCAACAATGCGAGAGGCACAAGAGTGTTGCACCAGTGTAGGACGGCATAGAGAGGTGTGCAACGGTGCGAGATGCATGGAGTGTTGCAGCAACTCAGAGGTCAGAGAGGGAGCACATTTCAGCGACAGAGGGAGCTTTAGCATCAGAGGGTGTTTCTAGCACAACAGGGAGGTCAGTTGGGAAATTTTTTGTTTCTAGAGTTGCTGGAGCAACAAAACTTGGGAGAAGTGTTGGATGCAGAACATTCCAAAGGTTCATGATCAAGTTTGAGTTGAATGCCTTTCTTGTTGAGAGGGAGTGTTGAAAATGGCAACAAGAAATGCTAAAAATAGCATTGCTATAAATAGTAGTTCGGGTACCAGTGTTGGACACAACAACAAGGAATGAAAAATGAAAGTGCTAAAAATAGCATTTCTATAAATAGCATTTCGGGATGGATTCCAATTGTAGTTAGTCCCTAAACTAAAATTGAGAAGTAAAATTTGAATTTGATCTTAGCAGTTGTTTGTAAAATAATTAATTAATTCATCTTGAGTTAATTAGTTGTAGAAAATAAAACATGAAGTCTATGTGACTCCATAGCCCAATGGCCTAAATATTTGCTCTTCCCATCTGTCTTCTTAATTCCACCACCCAACCAAAACAAACAACTCTGAACATTAAAAACTAGCCTGAAATCTTATTTAAACAAAGTTAAATCTTAAAGATAGAGCCCTCTCTGGACTTAGGTAGGCTAGAACCTAAGTCTAAAAGACTGGTTTGTGGTTACCTCGGGCCATTCCTTCTCTAATAACTTCTAAGGAAAAAACTTGAGTGATAATAGTACCCAACCTCTTTGATTAGACCTTGCTACAGGAGCCTCAATGAGGAGTAGCAGGACTGGTTGAGTGGGTAGAGACAGATGTGGATGGAGCGGCAGAGAGAGCTACAGTGAAAGAATCCCAAGACAGTGCAAAGCTAGTAGGATGCAACAATGCGAGAGGCACAAGAGTGTTGCACCAGTGTAGGACGGCATAGAGAGGTGTGCAACGGTGCGAGATGCATGGAGTGTTGCAGCAACTCAGAGGTCAGAGAGGGAGCACATTTCAGCGGCAGAGGGAGCTTTAGCATCAGAGGGTGTTTCTAGCACAACAGGGAGGTCAGTTGGGAAATTTTTTGTTTCTAGAGTTGCTGGAGCAACAAAACTTGGGAGAAGTGTTGGATGCAGAACATTCCAAAGGTTCATGATCAAGTTTGAGTTGAATGCCTTTCTTGTTGAGAGGGAGTGTTGAAAATGGCAACAAGAAATGCTAAAAATAGCATTGCTATAAATAGTAGTTCGGGTACCAGTGTTGGACACAACAACAAGGAATGAAAAATGAAAGTGCTAAAAATAGCATTTCTATAAATAGCATTTCGGGATGGATTCCAATTGTAGTTAGTCCCTAAACTAAAATTGAGAAGTAAAATTTGAATTTGATCTTAGCAGTTGTTTGTAAAATAATTAATTAATTCATCTTGAGTTAATTAGTTGTAGAAAATAAAATATGAAGTCTATGTCTATGAGTTGTACTTTGAGTTGTAATTAGTTAGCTCAGTTAACTAAGTTAAGTCCAGTTAGATTAGTTCCAACAATTTGTGAAATTACTTGTGAGTTCAATTAGTTAATGCTTGCATGCATGTAACTGCTGCTCTCCAGATCACTGAATATTCTATCATAAATAACTCATGCATGTTAGTTCAGTCAGAGACCTAGCTGAGATCAGAGGAAGGGACAATGTACTATTAGTTGGAGGAATTTTCCTATATAGGAAACTCATCCATGTAGAAGGAATTATCTCCTTCAGGATTTGCACAGCTACTACTGAGCCAAGTGAGCAGTGTGAGGTGAGAATTCACACAAATGGAAGCATTGGAACCCAGGAAAAACTGCGCAAGGAAATAGGAGGCTTGGAGGGCAGAGGAGAACGTTTGTGAGAAGCCTTTGACTGTCTATGAGTAGCAGAGGGATTGTACTGAGAGCTGGATAGCTTGTGAGCTAAAGCTTTGTGTAATCCAGACATATTTCCACTTGTATGAT
Organism: Pinus tabuliformis; assembly: GCA_031772625.1. Lineage (NCBI taxonomy): Eukaryota > Viridiplantae > Streptophyta > Pinopsida > Pinales > Pinaceae > Pinus > Pinus tabuliformis. The sequence continues at coordinate 524,222,816 of CM062813.1, read as the reverse complement.
AATACAGAGATCAGGGTTTTTAGCTGAGGCTTTCCCCAGAGTATTCTTCTGTGTTTCATGTGTATGATTTCTTCTTCTCTGTTATATGTGTTCTGATTGATCTAGCTCAAATTGATTAAGATTCCGAGAAGTTTGATAGTAGACGTAGATCAAGTATTTTGCTTTAGTATATTGCATTATCAGGTGATCTACGGTGAGAATTTCTATAATCAGCACATCTCTTCTAATAGATAAGCTATCATTGCCCGAGCTAGTTTATTTCCATTACGTTTGTAAGCATATTTCAGTATTCTGATATTAATGGAATGAAGTATTATTTCTTCTGCATTTATATATTTATGGTTCTATCTGTAATTTGTTGCATTTTTTAAAAGTTTGAATCAATGGTATCTCAGCGTTCCGCTCTTTCTCTATTTTGCTTTGCATGTGCCCAATGAGTTCAGGGTATAAGGAATTAAGGCTCGATCTGGGTGAACCTTTGCAATAAAAGCCTCACAAACCTTGACGACCTCCCATGGCGGAAGAAAAGAAAGAGGAGGGGATAGGAGATCCTTTCAAAATATTAGTCGAGGAATCCCTTGAGCGACAAAGGAACATGATGATGGATAACTTTACCTAGATCCTTTGACGGCTACCCACAGGTGACGCATCTTCATCCAACAGCCACTCTGGAGGCACCACTCATTTTAAGGTACAAGTTAACTTCGATATTCCCATATTTGAGGGCCAAATAGATGCAAATGCTATATATAAATAGTTGAATCTTTTGGAAGGATATTTTTCAGTTCATGACTTTTCCAATCGGGAAAATATTAATTTTGCACTTCTCAAAGCTGCCCCACACATCAATGACTGGTGGGAAACCTACTATGAAAAAAAGGACGAGAGGGAATCCTCACTCTTTTCATCCCCGCCCACTTGGGATTCTTTCTGAGATGCCATCAAGGAACAATATTACCCTGTCGGGAGCTATGAAGATAAATACATAAAGTGGACCATACTATGGTAGGGAAGGGACCAAGATGTGTCGGATTTCTCATATTTTTTCCATACCCTCCGCACTGAGTTGGGTATCAAGGATTCTGAGTGTAATTTGGTACTCAAGTACCGCAACTATCTACACAAGTACATCCAAGATGAGATGGAGTTCCTAGACATCATATTCGGTTGACACGACATACCGATACACTATCAATATTTAGTAGAAGTTTAAATAGAAGAAGCGAGACTTTGGATATGTGAATCCAAAGCAATGAAAAGGCACCCTCAAACCACAGAGAAAATGCCAAAGCCAAGGTAGGGTGGCCTAGGACAACCTATCAAAGCCACAAGAAAGAACAACACCACGAAGACAAAGAAGGACATGAGAAAATTGTGGGCCAAGCAGTCACTAGTGGTCAAGCTGAAGGCTTCTGAATTACATGCATGTTCTGACTCTGAGTCAGAACCTGATAAGGGGATGACAAAGGGAAGAAGATCACTAACACGAAACCCAGTTCCATCGTGGCCACCACTAAAATCCAGAAGAATGATCATGAAGATCCAAAGGAGGGGGAATGCCTCTTCCACTCACAGATGTGGGTGAAAGGTTCTCCACTGTAGTTCATTGTCAATAGCGGGAGAAAAAAGAACCTCATTTTAGCAGAGGTCGTGAAGTGACCGAGCCTATAGATGATAGCACATCCGTAGTCATACACCATCAGGTGGCTTCACCAAGGACGAGATCTTTGCATCCATCAACAATGTCGCCTTCCCTACTACATTAAGCCCTTCACGAATGAGGTAATGTGTGATGTTGCTCCTCTTGAAGTTTGTGATGTATTATTAGGACAACCATACTTGTCAAAGAGACATGTTGTATATGATTCTAGACCTCACTCTGTGATTATTTCTTTGGGCAATAAGTTATATAGGATACTGGAGGTAGCCCCACCTACCACCATATATGTGATCACTACAAAGCAATGTAGAAAGATCATTTCCCAGACAAGGTTATGGCCACGACTTCCAGACAGGGCTCCTCCACACATCAGCAACAGATGGACAAGGTCGTGGAGGAGTATAGGGACATTTTTGCCTCACCTACAGGGGTACCTATGCATTTTCAGGTCAAGCACTCCATCAATTTGACCTCGAGCATGCCACTACAAAATAGACCGATCTATCAACGTTCTATTCTAGAGAACGATGAGTTCAAGAGGCAGATTCAAGACTTGTTGTTGAAAGGGCACATCAAGCCAAGCTCATCTCCCTGTGGGAGCCCACTTGTCTTGGTACAGAAGAAGGATGGGACATGTTGACTCTATATTGACTATCGGGCGCTGAACAAGATCACTGTCTGGAATATGTACATAATCCTATGGATTGATGACCTTTTGGATCAGCTCAAGGGAGCCAAATATTTCAGCAAGATTGACTTGAAGTTTGGTTATCACCAAGTTCCTATCGAACCCTTCGATGTGTGGAATACTATCTTAAAATCCAAGGAGTCCTTTTCCAATGGTTGGTCATGCCTTTCGGGTTGACAAATGCCCCCACAACCTTCATGAGATTGATGGACGACGTCTTGCGACCCTTCACCAATGCATTCATGGTGTCCTATTTAGATGACATCTTGATCTTCAGCCAGAGTTGGGAAGAGCACCTCCACCATATTTGATAGGTTCTTCAAACCTTGCAACAACACAAACTGTGTGCCAATTTGAAGAAATTCACTTTTGGTATGGTCTAGGTTTGATATTTGGGGTACATCATTGATGAGAAGGGTGTGCATGTGGACCCAACCAAGATAGAGGTCATTCGGGATTGGCCAACACCAACCACTCTAATAGAGCTCCACATTTTTCTAGGTCTTGCCAATTTCTACCACAGGTTCATGTTGGGGTTCTCTCATATCACCTGGCCTTTAAGTCAAGTAACCAAGGGTGGAGAGAAAGAAAAGCTTTTTTGGTCTGAAACCCAACAGAAGGAGTTTATCGAGTTCAAGCATCGCCTCTGCTCTGCACCAGTGATCACATTACCAGACTTGCTGCAACCATTTGAGGTTGAGATAGATGCCTCCGACTATGATATTGGTGTAGTTATTACCCAGCATGGGCATCGAGTGGCTTACCACAGTGAGATACTTTCGGACACAGTATGAAATTATCGCATTTACGACAAAGAAATGTATTCCATTGTGTAGGTCTGTCATCAATGGAAGCATTACATTATGGGGAAGGAAATGGTCATCCACATAGACCACCAACCCCTGCAATTCATACAGAAACAAGGGAAGTTGCAAAATCATCGCCATTAGAGATGGTCCACATACCTGTAACAATTCCATTTGAATATTAAGTACAAGAAGGAAAACACCAAAAATGTTGTATACTGCCTCATCCGACTACCATCCATGGCGTTAATCACTGTCCTCGACTCCTATAGGCACAAAAAATTAGGGTGGCTGCATCTTTACGAGAGCAATCCATAATTCAGCAGCACATACCAGACACTCCTTGAAGGTAAGAAAGTTCCAAATTTTCACTTCCAAGATGCCTTGTTATGCCACTTGGGACACATTTGTGTTCCTTCAAGAGAGCGTACCAAGATGATTTGGGAGGTGCACTACAGTCGGGTCGCTGGATATCTTAGAGTAGAGAAAATAGTGGTAGTGCTCCAAAAGTATTTTTATTGGCCGAACCTTCGTCGGTATGTTGGGAGGTACATTAAATTGTGCACTGCCTGTGCCATTACCAAACCAACCATCAAGAATCAAGACCTATCTACTCCTCTTCCTACTGATATTTGACCGTGGGAATCCCATATCCATGGATTAAATGTCAGGTATTCCTTCTACTAAGCACAACAATGAATGTGTTTTCGTGGTCGTGGACAAATTCTCTAAGATCGCCATTATGGTGGCCTACAACAAGAGTATCCCAGCAGAGGCCATTGCTAATTTATTCTTTAAGCAAGTGTGGGTACACTTTGGGATCCCATAGTCCATTGTCTCTAATCGAGACAATAGATTCCTAAGTGCATTTTGGTCAAGTCTTTGGTTGATGCTGGATACCAAACTCACTAAGTCGACGAATTTCCATCCCAAGACTAATGGACAAACATAAGTCATCAACATGATGATCATATATATTCTTCGCATGTACAGATCGAAGCATCCATGCACATGGGATGAAATCCTTCCCTATGTCCAACATAGCTACTACAAATCTCTTCATAGCTCAATGGGCCACATCCCCTTTCAGGTAGGGCTGGGATTTCAGCCATTATGTCCCATTGATGTGGACATACCATTTGTAGCTACTCAGGAAGATTCAGTTCATGTTGAGTCTGAAGTCAACAAGGCTAACAATTACATTGAGCACATTCGACACATCTCCCAACGGGTCCATGATATATTGGACAAAGAGAATGCTAAGTAAAAGAAGCGCCATGATCAACATCGGGTGTCGCACAAGTTCCAGGTGGGCGACAAAGTTTGGCTACATTTGCAGAAGGAGCGTCTCGATGGAACCCATTGCAAGCTTCACCCACTCTGATATGGGCCATACACCATCACCAAGGCTATAGGGGATAATGCCTTTGAGCTCAACATTACACCATTCCTTGGCCTGCACCGAGTGTTCAATGTAGGCTGCCTTCGACCATAGTTTCCACCATTGTTGGACACATCCGACATTGTAGAACAACTCATACCAATAGAGCTAAACCCAGACTGCATGGAACAAACCACAACTCATCGGATCATGGACACACATATCAAGAACACTCACCACTAAAAGATCCAACTATATCGGGTTGTCAAAGTTGGCCAACTCTTGCACCAAGGCAAGTGGCTCACTAGGGAACAAGTTCAACAGAAGTTTCCCCATCTCATGGAGACACTCAATGCAATGGGAACCATTGCTTCCTAAGGGGGGAGGACTCATCCATTATGATATTGGTAGCCACCCTCCTATTCCACTTGGACCCCCAACAATGTCTCTTTCAGTTTTTCAATTTCCTTAATTGTAGCACAATTTTACTATTTTTTCGCAGTTTTTCGGGTCCTGAACTTCTGGAGCCGTTTTGATGCCCTAAACAACATTTTTAGGGAAAACAGAGAGACCAAAACATTGATAATTGTGGTTATTATTTTTATCAACCTACTATTTGAGATATTTGAAACGAGGTATTATGATAGCTAAACATAGATCGTATGCCAAAGTTATGACCCTGGGAAATTGATGTACCAATTTACCCAAACAAGGCCCACAGTTTTGGCGCTTCATCTCCTAGGGTTATGTTTATGGATGTTTAAGGTTTTCCATTTTTTTCTAAATAATAAATAGGCCTTGGAGCCTCATTGTAACATAGTTCATAGGCACGTAGCCACCACATCTCTTCTCAGAGATAATCTACCATCGCCCGAGCTAGTTTATTTCCATTTTGTTTGTAAGCATATTTCAATGTTATGATATTAATGAAATGAAGTGTTATTTCTGTTGCATTTCTATATTTATGGTTATATCTGTAATTTATTGCATTTCTGTTTAATTTTGGATTAGTGGTATCAGAGCAGTTTGCTCTTTCTCTATTTTTCTTTTCATGTCCCCAAAGAGGTCAGGGTATAAGGACTTAGGGCTCGATCTAGTTGAACCTTTACAAGACCAACCTTGCAAAGCACGACAACCTCGCATGGCGGAAGAAAAGAAAGATGATGGGGTAGGATATATTTTCAAAATATTGCTCTAGGAAGCCCTCGAGCGATAGAGGAACGCGATGATGGATAACTTTTCCCAGATCCTTCGACGGCTACCCACGGGCGACGCATCTTAATCGAACGGCCACTATAGAGGCACCACTCCTTTTAAGGTACAAGTTAATTTCGATATTCTCATATTTAAGGGCCAAATAGATGCAGGTGCCACAGATAAATGGTTGAATATTTTGGAAGGGTATTTTTCAGTTCATGACTTTTCCAATCGGGTAAAGATTACTATTGCAGTTCTCAAAGCCGCTCCCCATGTCAAGGACTGGTGGGAAACCTACTGTGAACAAAAGTACGAGAGGGAATCCTCACTATTTTCAGAAGAACCCACTTGGGATTCTTTCCGAGATGCCATCAAGGAACAATAATACCCTGTCATGAGTTATGAAGATAAATACATAAAGTGGACCACGCTACGACAGGGAAGGGATTAAAATGTATCGAAGTTCACAAATATTTTCCATACCCTCTGCACTAAGTTGAGTATCAAGGATTGTGAGTTTCATTTGGTACTCAAGTACTAGGGGTCTCTTCACAAGTACATCCAGGACAAGATGGAGTTCCTGGACATCTCCCTCACTCGGCATGGCATACCGATATGCTATCAAGATTGAGCAGAAGTTTAAAAAGAAGAAGCAAAACTTTGGATCTGTGAATCTGAAGCAAGGAAAAGGTGCCCCCAAACCACAGAGCAAAGGCCAAATCCAAGGTGAGGCGTCCCAGGACAACCCACCGATGCCGCAAGAAAACAACAACACCACGAAGACAAAGAAGGATATGGGAAAATGGTGTGAGTTCCATAAGAGCTCCACTCACAAGGAAAGTGACTGTAGGGACAAGCAGTCACTGGTGGCCGAGATGAAGGCTTCTGAATCATGCGCATGTTTCGACTCTGTGTCAAAACCCGGAAAAGGGAATGAAAAATGGAAGTAGATCATTGACACGAAGCCCAGTGCCACCGTGATCACCACCAAAATCTAGAAGAATGAGTCTGAAGATCCAGAGGAGGGGGAATGCCTCTTCCACTCAAAGATGTGGGTGAAAGGTACTCCTCTGCAGTTCATTGTCGACAATGGGAGTCAAAAGAACCTGATTTCAGCACAGGTCATGAAGCGGCTGGGCCTACCGAAGACAACACATCTGCAGGCATACACCATTGGGTGGCTTCACCAAGTATGAGATCTCCGTGTTAGTCAGTAGTGTCACCTTCCCTACAGCATCAAGCTCTTCATGGATAAGGTATTGTGTGATGTTGCTCCTCTTGAAGTTTGTGATGTATTATTAGGACAACCATACTTTTGGAAGTGCATGTTGTATATTAGTCTAGACCATGCTCTATGATTATTACTTTGGGAAATAAGTTGTACATGATACCAAAGGCATCCCCGCCTACCATCATCTATTTGATCACTGTAAAGCAATGTATTAAGATCATTTCCCAGACTAGGAAATTTGTTTTCCTTATGATTCACCCTCAAGGCAAGAAGAAGTTTGTGGCCATGGCTTCCAAACAAGGCTCCTCCGCACAGTAGCAACAGATGGACAAGGTTGTGGAGGAGTATAGGGACATTTTCACCTCATCTATAGGGTTACCTATGCACTATCAAGTCAAACACTCCATCGATCTGACCCCAAGTGCGCTGCTACCCAATGGATTGATATATCGACGCTCTGTTCTAGAGAACAATGAGATCAAGAGGCATATTAAGGAGTTGTTGAAAAAAGGGCACATCAGGCCAAGCTCATCATAGTGTGGGAGCCTCATTTTATTGGTACAAAAGAAGGACGTGACCTGGAGACTATGTATTAACTATCGGGCGATGAACAAGGTCACTGTTCGGAATCGGGTGATGAGCAAGATTGACTTGAAGTCCAATTATCACCAGGTGTCTATTGAACCCTCTGATGTGTGGAAAAATGCCTACAAATACAAGGAGGGCCTTTTTGAATGGTTGGTCATGCCTTTTGAGATGACGGATGCCCCCACACCATTCATGAGATTGATGGACGACATCTTGCAACCCTTCACCAATACATTCATGGTGGTGTATTTAGATGACATCTTGATCTTCAACTAGAGTTGAGAAGAGAACCTCCACCATATTCAACAGGTCCTTCAAACCCTGCAATAACACAAGTTGTGTGCCAATTTGGAGAAATGAACTTTTGGTGTGACCCAGGTTCAATATCTGGGGTACATCATTGATGAGAAGGGTGTGCATGTGGACCTAGCCAAGATACAAGTCATTCAGGATTAGCCAGCCCCAACCACTCTATCAGAGCTCCACAACTCTTTGGGTCTTGCCAATTTCTACCGCAGGTTCGTGTTGGGGTTCTCTCATATCACCTAGCCTTTAAGTCAAGTCACCAAGGGCAAAGCGAAAGATTTCTTTTTTGGTCCAAAACCCATCAAAATTTGTTTGCCAAGTTGAAGCATCGTCTCTGCTCTGCACCAGTGCTCACATTACCACACCTGCAACAACCATTTGAGATTGAGATAGATGCCTCTGACTATGCTATTGGTGCAATTCTTACTTAGTAGGGGCATCTAGTGGCTTACCATAGTGGGACACTTTCAGACATAACTCGAAAGTATCCCACTTACGACAAAGAAATGTATTCCATTATGCAGTTATGTCATCAATGGAAGCATTACGTTATGGGAAGGAAACGGTCATCCAAACAGACCAATGACCCCTACATTTCATACAGACACAAGGGAAGTTTCAGAACGATCGCCATCAGAAATGGTCCACATACCTGCAAAAATTTCATTTGAACATTAAGTACAAGAAGAGCAACACCAATAGTGTTGCAAACTTCCTCAGCCAATCAATAGTCATGGCACTAATCACTGTGCTCGACTCCTGTGGGCACGAGACTTCGGGGTGGCCGCATCTTCACGAGAGAAATCCAGAATTTGATAACACATACCAGACACTCCTGGAAGATAAGCAAGTTCCAAAATTTCATCTACAGGATGCACTGTTATGCTACCTGGGACACATCTGTGTTCCTTCAAGTGACTATGCCAATATTATCTGGGAGGTGCACTACAGTCGGGTCACTGTACATTTCATTATAGAGAAAATTGTGGTAGTACTATAGAAGAATTTTTATTGGCCTAACCTTCGTCGGGATGTTGGGAGGTATATTAAATCCTACACTGCCTATGCCATTTCCAAACAAACCATCAAGAAGAAAGGCCTATATAGTTCTCTGCCTAATCCTAGTCAACCTTGGGAATCCATCTCCATGGATTACATGTCGGGCCTTCCTTTTACTAAGCACGGAAACAGCTGCGTTTTCGTGGTCGTCGACAAATTCTCCAAGTTGACCATAATGGTGGTTTACAAGTAGAGTACCATAGCAGAGACCACTACTAAGCTCTTCTTTGAGCGAATGTGGGCACACTTTGGGATCCCACAGTCCATTGTCTTTGATCACGACAAAATATTCCTAAGTGCATTTTGTTCAAGTCTCTAGTCGATGTTGGATACCAAACTCACTAAGTCCACAAATTTCCATCCACAAATTGATGGACAAACAGAAGTTGACAACAGGATGATCATACACATTCTACACCTGTACAAGTTGAAGCATCCACACACATGGGATGAAAGCCTCCCCTATGTCCAGCACAACTACAACAAAGCTCTCCACAACTCAACGGGCCACAACCCCTTTTAGGTAGGGCTGATATTTTATCCATTATGTCCCATTGATGTGGCCATACGAATTATAGCTACTCAGGCAGATTAGGCTCATGTCTAGTCTAAAGCTGACAAGGCTAATAAATTCATTGAGTGGATTCAACATATCTACCAGTAGGTCCATGATATATTGGATAGAGCCAATGCTAATTATAAACAACGCCATGATCAACATTGGGTGTCGCACAAGTTCCAGGTAGGCGACAAAGTTTGGCTACATTTGCAGAAGGAGTGCCTCGCTGGAACCCATCGCAAGCTTCACCTGCTCTGATATGGGCCATACAACATCACGAAGGTTGTAGGGATAATGATTTTGAGTTCAACATTCCACCATTCCTTGGTCTGTACCCAGTGTTCAATGTAGACTACCTTCGACCATACTTTCCACCATTATTGGACACATATGACATTGCAGAACAAATCACACCAACAGAGCTAAACCCAAATTGCATGGAACATGCCACAACTGATTGGATCATGGACACACAGATCACGAACACTCACCAACAAAATATATAACTGTATCGGGTTGTCAAAGCTGGCCAACTCCTGCACCAAGGCAAGTGGCTCACCAGGGACCAAGTTCAACATAATTTTCCCCATCTCATGGAGGCACTCAACGCAATTGGGACCATTGCTTTGTAAGGGTGGAGGACTAATCTAGGTGGATAATGGTGGCCACCCTCCTATTCCAATTAGACCCCTGACACTCTCTTTTAGTTTTTCAAGTTCCTTAATCATAACACAGTTTACTATTTTTGGCAGTTTTTCGAGTCCTGAACTTCCGGAGCCGTTTTGAGCCCTTAAATGACGTTTTTAGGGAAAACAGAGAGACCAAAATGACTCCAAGCATGCATGCATGTACGGTTTTGGTCTAGTCTCCAAGATCTTCGAAATGAGGTATTATGATACCCAAACGAAAATCGTATGCCAAAGTTATGAACTCGGGAATTTGATGTACCAATTTACCCAAACGGGGCCCACAGTTTTGGTGCTTCATCTCCTAGGGTTAGGTTTCTAGATGTTTAGGGTCTCCATTGTTTCTCAATAATAAATAGGCCATGGAGCCTCATTGTATCACAGTTCAGAGGCATGTAGCCATTGCATCTCTTCTGATAGATAAGCTATGACCGCCCGAGCTAGTTTATTTCCATTCTGTATGTAAACATATTTCAGTGTTCTGATATTAATGAAATGATGTGTTATTTCTGCTGCATTTCTGTATTTATGGTTATATCTATAATTTGTTGCATTCTTGTTTAATTTTAGATTAGTGGTATTAGAGCGATCTGCTCTTTCTCTATTTTTCTTTACATGTCTCCAACGAGGTTAGGGTATAAGGAGTTAGGGCTCGATCTGGTTGAACATTTTCAAGACCAGCCACGCAAACCCCGACGAACTCCCATGGTGAAAGAAAGAAAAGATGAGGCGGAAAGAGATCCTTTCAAAATATTTCTCAAGGAAGCCCTCAAGCGGCAGAGGAACATGATGATGGATAACTTTTCCTAGATCCTTCGATGGCTACCCACAGGTGACACATCTTCATCCAAAAACCACTCAAGAGGTGCCACCCCTTTTAAGGTACAAGTTAAATTCGATATTCCCTTATCTGAGGGACAAATAGATGCAGACACCATAGATAAATGATTGAATTTGTTGGAAGGATATTTTTCAGTTCCTGAATTTTCCAATCAAGAAAATATTACTTTTTCACTTCTCAAAGCCGCCCCACACATCAAGGACTGGTGGGAAACGTATTGTGAACAAGAGGACGAGAGGGAATTGTCACTATTTTCAGCCTCACCCACTTGGGATTCTTTCTGAGACGCCATCAAGGAACAATATTACCCTATCGGGAGCTATTAAGATAAATACGTAAAGTGGACGACGCTACGATAGGAAAGGGACCAAGATGTGTTAGAGTTCACAAATATTTTCCATACCCTCCACACTAATTTGAGTATCAAGGATTCTGAGAGGAATTTGGTACTCAAGTACCGCGACTATCTACACAAGTACATCCAGGATGAGATGGAGTTCCTAGACATCTCCTCGCTCGACATGACATACTGATACGCTGTCAAGATTGAGTAGCAGTTTAAACAAAAGAAGCGAGTCTTTAGATCTGCGAATCTGAAGCAAGGAAAAGGTGCCCCCAAACCACAGAGAAAATTCCAAAGCCAAGGTAGGGTGGCCCAGGACAACCCACTGAAGCCACAAGAAAAGAAGAACACCACGAAGACAAAGAAGGACACAAGAAAATGGTGTGAGTTCCATAAACACTTCACTCACAACACAAGTGAGTGTTGAGCCAAGTAGTCACTGGTGGCTAAGCTGAAGGCTTCTGAATTAGACGCATGTTCTAACTCTAAGTCAGAACCCAACAAGGGGAATGACAAAGGGAAGAAGATCATTGATGCGGAGCCCACTACGACCGTGGTCACCACCAAAATCCAAAAGAATGAGGCAACCTTCATGAGATTTATGGACGACATCTTTCGACTCTTCACCAATGCATTCATGGTGGTGTATTTAGATGACATGTTGATCTTCAGCCAGATTTGGGAAGAGCACCTCTGCCATATTTGACAGGTCCTTCAAACCCTGCAACAACACAAGTTGTGTGCTAATTTGGAGAAATACACTTTTGGCATGATCCAATTTCAATATCTGGGATAAATCATTGATGAGAAAGGTGTGCATGTGGACCTCACCAAAATACAAGTCATTCGGGATTGGCCAACCCCAACCACTCTAACAGAGCTCAATAGCTTTCTGGGTCTTGCCAATTTCTACCACAGGTTCATGTTGGGGTTCTCTCATATCACCTAGCCTATAAGTCAAGTCACCAAGGGCCAAGCGAAAGAAAATATTTTTTGGTCTGAAACCCAACATAATGCATTTGTCGAGTTGAAGCATCGACTCTGCTCTGCACCAGTGCTTACATTACCAGACCTGTAACAACCATTTGAGATTGAGACAAATGTCTCTGACTATGATATTGGTGCAGTTCTTACTTAGCAGAGGCATGAGTGGCTTACCACAGGGAGACACTTTAAGAGACAGTATGAAAGTATCCCACTTACGCTAAATAAATGTATTCCATTGTGTAGGCCTATCGCCAATGGAAGTATTACATTATGGGGAAGGAAATAGTCATCCACATAGACCACTGACCCCTATAGTTCATATAAACATAAGAGAAGTTGTAGAAATATCACCATCATAAATGGTCCACATACCTGCAACAATTCCATTTGAACATTAAGTACCAGAAGTGAAGCACCAATAATGTTGCAAATAGCCTTAGCCGACCACCAGTCATGGCGTTGATCACTGTGCTCGACTCTTGTCAGCACGAGACTTTATGGTGGCCGCATCTTTATGAGAGCGATCTAGAATTCAACTTCACATACTAGACACTCTTGGAAGGTAAGAAAGTTCCAAATTTTCACCTCCAGGATGCACTGTTATGCCACCTGGGATGCATCTGTGTTCCTTCAAGCGAGCGTTGGTTAGATGATTTTGGAGGCGCACTAGAGTTGGGTCGCTGGACATTTCGGAGTAGAGAAAACATTGGTAGTATTGCTGAAGTATTTTTATTGACCGTACCTTCGTCCAGATCTTGGGAGGTACATCAAATCCTCCATTGCCTACACCATTGCCAAACCAACCATCAAGAATCAAGGCCTATATACTCCTCTGCCTACTCCTAGTTGACCTTGGGAATCCATCTCTATGGATTACATGTTGGGCCTTCCTTCTACTAAGCATGAAAATGACTGTGTTTTCGTTATCGTTGACAGATTCTCTAGGATGGCCATTATGGAGACCTATAAGAAGAGTATCACGGCAGGGGCCACTATTAAGCTCTTCTTTGAGAAAGTGTGGGTACACTTTTGGATACCATAGTCCACTGTCTTTGATCAAGAAAAAGAATTCCTAAATGAATTTTGGTCAAGTCTCTGGTCAATGTTAGATATCAAACTCACTAATTCCACACCTTTCCATCCCCAAACTGATAGCTAAATAGAAGTCATCAACAGGATGATCATACACATTCTTCACATGTACAACTTGAAGCATCCACACACATGGGATGAAATCCTCCCCTATGTCAAGCACAGGTACAACAAAGATCTCCACAGCTCAACGGGCTAAAGCCCCTTTCAGGTAGGGCTAGGATTTCAGCCATTATGTCCCATTAATGTGCACGTACCATTTGCAGCTACTCAGGAAGATTCAACTCATATATAGTCCCAAACTGACAGGGCTAACAACTTCATTGAGCGCATTCAACGCATCCACGAGCAGGTCCATGATATATTGGATAGAGCCAATGCTAAGTACAAGCATTGCCACGATCAACATCAGGTGTAACACAAGTTCCAGGTGGGTGATAAAGTTTGCCTACATTTGTAGAAGTAGCGCCTGAAGGGACCCCATCGCAAGCTTCGCCCGCTCCGATATGAGCCATACCATCACCAAGGTTGTAGGGGATAATGCCTTTGAGCTCATCATTCCACTGTTCCTTGGTTTGCACCCAATGTTCAATGTAGATCACCTTCTGCCATACTTTCCACCATTACTGGACACATCCAACATTGTATAACAACTCACACCAACAACGCTAAACCTGGAATGCACGGAAAATGCCACAATTGATCAGATCATGGACACATAGATCAAGAACACTTTCCAGTAGAAGATCCAAATATATCGTGTTGTCAAAGCTAGCCAATTCCCGCACCAAGGAAAGTGGCTCCCTAGGGACCAAGTTCAACAAAATTTTCCCATCTCATGGAGGCACTCAAAGCAATGGGGACCATTGCTTCCTAATGGGGGAGGATTGATCCAGGTGGATATTGGTGCTCACCCTCCTTTTCCACTTGGACCCCCAACATCGTCTCTTTCATTATTTTAGTTTCCTTAATTGTAACATAGTTTACTACTTTTGCCAGTTTTTTGGGTCTTGAACTTCTGGAGCCATTTTGAGGCCCTAAACGATGATTTTAGGGAGAACAGAGAGACCAAAAAATTTCGAAGTAAATTTTCTAGTTTTTTTTTGGCCTATTCTTAGAGATCTTCAAAACGAGGTATTATGAGAGCCAAACGGAGATCGCATGCCAGTTTGGATTAGCTCTGTCGATAATAGTGGTATCTTCCCTTCCTAAAATCATGGTCATAATTTTAAGAATAGGTCTAACCTCCTCGACAAAAGTATCCAAAGGAAAATGAGTAGGCTCCAAAAGCATATTCTTCCCAGCAGGCATTAGAAAGAAATTCAATTGAGCATAATTCGACCCAAATAAGCCTTGGAAGGCAGAAAACAGAGTTTATTCTGCGAAAGGAGTATAAGAACTTGAGGAAGGAAAACATAATACTTTCTAAATCAAAATGGAATACACTTGAAAAATATTTTCACCTAATTTGTTCATAACAAAACATTTTTGAGGATAGAGGGCATAAACCAACCAATATATGAATTATAGAAACACATGGGTTTGAGGAATCATGGCAGCTAAAACACCTGACCTAATAGTAGCAGCATATATAAGAGAATCAACTTGGTTGAGAAGAACATGTTGGTAAATTTATATGTAATTAATGGAGCAAACTGGGACAAATATATCGCTTTCGGTGTCCACCAATGGAATATGGGAAGAATAACCTGCTAAAATGGCTTTCTTTGATATTTTGATCATCTTGGATGTTAGAGATATCGCACAAATACCTAAGTAGTGGCGGGTGATGCTGACTGGAGCTGCAATTTTTACAATTGGATCCACTAAAGTAGGAGCAAGGGACAATGACAAATGAAATGAGTAGAATAAACAATATCTTATAGAGAAAATGGTATAACGGGTGGGAAAAATGGAATTAAATGCGAACATGGGAAATTTGAATTGATGACATGGTGAAAAGATGGATGAGGTGACAAATGAGATGGTTGATGAGGTGGCGGAGGGTTACGATGACAAACGATGACAAAGTAGTGGCAGAATGGATACATGGCACCCGCGCTTGCTTGCCGACTTAATACAGGGGCAGACTCCTGTACGAAGGAATCCGATGGAGTCCCCCCATAACAATTGTGAACCATTGATTTGCAGTCAACGCATATCTAGAAAAGTCTTTGTGGAGGTGTTGGCTTGAGGGGGCTTGGACCCAGGTTTAGAGTTAGTTGCGCTAACCAACAAAACCTTACACTACAGGCCCTTTCTGTAATAACTCACTTAGCTCAGGTTGCAGTCTCACCCGAGGCAGTATTGGGGGATGCTAGAACCAGGCTTTTGCATCCAAAAGGCTATGTGATGTGAGGTTATGGTGTTTCTTTAGTTTCAGGCTTGATCTGACCTTTGAAAACCCTTATTCATGAAATCCCCAAACTTAAAGTGATTTTTAGCTAGACAGAGTTATGAACTTCGCATAAACGTTAGTCATGTAAAAAATAACATGTTACAGTAGAACCAGATCTTCGCGAAGCATTTAAGACAAAAATTCAGATAATTGAATTCAATTGTGCATAAATACAGAAAACACACAAGTATACTAATTGGACATGGAATTGTTTCAAATATTCTTTATGACTTCAAATCTTCCTTATACAAATTTCCCAAATCCTGTGCACAAAGCTGCAGGGGCCCACGCACTCAGTTGCGGACTTACCAAGGTCTCTGCACACACAGCTGCGGGAGCCTTCCTCTTCACCAAAAATACAGAAGGATCATACAGACTTAAAACATATCAAAATCCTATTCTATTCATTGATTCCCTTAGACTCTCTAAGACACCCTTTTATATACGTTTTCCCATTACAATACCATGGTATGCAAACCATGTATGGATCTCTAAACAATACAAAAATTAAGGGTATTTGACCTTCGTAAAGCCCCTTGACTCCCAGTGAGTTGCGCTACTCGCGCTCTGCTCCTCAAAATGTAGTGCCTTTACAATATCTTGTCAAAACTTGACCCAAGGGACCCCGTCCCAATAGGAGGCACTCGGAGATCTAACTGTTGGGTTTTCTCCATCTGATGGATCCCACCCGAATTCTCCATCGTTCCCAAAAATGTAAACGAAATTTAAACATTGTCAACTTTGGTGTATGGGAACCCACCTACTTTAATCTTAAGTCTGCATTAATATTTAATTAGTGCAACTTAATCCACCATTATAAATTAATCAAAATTCAAAATCAAAATTTTTTCGTTTTTTTTTTTTGTAGATATATGTACATTTTCTTTTGAACACAGAGAAAAGTAAAATGAGCTACAACATCTAGCTCCACCTGCAGATAGTGTTTTAAAACAAAACACTAAGAATTGCAGATTAGTGCCTTCACCTAGGGCATGGAGTCAAAATTATAGCTTGAAACATTACAGTGAAGAGCTCACAGAATATTCACAATAATCAAATCAGTATATACAATGAAGAGATAGAATGAAGTCAATGCTGAAAGTAGTGTTTTAAATACTGCCCATTGATTGGTAGTTGCAACAATTCAACTTCCAAAATTTCCAGAATGAAAGTGCTATTGGTTTTGACTTCTGCTATTTTAAAAGGACCAAACCATAAATGATCAAACATGCCATGTTTGGCTTTATCTTATCACCTTACAACCCATCGAAGAACCAAATATCTAGGCTGAAAAAGAATATCTCTGGCCTTTCTATCAAATATTAACTTCATCTTTTCTTAGTAATTGATGAGATTCCTCATTACTTTCTCTGTGTTTTCATTTAATTCCACTAACTGATTCATCCTCCTCGTGAGTGCATTTGGCTCTTGTTGATCATCTTGAATAAGTGCCACAACAGTTTTTGCTAAGTGAGTGGGAAATAAAGCAGCTACTCCATATACTAACTCAAAAGGTGATTTTCTAGTCGACCTCCTAGTAGTAACCTTGTTTTCCCATAAGACAAACTTTGGCTTTGAATCCCAATTTTTCTGATTCTCTGCAATTTTTTTCTTAAGTATCTTCACCAAGGATTTATTTGAAGATTCTGCCAACCCATTCCCTTGGGGGTGATAGGTGGTAGAATGAGAGAGTATCACATTATATTTTTGGAAAAATTCAATCATCTTTGCAAATAAAAAAACCTAAGCATAATCTGCTACTAACCTTTTTGGACAACCAAACCTGTTGAAAATATTTTCTTCTACAAAATTAATTACCACTGAATCATTAGCCCTTCTATTTGGAACAAGTTCTACCCATTTAGTAAAATAATTTGTACTTGTCAAAATCCATCTATGTTGTCCACTAGAAGGTGGATTTATCTCCCCTATAAAATCCAGATGCCATTGTCTAAAGAGTTCCTCCAAAAACATAGGGATCAATGGTAATTGTGTTATTTTCTTCTTTTCAGCAAACTTTTGGAACTTTACACAATTTCTCATAAGTCTATAAACATCATAAGACAAAAAGGGCCAAAAGAAACCAACCTTCAAGATCTTATGTGTTGTGACCTTCCAACTGTAATGACTACCACAAAGGCATCAATGATATTCATTTACAACTTCTATAGTTTCTTCTTTTGTTGAACATAGTAGTAAAATAGTAGTCGAATCTCTCCAATACAACTTTCCATCTGCTATTACATACTTTTGAGATTTGACTCTGAGAGATTTATATTTTGTTCTATTTAAAGAAGAGGGACAACTAAGGAAACATAGATAATGGACAATATCTTTATACCACTGAGAAAAAATATACTTGTATTTAATTATGTTATCAAGTTCTTCATTCTTACCTTGTTCTTTTTCAGTCTTGGATTCAACAACTTCGGCCAGCAAATTGATTCCCATGGCTTGATGATTAACTTCTGTTAAGATTTTTCTAATCCTTATCCCTTCGCCAGCTTAGTTGGCTTGATGTCCATATCATATTCCTAAATATTTGCAATCCACTTTCCTCTTTTTCCATCACTATCACTCAGAGTTAGCACATCTTTGAAAACAACACTTGGAACATAAGAAATAATTTGAGATTGAAGAATATAAACTCTAATTTGAGAAAATTGTAATGTCATCCAAATAAATTACCACAAATTTCTCTTTTCTTGTACAAAGGCTATATCCATAGACCTCTCGAAAGTAGCACCAACGTTCAATAATCCAAAAGGAATCTTGGAATACATGAAAGTGCCCCATGGAGTGGTAAACGATGTATTTTTCTAATATTTTGGTTGCACTGAGATTTGATTATAACCGGAAAAACCATCAATAATTGATGGTCTAGAAGATCCTATTACTTTTTGCAAGATGTGATCCATTTTAGGGAGAGGTTAATTATCCTTCAGTGATGCTCTATTTAAATTCTTGAAGTCAATACATAATCGAATCTCCCCATTATTCTTCCTCGTAGGTACTAAATTAGCCACCCACTCAGAATATCTTAGAGGAACAATTATTTTAGCTTGTAATAGTTTCCTAACTGCCTTCTCAATTTATGGCAACAACAAAGGATTAATATGTCTCAATTTTTGTTTATATCACTTAATCCTTGGTTTCAAAATAATTTTACACTGAATAACGTTGGTATCATAAGTCTTCAGATATTTGTACGAAAATGCAAATATATCAACATATTTCTTGAAAAGATCTACATGCCTCTGTTTAAATTCTTTTGGAACATATTTTTCCAATCTCACCACCTTTGGCTACTGCTCTATTCCAATATTGCAGTCTTCAAGATCATTTTCTAAATTTGTTTTATTTATATTGACAACAACATCATTAGCATTAAATAATATCTTTAATGGTACCAAACCTTTAGGTATCAAATTATTCTTTAGCTACATTATTTTCTGATCTCCTATAGAATCCTTTAAAGACAAATTTCTGCTTGATTCATCTTCTTGAACTTTTTCAGTTTCATCCTCTTGATTGATATCCAAGTTCGAAAATTCACCTAGCATTTCCAGAAATATTTTAATATGCTCTTCATCTTTGAACACCTTCCAATACTTTACATTATCTGGAATAGAATGTTTGTTTATAATTTCCACTTCACACCTGAGCTTGGGATTCAATGGAGGCTTAAAAGTACTAGCTGCAACTGCTAATGAATCGGCTAGTATATTACCTTGCCTAGGTACAAACTATATATTGAAAGCAAAGAAAAGTTATCCACCAAATCCCACACTTCATTCCTATATGTCTTAAGCCTTGTATGTTTGACTTGACATTGATTCTTGATTTGTTTAACTATTAATTTTGAATCTCCAAAAACAAAAGTACTGTATTCTTAGATTCTTTGCAGCTTGTAAACCAAGAATCAAAGCTTTGTATTCAATAATTTTATTTGCAGAGTCAAATTATAATTTATAAGAGAAGGGAATAATATGACCTTTTGGAGAAATAAGGAGAACTCCAACTCCATTCCCTTCTTTCGAATAGGCACCATCGAAATACAACTTCCAGAATCCACTGACTACTAGGTCCTTGCTTTTAATTGCTGAAGGGAGATGTACTTCTATATATTCAACAATTTCTTGTGATTCTTGTAACATAAAACATGAAAAGTCATCCTTTTCCTGACCATAAACAGGAGAATTACTTGAACCCTCCTTTGTGATAGTCTTTACAAACCTAGTCTCTCAATACAACCTCCTTTCTTCTCCACCAAAAATTGGAATAATATCATAAGTGAAATCCAGTTTGAGCACTCCTCCTAGTTTAGCTCCCCAAGATCTAGAGAGTAACATTCCAAAGCTGGTTGCAATATCTACAACAACTACATCCATTACAATACTCCTGGAAGGAATTTGAGCCAATGACACCACTAAATCCTTAAACAATCCCACTGACACCACTAAATCTTTATAAGGATTTGTAATTTGAAAGTTTAGTTGCTTCATAACTTAAAGTGGCATTAGATTATGAGAGGCTCCCAAATATAACATACAATTATGAAGTATGAAAGTATGCATGAGTAGAGAAATATAAAAAGGAGGTGTAGAAGTATCTTGTTCCTCCACATGAGGACCAAACATCACCACTGGTATTTCCTCCTGCAAATTAACTGCATCTGCTGAATGATTATCCTGTGAAATATTTATAAAGTCAGAGACTTGCTTTTTATAATTAGGAGTCTTCACTGGCTTACTTAAAGGAATTGGAACTTTATTTTTTTCTAATTCTTTTAATAAATTAAAAGAATGACCCTCTTTCATTGTTTTCAATTGTTCCCCTTCATTCAAGTTCTGACTTGGGTCCTTCTGAGAACTAACAACAGGTTTTTGAATAGATTTGTGCAATACCCCTGAATCTTTCTTTTTGTTAGAACTTTCCCCTTGCTAAGTTGTAACGGTTGGGATTGTATTGAACTGCTGATTTACTTTATCAACTTGTCTTGGATATTGTTGCTGAATTATCCAATATGTTTTCTCCTCTACACTATCTTGGAGCCTTGATCTCTTTCTATATCTAAGATCATATTTTTTATGCAACTTTTCTTGCATAAAATATGTAAACTTCTTACAGTATTCTTCAATTTCTTCATCATCCAGAGAGACCTGAAAACCCAAATTTGAATCTTCACTTATGACTCCTTCTCCCTCCTCATCATACAAAGTAGAAATCTGATTTTCCTTGTTCTTTAAGAGTTTCTTCCATTGCTTCCTCCAGTTCATCTTCGATATACAAAGGTGGTTTTATTTAATCTTGGTCCTTTTTATCCCTTTGCATAATTTGCAGTGGCTGCCTCCTAAATTGAGGATTAAAATTTCTATTTTGGCCCTGTTGAATCTGTCTTGGAGGATTTTTTCTTTCTAATTCCATCTTCACCAATTTATCAGACAAATTCCTAATGACTTTATTCATTTCATAAAGCTTTTGTTCATGAGAATATTTAGGCTAACTAACAACCTTTACTTCTTCTTTTACTTTGCTCTTATCTTCAACTTGTTCCTTTGGTTTGAATTTCCCTGCAGTAGATAGATTTGCTTCAATTTACAGTGCATCAATATGGATCTAGCCTAAAGTAGGAGATCTCCTCTCCCTCAAGGTAAAACCAAAGTCAGATTCAAATGCCCCTGCAAACACCACTTTTCTCTTGTAGGTGGTGGCTTTATTTTTGTTGGAAAACTATTATACAACTTATTAAATCTTTTAATGAATTCATTTACATATTCTTCTGGTTTTATTTTAATTGCATTGAATTCATTCAAGAAATAACCACGATCCTTCTTTTCACCCCTGTGTGAAAAAATTCTCTAAATCCTCCCAAGTATTTATAGAATTTGTAGGAAGTGTCTTGAACCACTTCCTTGCTTCCCCATCTAGTGCCTGGACAAATAGTCTCATCACTACATCGAGAAATTCAACATTAAAATTCTCAGAAAATGAACAAAAAGAAGCAATATGTTTTTCTGTTGTTACTTCATCTTCCCCTGTAAACCTGGGTAACAATTTAAGATAATCTTGAGGCATAGAATTCATTGGTTGATGAAGATTTAAAGGTGCATATATGTTCAAAAGAAAAGTTGGGATAGCCATGTTTGAATTTGAGAGGGAAACAAAAGAGCTTCCTACCTAAAATACAAATGATTGATGTAGGATAAGAGAAATAGGAATTGGTTGACAGAAAAATTTTGATGTGAAATTGAAAAATCAATTGTTTTAATCTCTTTGATTTCTGGAAAAGAAAAGGACACTAACTCAAAAGATTCTCCTTCTAATGAGGGTTCTGGAAAAATATTCCGAGGGGAAGATAAACTTTCTTGAGAAAAGTGAAGGTTTTTCACAACTTCTTCTGAATAAAAAGTCTTAAGAAATTATGGAACAAAACTGGTACTGGGAGCAAACAAGGTAGGGTTTGGAGTTACTAGGGACTTTTCCTTTCCAAAATCTTCGAGAAATTAATTTCTCTGGATCAGAAATGATAAGAGATTTTTGTTGTGAGGTATCTGATCTCCTGTGGGGATTTTTCAGAGCCAGGATTGTTTTCTTGGTGAGAGACTCAACCTAAGCATGTTCTTTTCTCACCAGAAAAAGAAATGACTACAAATAAAAACCCAGGGAAAAATAACTTTGTGTCTCTGTTCCCCAGCAACGTGCCAAAAAATGTTGTACCTTGGAAGACAACCTCTAGCTGAGGAAAGGTTAGTGCCTAAGACATTTTCTTAAAGTTATAATGAAATAAGTTTGTTGTCCCATTGTTTTAAAACCCCATAAATTATAATTATAAAGACAATGTGTCTTAATCTTCGATGGGAAAAACAATCTTTCAAAGTGGCCTTCTGATGTTGAATACAATTTTAATGGAAGTGTAGTGAGAAAAGATAGTGGAAAGTCTTCAACAACAGGCTGCTAAATGCAAAATATTTTGTCTTCAACTTTAGACAAAATGTGTAGTTAACATGGAATGATATATAGAAAATAGGAGCACATAATTAAGATACTTTAACTCATAGGAATATGATTTATGCATAACTGTAAAATTAAAGGCCAACAACTTCATTATTCTCTTCTATGAAAGAAAAACATAAAATGAAAGATAATAGGAAACACATTTTGTACTCAACAAGTGGTTGGAATCACTTTGAAATCTTTATTCAAATCCGCATGAAGATTGAGAATATAAGTAGTTTCTGCTTCTAAGGTCCAAAACTCGGAACCCTCACTTCTCTTTTTGAATTGTATTTATAAAAAATTTCGAAAAGGATAGTTACGAAACTTTCAACTGCAAAAACTGCTAACTTGCTAAACTACTTTGGAATTAATTGTTCTTTCGAACATTAAATTTTAAAACGAGAAAACATAAATACATCATTTCATACATATCTAAAAATAAATTTTTGTATGACAGGTGGCACTGCTTCATTTAGTAATCTGAGACTCTGGTGCAGATGAAGGTTCAACTTCTTCACTTCTCGTTGTTGATGACATCCATTCTCTGCATTGTTTCTAGATGGATGTATCTAAACTTGGATCTTGACAAACATAGTGTGTGCCATTCTGAAAATGGTGATTCTATTGTATTTTGGTTTTTCAATAAAAAGAGTTCTCATTAACCATAGAAGATGAAAATCCCTGTATAAATAATTGACAATTGTTGCTCCCTTCAACACTATTGTTATTTCATGAATTGAACTGATTTTGCTCTTGGCCTCCACCAGCAAAGTTTCATAAGTTTCCCAAGGTAATAGATTTCCCTGCTGGTCCAAACATGAAGGCAAACCCGCTCTAGTCCTCTTGTCAAAATTAGTATTGAACTTCGTTACAACTTCTTTAACCTTTGTTAATTTTGTCTCTGTTGTCTTCCTGTACAGGTTTTTCACAATCATTTTATTAATCTATAAAACATACTCAGTTCTTCCTTCAAATCCTAATTCCCTTAATTGTTGTGAAGATCTCGAGTTAAGGAAATCAATCATTTTCTTAGAAAACTGAGCTCGTTGTTGTAAATTTTGCTTATTAGCAGTGATTAAGTTTTCTAGGTCTTTGATAATGATCTTCTCCTCTTCAACTATAAACAATGATTCCCAGATGTTCCTTACAGCATGGATGATATCATTCCATAGAATTTCTCTTGCTTGAATAAGGACATATTTCCCTTCACCTTCTCCTTTAGCTCTTTCATTTCTTGAGAAGTGACCTGAAAATAATTTATGTACTTCTCAACATTTTTCCTGGACATTGCTAAATCTCTTGCAACAGATTTTATAATCTTCAAGGCACTATCATAATATCTTTGAACTTTCTTCATCTCATTCTCAGAAATGTAGCTCTGTCATGGCTCTAGTTAGTTTATCAGTTGATTCTTTAGAATTTGTTTGTACTATGAGAGTCAATCTTTTGCTGCAAAATAGAATTCATTTTCTTTATCTTACTAATCTCATCAGTTCTTTGCAGGAGATTAGTTACTGCTTCCTTTTCTTTCTCTACCTATGCTACTTATGAAGCCATAGGATGTTCTATAGAAGGCATCTTCAACTTCTTCTTGAGCACTTGAATTTTTTTTCAGCTCCTTGCAACAATTTTTGAACAACACTTCTATCCTCTGGATTGACACCAATTTTAACGATCAATTTATTTAATTCTTCATTTTGAGTGGTTAAAGCTCTAGAATTGCTTTTTATAATTCCAATTGATTAACCACTTTCTTTAACAAAGCTTCAGCTATGTTAGAAACCAAAGAAGTTTTATTCAAACCACTATAAATCAATTCTCCAATCTGCCTATGTAGGTTGATTTTATCAGGCAGTGGTATCTCTTTAGCATTTGCTATCAAGTTGATAACCTTGAAACCTAGTGAAGAAGACACAGTCAAAGTAGAGGGGTGAGAGAAAGCTAGTTTGAGCTGGTTTCTCTCCAAATCCATGGCAGAAAGAAATCTAGTCTGGTAATATGAGATAAACTAGGCTTCCAATTGGGACTCCATGTTTTCTTTAAATTTTTTGTTCTTTTCTTCAATCTAAGAATACAATTGCTTTATCATTGAAATAGAGCTCTAGCCAGTCTCTTCCGGAACAGGAGAAGATGGTGTACAAATAACTTCTCCTAACTGTAATTGAAAACCTAATGTTGATGATGAGCTGCCCCCCTCAGATGGTTTAACCCTTTTATTACTTATCTCTATTTCTTCCTCCAAATCAATGACACCTTCACTACCTCCCTTTAAATTCTTTTCACTTTGACGAGGAGTTCAATCTCCACCCCTCCCGACAAACTAGTTTATCCTCCATTTGCTAATTTCTCTACATCTGGTCAAGCTTCATGTACATAGGGAGCATAATAATTTTCCACTCTCCTATTTGAAATAATATGCCGAGGGTCATATGCCCATTTCTCACCCAGTTGCAAATTCATATCTTCAAGATATTTCTGCACTTCTCCTATAACTTGCCTGTTATTCACAATAAAAGGCCCCAATGTCCTTGGCAATTTAAATAGATGCCCCTTCTTTGCTGGAACAAAATGTACTTGATCAACATTCAAACTCTGCCTCATAAATTCTAATGAAAATAGTCTCATAGGCACAAATGTAGGGAGTTTGTAAGGGGAAACTTCTACTCTATATAATCTAATTTCTGCGTAGTCTTAAAATAGAAACCAATCACCTACTTTAACATCTTTACTGAGCTGAAGAAAAGATTGGGCCTTTGGGAATATGCAAGGTGGAGGAGATATGTTTATGATTGAGTAAGAAACTGATAAAAAAGAAGTGATAAAGTACATCAAGGCCTCATTATTTGAAATACTTCTTAGCACATCAGTCCAAAACACCACTGACTGTTTGTTCTTGTGAGGGTCCATGATATTCAATCCTAGGTGCATAAATATTTCAACATGAGTATACAATAAGAGATAATTAATTAGAGAAGGAAATATGAAACATACAGTGAGGGAAAGATCTGTCAATTGAGAATTAACCATCTTCTCCCAGAAAACAAGTATGTCAAAAATTGTTTCAGGATTCATCATCAAACTGAACATTCCTAGGTGATCCAGGATGATTTCTCTTATAGATGTACAGAAAAGAATTTCATATCAAATTGTAGCTTAACACATAAATGTGCACATTCGAAAAGAAGAATAAAACACATAAAAGGCACAAAAGATAACACCAAGGCTTGATAACGGAGTTCGTCCAATTTGGACTACGTCTCCAGGCCTAGCTTAACAATGGGGAGGCCTTTCTTATTAAATGGCATGAATAAATATAATTACATTCATTAATCTGTCCATAAAGAGGCTTATACCTCCAATCTGCCTGATGGCTATGAAATGAATGCTTGAGATGGCGTGGTGTGTAGCACCAAAGCTTCTCGCAGTTGTAGAAGGGGTTGGAATTGTGTAACTGTTCAAAACAGATCAATAATTGCTCTCAATCTCTGCGAAATAGCATGTTCCAACCATAAAAACTCCTCCTCCATGCTCTTCCATTGATCCCTTTTTATAATGGTTTCTTGAACAAAATCCCATGTAAAATGGGTTTGTCTGGTTAATAAGAGAGGTTGGTAGAGGAGAAGTATCGATGGGTGCAACCATCCCTAAAATGGTCTCTTATCATTTAAAACGATAACACTTCAAAAATCCTGCATTCACTAAGAAATCTGCCAAAACCCATTTACCTGGATTTCAAATATTATTGAATCGGGCATAGAAACTGTATCGGGTCTGTGCTGAAGTCACAGATCGACATATCACTATGTCCCTGTCCTTGTCCTCGGGCATGACCAACTGCCGATTTCCGATTACCAATATCGGCGTCAGCCGAATGCATCGGCACCCCGCACATATATCACCCCGACAGTCTATTGTAGGTTCCGCCGATCGATGTATCGCCGATCCGACTACCCGATCGCCGATATATCTTATACATATATATATGACCGCCGATTGTGATTGCCTCCGATCCGTCGATCCGATTTGATCGGAGATCGGTGATCGGGGTTCCATGGCCCCAATTCTTAAGTCTACCCTCAGGCAACCTCCGATTGTGATTTGCCTTTAAGGCTTTAAGACCCATTTCTAAAGGAAATTCCTCTTTTTCTTAAGGATTGAGGAGCCCTTCTTTTTGTAATAACTTCATCATCCGGACTCAGATTGAAGTACCATTTGTGCCATTGGAATCAAAAAGACGAGATCTACATTCCGGTCTTGAGTTGACTTCATTCCGATCATTTTTATTTTTGAGTTTCCATGCCATTATATTTGAAGATCCACCTGGATCAATCATCCCCATTGAGGAGCTTTTGGGACCGCCAAAAGCTTTTCATTAGTCAATTAGCAAGTGAGGGTATTGTGCCCTCACTTTCTCTTTCTTCAGCCATTGGCCTTGCTGGGATGCATCCCATTGAATCCAACTTGAAGGTACTCTACATCTTCTCATTGTGAAGTCTTGGTTCTTCTATCGAGGATGATGTCTTCGGGCAACTCATTGAGATATTCCGGTGAAAAATCATCGATGGTAGGAACTGTGCCCACCTCATCAGTGTCCATGATCAAAGGAGGTTCATATAGCTTCAGATTCTCCACATTCACTACTGAGTACATTTGCATATATACCGGCAAGTCAAGACGAAAGGCACTATTCCCAATCTTCTCCAATATGGTGAATGGTCCATACCGGATTGGCCTAAACTTCTTTCCTTCTCCCTTCATCCTGTCTTTGCTGATGTGGAACCACACCTTGTCGCTCACTTGGAATTGATGGTCAACTCGGTGTTTATCATGTCGAGCCTTGTAATGGGATTGACTCTTTTCCAACTATTCTTGCACTACTTGGTGAATCATCTGGATTCACTGAATCAATTATTGAGCTTTGTCTTTATCATTATGTCCACTAGAGCTATCCTCCCTCCCAAAGACCATGTCAAGGGTCCTTTGGTAGGTAACCAAAGCATGTCTCGAATTGTGAACATTGTGTCAATGAATGCACTGCTCGTTTATAGGAATGTTGTATATAGGGGAGATGTTCATCCCACAACTTAGGATGCTTCCAACAATAGCCTCATAATAGATGTACCACGGCACGGTTAACAACCTCTGTCTACCCGTCGGTTTGAGGGTGAAATGCCGCGCTTCTTTTCAGTTTGGTGTCCATCATCCTCCACAAGCTACTCTAGAACTCTCCAAGGAAGCGAGAGTCTTGATCTGACACAATTGATGTGGTTAATCCAAAGTGGACCCAAACATACTGAAAGAAAAGAGAAGCAGTCTGCTTTGCAGTAATCTGCTTTTTACAAGACATAAGAGTACACATTTTTCTAAACCGGTCAACGACGACATACAAATAGTCGTGACCCTTCCTAGACGAAGGTAGACCTCCTACAAAGTCCATAAACACACTTTCCCATGGATGACTTGGAATAGGGAGTGGTGTGTAGAGCCCAAGCTTTCTATTAGTGGGCTTTGAAACAGAACACATCACACAACCCTTTACATAGCGAGTCACAATATTTTTCATAAGAGGCCAAAAGCAAAGTCTTTGTACATTTCTTAAATTCTTCTCCACACCAAAGTGTCCAGACACAAGAGAGATGTGGGCCTCTCGAATTACATGCACTCTTTCTCCTGTGGGAATACACAATTTACCAAGGTCATACAACAATTTCCCCTGTATCTGATAGTTGTCCACCTGTGAACCATGGGTTAGTTTTGCATAAACCTCCTTAAAGTCACCATTGTTAGCATATTGTTCAGCATAACTTTCAAAAGACAATGAAGCATTATGCAAAATAACAGAAGCAGAAATAGGAGTGCGAGATAGCATGGCGGCCACTTTATTGCTAGTGCCCTTCTTATACTTTATTACCGGATGAAACTGTTGAAGAAAGCCCATCCACTTGAAATGATGAGTTTGCTGCAACTTGGTTTGTGACTGAAGGTACTGCAAGGGGTGATTTTCTGTATGGATGATGGTCTCCTTGCCGATCAGGTAGTGTTTCCACTTTTTCACACTCTGCACCAAGGCATAAAGCTCCTTGTCATAGGTGGGATAGTTTATCACAGCTTAAGAGAAATTCTTAGAATGGTAACAAATTGGCTTCTTTTGCTGCATCAGTATAGCTCCCATGGCATAACCACTGGCATTGGTTTTGATCTTAAATGGCTGTTGGAGATCGGGTAAGGCTAAGACTGGCGCGGTGCTAATCTTTTCCTTCAATGTTTCGAAGGACTTCTGCTATCTTCCTCCCCATTGGAAGACCTGTTTCACACTCGTCAATGTGTGTAAAGGTGCTGCAATAGAGAAATTAGCAATAAATCTCCTCCAATACTAAACTGCACCTAGAAAGCTACGGACCTCAGTTACACTAGTAGGCTTAGGCCAATTTACAATTGCTTCAACTTTAGTGGGATCAATTTTTAACTAACCATGACCAACAATATGACCTAGGTAACCCAAAGAGGTTTTCCCGAACTCACACTTTGACAATTTTACGAAGATTTTTTCTTTCTTTAGCACATCAAGCACTTTCTTTACATGACTCATATGTTCAAACCAACTCTTGTTGAAAACTGATATATCATCTAAATATACAAGAGAAAACTCATCAATGAAGGGTTGAAATATATGATTCATAACCCGCATAAAGGTGGATGGAGCATTGCAAAGCCCGAATGGCATTACCATCCATTCAAACAACCCCTCCTTGGTTTTGAAAGTTGTTTTCCATATGTCCTGATCTACAATTTGGACCTGGTGATAGCCACTGCGTAGATCCAATTTTGTGAAATATACGACACTTTTTAATTGATCCAATAAATCATCTATGCGTGGGATGGGATAGCGATTTTTTATGATATTTTGTTGAGCGCGCGGTAGTCCGCGCACATCCTCCAGCCGCCATCCTTCTTTGGCACTAGAAAAATCGGCGACCCGCATGGAGAGGAGCTCAGCATGATCACGCCTTGGTCCAACAATTCCTGCACTTGACACTTGATCTCCTCCATTTCGATTGCTGACATTCTGTACATGCCAATATTTGGCAAAGGAGCATCATGCAACAGGTGGATCTCGTGTTGGATCTCCCTCTATGGAGGTATTCCCCGCAGCTCCTAAACAATGCATTATAATCAACAATTAAATCCATCAATTCTTGTTTATTCTTACCATCGCAACCTTGGAACGCGTTTGCGAATTCAACCTCCTTTTCCCTGATGACCATAAGCATGCATGCCTTGCTGGAGTTCACCAGTTGTTTCATCTTCCCAGCGCTTATGAGGCTGGCCTTAATTTTGTTTTGATAAGCCCGCACTATATACTCTATCCCATCCTTATGATGTGGTATTTATTTTTCATGGCGGAAAAGGATAGCTTTTTTGATACAGGTAGGGGCTCCCCAATACCATGCCACAAATGTCTAGCAGTATAACATCCATCTCTACTTCATCTACCAACTTAGAAGCAATCACAAATTTTACCTTGCACTGCTGGGTTACATTCAATTTAGCTTTATCATGTATCCATCCTAGCGGGTAAGGCTTTGGGTGCGGTTTTGTTTCTAAGCCTAGCTTCTTTACCAGAGATTCTGCAATTAAATTTTCTTGGGACCCCGTATCAAACATAGTTTCTACTTTGGTATGGTTTACTACTACTCTGATATGAAATAATTAAATCCTTTTTCTATCATTTGAAATGGACTCATCTACAGAACTGGTGCTTCCTATGATTTAGAATCAACAGGAGGTGTAAAGGTACCTTTTGTTCCCATTGCTATGACCAGCACTTCATCTCCTGAATCTGATCCAAGGTCTTGCTGTGTTGCTGCCACTGTTTTCTGGTTCCCTTTTCCTCGATACTTCTTTGGGCATTTTTCTGGGTGTTGCTTCCAACAGTGATCATCATCATGGCCTTCTTTCTTGCAATGATTGAAATAAGGCCGCTCTCCCTCTTTGGCTGCTGCTATTTTCTTCTCCTTCCCTTTCCATTTCGTTTTGGATTTGCCATTGGGAGGTTTGAATGGTGGCTTTTAGGATTGGTCCTCTCTTTCATTATTGCCCCTATTTTCAATATGAATTGCTTTCACACTAGCTAAATCAATAGTGGTTGGTTCAAACAACAATAATGGATGCCGAATATAACTATGCAGTGAGCCAATATACTTAGTTACAACTTCAGGTGTATCTAATGTAACACCCAAATTCAGTGCTTGCTTCCTAAATTCTTATGTAAAACTCTGAATGTCCTGCCCTTTGCCTTGCCTTAAATATTTCCAATTCATCAAAGATTTTTGTTTGTGTCCTAAGGGATAAAATTGTTCCCTTAACGCAGAAGTAAAATCAAACCATGAGGAAAAGAGCTTACCCACATTTTTACTGATCTGCAATTTACTCTCCCACCAAACGAGTGTTGTGCTGCCTAGCCATAGAGAGGCCAGCTAGATTTTCGCCTCATCCTCTACAATTTGCTGAATCCTGCAATAAACCTCAATCTGCCTAATCCAATTGTTAAGCTTTTCTGCGTTACTTTCACCATTAGCACATGAAGATCAAATTTAACATCTAATTTAAAAAAAGGTTTCCTAGATGCATCCTTTGGATTTCTCTGATTATGGTGGTGAGGGGAAGAAGAACCTTCACCACCAGAAGGAGAAGGAGGGGGTTCTTCTCCATCATTCCAATGTGCTGATCCTTGTCCTTTTGTATTCCTCTCTTCAGCTTTTTCCAGTTTTATAACCAGCTGACTGATATTTTTTGCTATTGAATAGAAAGTCTTTCTAAAATTGCGCTCCTCTTCAATACGAGCTTCCTCTTCAACCATGTTTCTTCTTCGAGGTGCACACCCTGCCTCTGGATCGAAAGGTTCTAGATTCCCTTCGCCTCTTTGAAGCCTGCCTCTTATTAGCATACAAACATGCAATTCACATCTAAAAAGCCCTGCTCTGATACCACTTGATCCAGGATGTTTTCGCTTATATATGTATTGAAAAGAATTGCATATCAAATTGCAGCTTAACACATAAATGTGCACATTCGAAAATAAGAAGAAAACACATAAAAGGCATAAAAGAGAACACCAAGGCTTGATAACAGAGTTCGTCCAATTTGGACTATGTCTCCGGGCCCAGCTCAACAATGGGGAGGCCTTTCTTATTAAATGGCATGAATAAACAAAATTACATTCATCAATTTGTCCATAAAGAGGCTTATACCTCCAATCTTCCTGATGGCTATGAAATGAATGCCTGAGATGGCGTGGTGTGTAGCACCAAAGCTTCCCGTAGTTGTAGAAGGGGATGGAATTGTGTAATTGTTCAAAACAGATCAATAATTGCTCTCAATCTCTGTGAAATAGCATACTGCAACCATAAAAATGCCTCCTTCCATGCTCTTCAATTGATCCCTTTTTATAATGGTTTCTCAGACAAAATCCCATGTAAAATGGGGCTTGTCTGGCTAATAAGAGAGGTTGGTAGAGGAGAAGTATCAACGAGTGCAACCGTCCCTAAAATGGTCTCTTATCATTTAAAATGATAACACCTCAAAAATCCCGCATTCACTAAGAAATCCGCCAAAATCCGTTTACCCGGATTTCAAATATTATTGAATCGGGCATAGAACCTGTATCGGGTCCGCGCTAAAGTCACATATCAGCATATCGCTATGTCCCTGTCTTGGTCCTTGGGAATGACCGATGGCTGATGGCCGATATCGACGTCGGCCAATCGCATTGGCACCCCGCACATATATCGCCCCGGCAGTCTGTTGGAGGTTCCGTCGATCGGTGTATTGCTGATCTGACTGCCCGATCGCCGATATATCTTATACATATATATATGACCACTGATTGCGATTGCCTCTGATCCACTGATCCGATCTGATCGGAGATCGGTGATTAGGGTTCCATGGCCCCAATGTTTAAGTCTGCCCTCATGCAACCTCTGATTGCGATTTGCCTTTAAGGCTTTAAGACCCATTTCTAAAGGAAATTCCTCTTTTTCTTAAGGATTGAGGAGCCCTTATTTTTGTAATAACTTCATCATCCGGACTCGGATTGAAGTACTGTTTGTGTCATTGGAATCAGGAAGACGAGATCTACATTTTGGTCTTGAGTTGACTTCATTCCAATCATTTAGATTTTTGAGTTTCCATGCCATTATATCTGAAGATCCACCTGGATCACCAGGATAGCTCTGTCGATAATAGTGGTATCTTCCCTTCCTAAACTCTTGCCAAAATTTTAAGAATAGGTATAACCTCCTTAGCAAAAGTATCCAAAGGAAAATGAGTAGGCTCCAAAGGTAGATGCTTCCCAGCAAGCATTAAAAGGAAATTCAATTGAGCATAATTCGACCCAGATAAGTCTTGGAAGGTTGAAAATAGAGTTTCTTCTGAGAAAGGAGTATAAGAACTTGAGGAAGGAAAAACATAATTCTTTCTGGATCAAAAGGGAAGACACTTGAAAAATATTTTCACCTAATTTGTTCATAACAAAACATTTTTGAGGATAGAGGGAAAAAACTAGCCAATATATGAATTCTAGGAACATATGGTTTTGAGGAATCATGGCAACTAAAACATGTGAACTAACAATAGAAACATATACAAGATACTCAACTTGGTTGAGAAGAACATGCTGGTAAATGTCTATGTAATTAATGAAGCAAACTGGGTCAAATATATTCCTTTCAGTGTCCATTAATGGAATATGGGAAGAAGAATTTTCTAAAATGGCTTTCTTTGACATTTTGATAATCTTGGATGTTAAAGATATCACGCAAATACCTGAGTAGTGGTGGGTGGTGCTGGTTGGAGCTGCAATTTGTACAATTGGATCCACAAATGCAGGAGAAAGGGCCAATGACAAATGGAATGAGTAGAAGAAACGAGATTTTATAGAGAAAATGGAATAATGGTTGGGAAAAATGGAATTAAATGTGAATGTGGGAAATTTTAATTGATAAAATGGTGATAAGATGGACGAGGTGATAGATGACGTGGTCAATGAGGTGGTGGAGGGGTACGATGACAGGTGATCACAGAGCAGTGGTAGAATAGATACATGGCACCCGTGCTTGCTTGCCGACGTAATATAGGGGTAGACTCCTACACAGAGGAAATCCGATGGAGTCCCCCCGTGGCATTCCAACTGAGGAGAAAGATGTTGATATATTGACAAAGGCATTTTCAAGAAGTAAATTTGAATTCCATAGGTGCAGGATACAGGTGGTGAAAAATCCCTTTCTTACTAAGAGGTAGTCTTAGAAAATGTAGCAAGAAAGGCTCAATTTGACTTTAGCCTTAGTCAAATTTCCACATCAGTAGTACAACTTGGAGGTATTTAACTAGTGTGACATGGTTCTTGTCACTGACTTAGATCAGCAAATTCAAGCTAGTGGGCTTGGAGTTCAGTCATGCATGTGTTGATTGCTAAATTTTAGCAATTGAGTTCAGTTATTTTCAGTTGTACTCATTTAACTGACCTCTAACGATTAGTAGATTCAATTTAAGGTCAGTTGTACAGTGAGGCAATAATCTAACTCAGATATATTCCAGTTAACTGATTAATCAACCCAAAATAGCCCATACATGCATGGAATTCAAATTACTCAGCTGGAGTGGAGGAGACAAAGGTTAGTCTAACATTAATTATATACTAGTTGAGTGTACAAGTTTTGTATGCAGTCAAGAGATCAATTCCTTGGGAATTTTACAAGGAAATAGGGACTTCCCTATTGTTTATGAGCTTGAATTAACTCAAAATTGCGCAAGAAAATAGGAGGCTAGAGGAGGAAAAAATTAAATAAGTGTTGGCCAAAGGTTCTCATTCAGCAAAGAGAACAATTTTTCTTTCGAGGTGGTACTCAGAGCTAGAGCATGCAATTGTAATAGTTTCTCTATTCAACTGATTAATGAAAAGAGGCATGAGGGATTTTTCCCAATTGGGTTCCCCTAGAAATCATTGTGTACTTGTGGTTGTAACACCCTCCTCACACATCTACCAAAGCAACCGGCTAACCGAGGTAAACATGCGACGAGAGGCCACTATGATATGATTTGACATCCTAAGTCATGTTAAGGAAGTGGAAATGACGGAAACACACCATACAGACATTAATCATCAGCTATAGGACTCTCAGGAACCAATCCAATACTTTAGACAGCTTGCCTTGGGATTCCACTGAGCTTTTGGACAATTTAAGGCTTAGTCGCTCCCATGCTATAAGCATGAGTACGACCAACAACCCAAAGTTGCTCTCAGAGGCTTGCCTGCCAGCAACCAGAGACCAAAATTGTCAGTGCTATGCTAGTGACTCTAGGATTTGAGCCACTTTTTTAGGCCCAGAGCCCAAGTCACTACCCAGAAATGAACCATTTCTTCATATCAGTAAAATAACATGGAAATGACAATATTAAAGAAAATACTTGTTCAAGACCTTGACTGGACCCCTACTAGCCATGCTAGGCATTTCATCAAACATACTGCAAATATGTAATCTACAGGTGTAGTTAACATGTCTGAGCATAGGGGTCTTGTACTTAGTTGAGAATCGCTAAGAACCATTAATGCCTCAACATATCAATTTCCATTCCATCCATTAGGTCATAGATACATTGATCATTCAATTACAAGTAAAACATAATGAGAGCCACACATGGCTGCTGTCATAAAAAACATACATAACCAACATAATAGTGGCAGAAATACTCATGAAATTACAGCCATATGGACCACATACAATTCATCAAAATTTTCATAGAAATACAAGGATAAGTAACCTTTCAGTAATGATGCAAAATCCAAACCTGGGATGAGACTTCCACGTTCCACCCAACCGTAGAATGGCTGAGCCAAATCTCTCTTCAATCATTCACTCCTGTGCCATATTCCAAGCATGAATGTGGGATCTCATAGAACACATCAATCAAAAATCATCCAAGGTTTCTCAAGGCCATCTACATCAACCCATCAAACAGTGATTCCACCTCATAGTCAGACATCACAAAACCATCATCAGATTGGTCTCCATCCAAGTCTCCTAGGGCTTCCATAGCATTTGTTCCAACCAAGGCTTCCAAGACTAGTAACTCAACCCACCAAGGGTTTTCCAAAGCGTTTGTCCAACCAAGGCTCCCAGGACTAGTATCTCAACCCAATCTATTATAGGGCTTTCAAGAACTAATAACTCAACCCAAGCTTAGGAAACATGAGAACCAAAAAAAAACGAACCATGAAAGTAAACCCACAATCACCATGGCTATCTAGGAAATGACAAGGCTAGGCAATCCACTGTCAATCTAGGAAATACTCCATGCCAATGACAGATCACAACCAAGAAACCACATGCATGTGTCATGGATTCCAAAAATAGTGAAGGAAACATACATGCAACTTGGTACTTGCAATAAAATTTGATGTAATTGTTGATCCTGGTGCCTTCTTGTGCTTTCCTGCTCTTCCTTTGCCTTCTTGCTCCAAAAATCCAAGTATGCAACACCCACCAAGAGTGCTCCAAGAAAACTCTAAGTCTCCAAGAGTTTGCTAGAGAGAGAGAATAATGAGAGAGCTCCAAAACTGAACTGACCAAAGGTTACCAATTGATCCTCTGAAGCCTTTTTATGAATGAGGCCTCTATTTTCTTCATTTTCAATTATTTTCCTTTGATTTCCTCTTCACATGCAACCTGTGACCTTTCACCACCCTTTTCTCCTAATTTCCATTATTTTCATAAATAATTGTGCCAAAAATGCCATTTTTCCTTTCCAAAGCCTTAGCCATTGCCTTTGTCAATTTCCTTAGCCATAAACAATCAGAAGTGATCCTCATCACTAGGATTCTACCCAACATTCAACTTGGAATAAGTGTCCCATCATCTGTGGTTATTATTTTTCCTTTATTTACTTTTATTACATGGACTTTTCACGAGGGTTGTTATAGAACCCTCCCCCTTGGGGGAAGACCATCCTAAGTGTTCAACACAACCTATAACCACAAAAATGTTGTAAGAAAAATATAATATTGATGGAACTTTATAACTTAGCTTGATGCAATATTTACAATGATCACCCTATTGGAAAACAACCAACATAATAACATGATATCATAACAACATACCGCATAGTGGAGCTTTATAACATAGCCCATGGCGGTATTTACATCCATATACATATGTACATAAACCAACATCATCAAAACATATACCAAAACATATACCAAAGCATATACCAAAATCACACCAAAACACCAAGCCAAAACTGCTTTGCCTCAACCGGCAAACAAGGAAGGATACATAGCCTGCATATGATCCACCATCTCCCATGTAGCTTCATTGGGCCCAAAGTGCTTCCACTGCACCTTAACTTGCTTAATTTCTTGGTTCCAGAGCATGAGCACCTTTTTCTGCAATATACATTGAGGCTTCGACTGAAATTCTCCATCTGGTTCCACCTGCATTACAGACTAGTCAATCACATGATCAGCATCCTTAACATACTTCTTAAGCAAAGATACATGGAAAACAACATGGAATTTTGACTGTCGGAGGCAGTGTAAGTCGATAGGCTACTGGCCCAATCCTCTCAACGATACTGAAGGGTCCACAAAACATGGTGCCAGCTTGGCACAAGATCTAATTCGCAAGGAGCTCTTCTTTGGTTTGATGCACAAGTACACATGTTCCCCAACCTGGAACTCCTTGAACAACCAGTTCCTATCTGCATAACTCTCCTGCCTATCATGTGTTTCCTTTAGATTCTTCTTGATCACCTAGATTTCCTGTTCCATTTCCGCCAACATATCTAGTCCAATCAACACCTTGTTAACCGGATCACTCCAACTGATGGGATTGTTGCAACTCTACCCATACAATGCCTCAAAAGGACTCATCCTCAATGATTCCTGATAATTGTTGTTGTATGAAAACTCTACCAAAGGGAGATACTCTTCCCACTTCCTCTGTTGATGCATCACATACATCCTCAACATGTCCTCTAATATCTAGTTGACCCTCTGTGTCTGTCCATCTGTTTGCAGATGATAAGTTGTGTTGAAATCCACCTTTATGCCAAAACCTACAAATAACTCCTTCCAAAACCTGGAAGTGAACTTCGCATCCCTGTCTGACATAATCTTCTTCGTAACACTGTGTAGTCTAACCACATCTTGGATGAATACATATGCTACGTTTCTAGTTGAGAATGTAGACTTCACCGAAATGAAATGTGAAACCTTCGCCAACCTGTCCATAATAACCATAATGGAATCATGTTGTCTCACTGTCTTTGACAACCCTATGATGAAGTCCATGGAAATGAATTCCCATTTCCACTTTGGAATCACAATTGGTTGTAGCAATCCACCTGGATTTTTACATTTAGCTTTCACTCGCTGACAATTGAAACATCTAGCCACAAACTCCACTACATCCCTCTTCTTTTTCGACTAATAATAAAATTTCTTCACTGAAATTTATGTCTTCTGATAACCTGGGTGACCTGAATAAGGTTTCACGTGAAACTCCCTTAAGATCACCTTCTTGAGCTCACCATTATCCAATACATATATCCTATCTCGGAACTTGACCAACCCATATGTTGTAAGACAATAATCCATACCTTGTGCACCTGCACTTGCACCTGTACTTGTACCTACACTTATACCTGTACCTGCACCTATACCTATACATGTACCTACACTTGTACCTATACCTGCACCTGCACCTGTACCTATACCTATACCTATACTGCCACCTGTAATTGTACCTACACTTGTACTTGTACCAGCATCCTACTGCAACCTATGCACAATCTCCATCTACCTGACATCCTACTGACCCGCTTGCAAGATCCTATCCTATAATTTTGTCCCATAGGAGCTCATGGCTACTAACTGATTTACCTATACATGTATGCTGAGAACATCTACCACCCTGTTCTCTTTACCTTTGATGTACCTGATCTCGAAATCAAACTCATTGATCGTGGCCAACCATCTAGCTTGCCTGGCGTTCTAATTCAGCTGGTCAAACAAATACCTCAATCCAATGAGATCACTCATAAATACAAATCTCCCTCCAAGAAGATTGTGTCTCCACATCTTCAATGCATGTATGATCGTAGCTAACTCAAGATCATGCGTCGGGTAGTTCTTCTCATGCTCATTTAATTTCTGGGACTCATAGCATACCACTTGTCCATCCTACATAAGGACTCCACGAAGCCCTCTCTTGCAACCATCTATGCATACCTCAAACTCTTTATTCGGATCTGCAATACGTAGCACTGGTGCATGTGTCAACAACTACTTAAGCTGCTCAAAGCTAGCCTCGCACTCCTCTGTCCATTCGAACTTCTTACCTTTCCTTTGCAATGATGTGATAGGATAAACAATCTGTGAGAAGTTCCTAATGAACCTCCTGTAGTAGCCTGCCAAACCCATGAAGGATCTCACCTCATCCACACTCTTAGGAGCTACGCACTCCATGATGGAGCTTATCTTCTCTGGATCTATTGCAATGCCTTCCTTGACAACATGTCCCAAGTAGTGTACAATAGTCTGAAAGAAACTACACTTGTTGAGTTTAACATACAACTGATGCTCTTTCAATAAACTCAACACTGCTGCTAAATTCTCGACATTTTCTTCCTCATTTTTAGAATATACCAGTATATCATTAATGAACACAATAACAAACTTATCCAAATATGGATGCAACACACTATTCATCAAGAACATGAATGTAGTTGGAGCATTAGTTAAGGCAAATGGAACAACAACGAACTCATAATGCCCATACCTGGTCCGAAACGCAATCTTGTAAATGTCCTCCTCTTTGATGCATACCTGATCGTATATGGATCTCAAGTCAATCTCCAAGAACATTGATGCTCCCTTTAGTTGATCGAATAAGTCACCAATCCTCGGTAAATGGTACTCGTTCTTGATAGTCACCTTGTTCAACTACCTATAATCAATGCATAATCTGAGTGTTCCATCTTTCTTCTTTACTAATAATACCGGTGCACCCCATGGTGATACACGACTTAATTTATTTGTTGTCCAACATTTCCTTCAGCTGCAATTCTAACTCAACCAACTCAAGTGTGCTCTTTCTGCAAGGTGCTTTTGATGCTAGAGCTGCCCCTGGCACTAACTCAATAGAAAAGTATACCTCCCTATGAGGTGGAAACTCTGTAATGTCCTCAGGAAATACGTCCTTGAACTGTTGTAAAACTGGGTAACTTTTCATCACATCTGCATCCTCAACTTCCTTACCCTTATCACTAAAAACGTGCATTGCAAATAACTTACACCCTTTCCTACGACTAAACTTCGCTTTCATAGTTGTCACCATCCTCACTGATGTAGCTTTCTTCTTACCCTGTAAGACTCTTGGCTCTCCATTATCATCAACACACTCAATGGATTTATCATAACAGTCTACCTTGGTTCTATGAAGATACAACCAGTCCATTCCCAACAACATATTGTATGAACCCAACGGTAATACATTCAAATGTGTTGCTGTAGGCATACCATTCAAATCAAATGCACAAGCTCTTACCAATGATGAACTCGTTTCTTTATACCTATAGCCAACTGTACTAACCAAGGCTTTACATGTAATTCCCTACTCAAACCAAACTTTTCCACCAAGTCAAGACCAACATAGCTATAATTAGATCTAGGGTCAATCAAAATAGAAATAACTTGATCACAAATCTTACCGTCCATCTCAATGATAGATGCCTGATGATCTGCATGTTTGTTATCCAATGTTGCATAGATACGTGGAATACTCTGACCAACATCCCCAACAGTCTGTGCCTCCTACGCACTGTATATCTAAGGTCTACCACCCTGCGGGCAATCTCTCCTGCGATGATCCTTGCCACAAACCCAACACTCTATAGGCTTCCAGCCTGTCTCCTTGTTCTGTTCTCCTGATCGGAATCGTTATCTTCTATATGGTGCATTGAACTTCTTAGGTAATGTGAAATTCTCCTTGTTACCTGTATCCTGAGGTCTTGCTCTCTTTCTGTCCCATTTTCCTTTGTTCTTTGTATTACCTCTCCAGTTTGGCTTAGTCTCGGTTCAACGCTTCGATTATTCATAGCAATGCCTTATCTTCCGAATGGCCTCCTCCAACGATATAGGCTCATCGAACTCAATTCTATCTTTAAATGCAACCGTTAACCCACTAATGAACCTCTGAATCTTGACCTTTTCCTTTGTGAGATAAGGCACATACCTTAGTAACTCCAAGAACCTACTAGTGTACTCATCATCTGTCATGGAACCCATCTTTAGCTCATAAAAATATTTTGCTATGTCATCAAAGTATCTCTCTGACAAATAATTCTTCTTGAATAGCCGCTCAAAGTCACTCCAAGTCAAATCCTCCTCATGAATGCATCTAACATTCTTCACATATTCCCACGAAATGTCTGCTTTACCTTTGAGACTAAATGTAACCACTCTAGCTGTCATGTTCTCTGAATAGTCATGCAACCTGAATAGTTTCTGCATGCCAAGCAACCATGCCTCTACATCCCATGGTTTCTTCATCTCTCCATCAAATGTTGGTGGCTTTGCTTTCTTAAACTCATCCGGCAAGTATCCCCTATCACTCCTCTTGTAAGGATGATAATGATGACGATCATGGTGCTTATCTGAATCAGAACTAGAATCGTATATGTGTCTATCCCTTCTCCTATCCAGAGTGTCCAACCATATGCCTTCTTTGATTATGTCATAGCTATCTGATCTGTGACCACCATGTGACCGACTACCATATGCTCCATTAGTTCTATCCTCCTACTCATAAATGATCCGACATGGTCCATGTCACTGCAAATTTGACAAACTCTAAAGTATTACTGCACTTACCTCTACTTGTTTCTCCTGTGCCTATATGATTCTATAATTATCTGCCTTACAACTCCTTATTTCTTTCTTTAAGCTTCTTAGTGTAACTGCCAAATCGAAAGGGTTCCCAACACCATACTTCTCTTCAGATGCATAGGGAGAGTCTTTGTAGTCAAACATCTTGCTAGCCATTTGATATTTCTTCATGTAAGGTGTATATTGTGAGCGAAACCAAATCACAATAAACCAACGTACCTTAGTATGGCTCGAAGATGATACCTTGTTTGCAAGATCAACAAATTAACATGATACATGTATAACATAATCATAACAACATATAGAAACATAAAACATAAGCATACGACCATGAAAATTTCATTCTAGCTAGGGTCTAGTCATCAGTGGATCACCTCAACAACAACACACACCATGACCTCATGCATGAAAACCACCATCATTATATCACCATACACTTGACCACATGCAAACATGAACATGCATAAGCAATGCATAACCATCCAACACATATGCGTAAACATGTATGATCAAGTGTGAATGAACAATTCTTGAAATCAAACTGCAAGAATGATGCATGCAACCAAGCATACAAGAATGTAACCAAACATGCAAGAATGTAACCAAGCATACTACAACAATACATGTATGCGA
Organism: Pinus tabuliformis; assembly: GCA_031772625.1. Taxonomy (NCBI): domain Eukaryota; kingdom Viridiplantae; phylum Streptophyta; class Pinopsida; order Pinales; family Pinaceae; genus Pinus; species Pinus tabuliformis. Next base: position 524,180,419 of record CM062813.1, on the reverse strand, counting down.
CATAAATCGACATGCAACCAGTCATACACTCACAATGATGCATTCCACAAAAACACCTCAAATTTCACATGAAGACATCACTGCAACCATGAAAAACATCATGCAAATTCAACAAGCACATGGAATACAAGTGTGAGAGACACACATGCAACTGACATGCATGCATGACCAACATATAACCCACCGAATCCGAGGGGTGAACCATGCTCTGATACCACTTTGTAACACCCTCTTCCCACATCAACCGAAGCAATCGGCCAGCCAGGGTAAACATGCGATGAGAGGCCACTATGATATGATTCAACCTCTTGAGTCACAATAAGGAAGTGACAGAAACACACCATACAGACATTAATCATTAACTACAGGACCCTCATGAACTAATCAAATAATTTAGACAACTTTCCTTGGGGTCCCACTGAGCTTTTGGAACATTTAAGGCTCAGTCGCTCACATGCTATAGGCATGAATGCGACCAACAACCCAAAGTTGCTCTCACAGGCTTACCTGCGAGTGACCAAAGACCAAAATTATTAGTGCTATGCCAAAGACTCCGAGATTTGAGCCATGTTTTCAGGCCTAGAGCCCACGTCACTGCCCAGAAATGAACCATCTCTTCATATCAGTAAAATAACATGGAAATGACAGTATTAAAGCAAATACTTGTTCAATACCTTTACTAGACCCCTACTAGCCATGACAAGCATTTCATAAAACATATTGCAAATATGTAATCTACAGGTGTAGTTAACAATTTTGAGCATATGGGTCTCATACTTAGCTGAGAATAGCTAAGAACCATTGATGCCTCAACACATCAACTGCCTTCCATCCATTAGGTCATAGATACATTGATCATTCAATTACAAGTAAAACATGATGAGAGCCATGCATGGTTGTTGTCATAAAACAGATACATAACCAACATAAGAGCAACAGAAATACTCATGAAAGTACAACCATATGGACCACATACAATCCATCAAAAACATAGCTACCGATCAAACGGGAACTATTACTTCAAAATGGGTACTCGAGCCCAAAAATCCAAAAAAATCATGAAAAAACACCTTGAAATCGAAAAGTGTTGATGTCGGAATAATTTTTTTTTTTTTTTTTTAAATAACAGTAAAAAACAATGAAAGCCATTTTGTTTGGTGCAAAAAACACCTTGAAATCGAAAAGTGTTGATGCTAGAATAACGTTCTTTTTTCAAGGTATATTTTCAACACTTTTTAGTAATGACATTAAAAACAAAATATCGTGACTCTGAAAAACTTTAAATTTCCAATGATTTTCAAGCATGACATTAACGATAAAATATCACGTCTTTGAAAACCCTTAAAATTCCAACGATTTTCAAGCATGACATTAAATTTAAAATATCACTTCTTTGAAAAACCTTAAAATTCCAACAATTTTCAAGCATGGTGCTAAGAAAAAATATTTATAGTTTTTTTCAACCATAACATTAAAGATAAAATATCACGACTTAGAAAAACATTAAAAATCTTGACAATTTTTCAACAATGGAATTAAAATCAAAGATTATGACTACAAAACAATCTTAAATTTTCAAAATATTTTAAGCATGACATTATGGAAAAAATTTATGAATAAAAAAACTTAAAAAATGAACACTTGAATGAAAGAGCTATTATACCAAGAGCAATTTTTTTTAAAATGCTAAATGTATAGCGATTCTGAAATCTTAGCCTAAGACAACTTGATACATTGCGAAAAAAAAATAATTTAAAAATCAAGTATCAAATTGAAATGTAGTGTAGGTGAGCTCAATCCATTGTAATGAAAACTTAAAGACCAACCATGAAATTAACACATTGTGGGGTAGACTCAATTCATTATAATGAAAAATTTAAAATCAACTATCAAATTGCACATAATGGGATTGGATTGCTAGACAAGCATCGACACATACCTTACAAAACAAATATATATATAAGAAAGATACAAAAAAAATAATAAAAAATCAAATATTGAAAAAAATAAAAAATGAAAGTAATAAAACATAGAAAACATGACAAAAAAAAATCAAATATAAAAACTATATAGAAATGCAAAAATTCAAATATTGAAAAAAAAATACAAAAAATCAAAAGAAAACAAAAATTCAAATATTAAAAAAAAAACATCAAAAAAAAATTAAATATAAAAAATATATAGTAATGACATGAAAAAAAACAGACTATAAAATGTAAAAAAATTAACCATACCATATAAAAAAAAAAAGAAAAAAAAAGAAAAAAATAAAAAAAAAACCAAATGAAAAAAAAAAATTAAATTAAAAATTACAAAAGTAAAATACATTAAAAAAATTAAAAACTTAAAAGAAAAAGAAAAAGAAAAAAAAAAAAATAAAATAAAATAAAATAAAATTCACTAGCGACCACCAGGCCCAACTAGCCAATGATGGCAAATGGACGATCCATGAAAAAATAGAAAATAAAAATCATAAAATATATGAAAATAAAAAACAAAAAAACCATTAAAAAAAAATCAAAATTAACATGAAAAATTTAAATAAATAAAACAAAAAATAAAAAAAAAAATATATAAATATATATATATATATATATATATATATAAAGACCATTTTAAGCTAAAAAATAAAAATAAAAACATCAGTTAAAAAATGTTAAATAATTATTGAAAAAAAAATATCAAAATAATTAAAAAGATAAATTTAAAATTAAAATTAAAAAAATTAAATTATATTTTCAAATTTAAATTATAAAAAAATTTAAAATTTAAAACTTAAAATAAAAAATATTTAAATTAAAAAAAAAAGGGACAATGACAAAATATAACCTTGCCCCCCTCCCTTCGCTCCCCTCTCGCCTCCCCCATCCAGCCCCCATCCCACCCCTCGCCATCACTTCCCTCCCCTCCCCACTCTCGGCCCTCCCTTTACCCCCCTTACTGCCTCCCCTCCCCACTCTCGGCCCTCCCTCTACCCCGCTTACCGCCTCCCCTCCCCGCCCAGGCTCCCAACGAACACGCAATAGGCCGTAGTCTGATTCCTAGAATCGGCTTGCGTCCTTTTGGCCGCTGGCTGGGGGCTCGGACGGGGAGGGGAGAGGGTAAGGGGGGGAGGGGGATGGCCGAGAGTGGGGAGGGGTGGCGGGTGAGGGCGGCGGTTGGGATGGGGGCCGGTGGGGGGGCAAGGGAGAGGGGAGCGGAGGGCGGCGGGTGGGTGGGGTGCAAGCCGGGTAGGGGAGGGGAGAGGAGAGGGGAGTGAGGGGGGTGACGGAGGGGAGAGGAGTGGATGCCGAGAGGGGGAGGATTCGGGAGGGGGGTGAGGGTCGGGGGTGTGGTGGAGGCCAGGTGGGGGAGGCGAGGGAGGACAGTGAGGGCGGGGAGTGGGGTGAGGATCGGGTAGTGCAAGGGTCGGGATGGGGGGTCAGGGCTGGCAGTGGGCCGAATTTGTTTTTAAGTGTTATATATATATATATATATATATATATATATATATATATATATTCCTTTTTTTAATTTTAAATTTAATTGTTTTGTTTTTAAATTGTTTTTTAAATGGTTTTTTTTAATTGTTTTGAATTTATTTTTTTAATGTTTGTTTTGTTTTTGTTTTTATTTTTGTTGTTGTTGTTGTTGTCATTTTTTTTTTTTAGTTTTAATTTAACAAAAAAAAAAAAAAAAACTTAAATTTTTAATTTATTTTATTTTATATTTTATATTTTGTTTATTCAAATGATCTAATTTAAATATTTTTATTTTTTATTTTTTATTTTATTTTAATTATTATTATTATTATTTCTTAATTTTTTATTTTTTAACTTAAAAAAATGTTTTTACATTTTTTTTTGTGGATGAATTTGTTTTTCTTTAAATTATATATTTTTTCTTTTAAAAAATCCTTTTTTTCACTAATTTTTTATTCAATTTTTACGAGTTAATTTTGGCTTTTTTTAAAACATTTTTATAGGTTTTTTGTTTTTCCTTTTTTTATATATTTTTTGTATTTTATTTTTTTTGTTATGTTTTTTATATTTTATTACTAACATTTATTATGTTTTATGTTCTCTTAATTTTTTTTCCATGTTTTTTTATTTTTATTTTTGTTTTTATGTTTTTTAATTTTTTGTTATGTTTTTTTTCTATGTTTTTTTTTATATATTTTTATGTTTTATTGCTATCATGTTTTTAATATTTTTATTTTGTCATGCTTTATGTTTTATTTTTATGTTTTTATGTTTTTTCTTACATTTTTATAGGTTTTTTGTTTTTTGTTTTTTAATATTTTTTTGTATTTGATTTTTTTTGTCATGTTTTTATTATTATTTTTTGTCATGTTTTATTGCTAACATGAAAATCACCAACATTTAAAAAAAAATTATCCACACTTAATTCATTAGAAAATTTAAAGTGTCAAAAATATGCTTAAAAAAAGTGTATCCTGGCATCACCACTTTTCAAAATCGGGTGATTTTTTGCTACCTCAAAAAAATGGGTATCATTTCACTTTCTCGTTTGATCGGTAACTATGTTCAAAATGCTCATAGAAATACAAAGAGAAATAACCTTTCATTAATGATGCAAAATCCAAACTCGGGATGGGACTTCCACGTTCCACCCGACCATAGATTGGTTGAGCCAAATCTCTCTTTATCCATTCACCACGTGCCATATTCCAAGCATGAATGTGGAATCTCATAGAACACATCAATCAAAACTCATTCAGGGCTTCCAGAGGCCATCCACCTAAACCCATCAAACAATGATTCCACCTCACAGTCAGACATCACAAAACCATCATCAAATTGGTCTCCCTCCAAGCCTTCCAGGACCTCTAGAGCGTTCGTTCCATCTAATTCTTCCACGAATATTAAATCAACCCACAAATGCCTTCGGGCTTCCAAAGTGTTTTTCCAACCAAGGTTTCCGGGACTAGTAACTCAACCCACCAAGGGCTTCCAGAGCGTTTTTCCAACCAAGGCTCCCAGCACTAGTAACTCAACTAAAGCTGTTATAGGGCTTCCAGAGCTTTTGTCCAACCAGGGCTTCTAGGAACTAATAACTCAACCCAAGCTAAGGAAACATGAGAACCAATAAAAAACAAACAATGAAAGTAAACCCACAATCGCCATGGCTATCCAGGAAATGGCAAGGCTAAGCAATCCACTGTCAATCTAGGCAATCCTCCATGCCGATGACAGATCACAGTCAAGAAACCGCATGCATGTGCCATGCATGCCAAAACTAGTGAAGGAAACATACATGCAATTCGGTAGCTGCAAGCAAATTTGATGTAGATGATCAAATGCCTTCTCGCGCTATCCTGCGCTTCCTTTGACTTCTTGCTCCAAAAATCCAAGTATGCCACGCCCACCAAGAGTGCTCCAAGAAAACTCTAAGTCTCCAAGAGTATGCGAGAGAGAGAGAGAAGGAGAGATAGAGAGAATAATGAGAGAGCTCCCAAACTGAGGTGACCAAAGGTTACCAACTAATACTTTGAAGCATTTTTAATTGAGGCCTCCATTTTCTTCATTTTCCATTATTTTCCTTCAGTTTCCTTCTCACATTCAACATGTGACCTTTCACCTCCATTTTCTCATAATTTCCATTATTTTCATGAATAATTGTGCCAAAAATTCCATTTTGCCTTTCCAAAGCCTTGGCCATTTCCTTTGCCAATTTCCTTAGCCATAAACATCACAAGTGATCCCCATAACTAGGATTTTTCCCAACATTCAGCTTGGGATAAGTGTCCCATCATCCGTGGTTATTATTTTGCCTTTATTTATTTTTATTACATGGAATTTTCACCAGGGTTGTTACAATGGTTTTGCTTGTTGCATGTCTATGCATGTTGTTCTAAATTGTGATTTTCATTCCACAAATTAATGGAGTAGAATTTGGGTCTATTGATTTCAATTCGTTTTCTTGAGTAGTTGCAATTTCTATCAAATTTCTACAATAAACACAGCTCAATGCAATATTTACAATGACACACACACACACACACACACACACATAGACACCTAAGTACATTTTCTTCAAACAATAAATAAAGAAGGATGTAATGTTTGCATCTAATCCACCATCTCCCATGTAGTTTCGACTGGGAGGAGAGAAGAGAGGGGAGGGCGATGGCTGACGGTGGGGAGGGCGGTGAACGCCAGGACGGGGGTGAGGGTCGGGGGTGCGGTGGAGGTCAGGTGGGGGAGGGCAGGGAGGACGGTGAGGGCGAGGAGTGGGGTGGAAACCGGGTGGCACAGGGGCCGGGAGGTGGGTGAGGGCAGGGAGTGGGCCGAACTTTTTTTTGAAGTGTTTTCTTAATTGCTTTTTTTATTTTTATTTAATTGTTTTGTTTTTAAATTGTTTTTTTAATGGTTTTTTTTTAATTGTTTGCTTTTTAAATTGTTTGTTTTTTAAATTGTTTTAAATTATTTTTGTTTTTTAAATTGTGATTTTTTAATTGTTTTTATTATTTTTTTTTAATTGTTTTTTAATTGTTTTTATTAGTTAATTATTTTTTAATTGTTTGAATTTTTTTAATGTTTTTATTTTTATTTTTTTAATTTAATTTAATTTCTTTTTTTTTATTTATTTGTTTATTTATTTATTTAATTTAATTTTTATTTATTTATTTTTTATAATTTTTTTTGGTAATTATTTTAAGGGTTTTTTTTGTATTAAGATTTTTTTTTTTTTTTTTTTTTTTTTTAACTTAAAAAAAATGTTTTTGTTTTTTTCGTGGATCAATTTGTTTTTCTTTAAATTACATATTTTTTTTTAAATCATTTTTTAATTATTTTTTTAATTTATTTTTTATTTTTTTATTTTTGCGAATTAATATTGGTTTTTTTTTAAACATTTTTATAGGTTTTTTTTCCTCTTTTTTTATATATTTTTTTGTATTTGATTTTTTTTGTTATGTTTTTTATATTTATATTTTTATGTTTTGTGACTAACATGTATTATGTTTTATGTTTTGTATTTTATATTTTATATTTTTTTTTGTCATGTTTTGTTATTTTTATTTTTGTTTTTATGTTTTTTATTTTTGTTATGTTTTTTTTTATATATATTTTTATGTTTATTACTAACATGTTTGTTCGTTTTGTTTTTTTGTAGGTAAGCACCCACGGGGGATTTCAACCAGTGACCTATCGCAAGGAGTACCTTAACGGTGCACCCATTCAAAGTCAATCCAAAGCCCCTGTGGGCATGTTTTTATTATTTTTATTTTTGTCATGCTTTATGTTTTATTTTTATGTTTTATGTTTTTTTTTTTTAACATTTTTATAGGTTTTTGTTTTTTTTTTTAATATATTTTTTTGTATTTGATTTTTTTTGTTATGGTTTTATTATTTTTATTTTTATGTTTTATTACTAACACGAAAATCACCAACATTTAAAAAAAATTATCCACACTTAATTCATTAGAAAATTTAAAGTGTAAAAACTAAGCCCTCTAAACAAAAAGGGTTGATGCTCATCAACACTTTTCAAAATCAAGATGAAAATCACTAACAAAAAAGAAATGTTCACACTTGATACATAAAAAAATTTAAAGTGTCAAAAATAAACCCTTTAAAAAAATGTGTTGATGCTCCATCAACACTTTTCAAAATCAGCATGAAAATCACTAACATTTAAAAAAATGTGTTGATGTTGCATCAACACTTTTCAAAATCAGCATGAAAATCATTAACATCGAAAAAAAATGTTCATACTTGATACATAAGAAAATTTAAAGTGCCAAAAATATGCTTAAAAAAAAGTGTATTCTGGCATCACCACTTTTCAAAATCGGGTGATTTTTTGCTACCTCAAAAAAACGGGTACCAGTTCACTTTCTCGTTTGATCGGTAACTATGTTCAAAATGCTCATATAAATACAAGGAAAAATAACCTTTCATTAATGATGCAAAATCCAAACCCAGAATGGGACTTCCATGTTCCACACACCATAGATTGGCTGAGCCAAATCTCTCTTTAGCCATTCACCCCCATGCCATATTCCAAGCATGAATGTGGAATCTCATAGAACACATCAATCAAAACTCATCCAGGGCTTCCAGAGGCCATCCACCTAAACCCATCAAACAGTGATTCCACCTTACAATTAGACATTACAAAACCATCATCAAATTGGTCTCCCTACAAGCCTTCCAGGACTTCCAGAGCATTTGTTCCAACCAAGGCTTCCAGGACTAGTAAATCAACCCACGACTGCCTTTGGGCTTCCAGAGTGTTTTTCTAACCAAGGCTTCCATGACTAGTAACTCAACCCACCAAGGGCTTCCAGAGCGTTTTTCCAACCAAGGCTCCCAGCACTATTAACTCAACTCAAGTTGTTACAAGGCTTCCAGAGATTTTGTCCAACCAGGGCTTCCAAGAACTAATAACTCAACCAAAGCTAAGGAAACATGAGAACTAATAAAAAACAAACAATGAAAGTAAACTCACAATCACCATGGTTATCCAGGAAATGGCAAGTCTAGGTAATCCACTGCCAATCCAGGCAATCCTCTATGCCAATGACAGATCACAACCAAGAAACCACATGCATGTGGCATGCATGCTAGAAATAGTGAAGGAAACATACATGCAACTCAGTACCTGCAAGAAAATTTGATGTAGATGATGATCCCGATGCCTTCTCGCGCTTTCCTACTCTTCGTTTGACTTCTTGCTCCAAAAATCCAAGTATGCCATGCCCACCAAGAGTGCTCCAAGAAAACTCTAAGTCTCCAAGAGTATGAGAGAGAAAGAGAATAATGAGAGAGCTCCCAAACTGAAGTGACCAAAGGTTACCAACTGATCCTTTGAAGCATTTTTATGTGAGGCCTCTATTTTCTTCATTTTCCATTATTTTCCTTCAATTTCCTTCTCACATGCAACATGTGACCTTTCACCTCCCTTTTCTCCTAATTTCCATTATTTTCATAAATAAATGTGCCAAAAATTCCATTTTTCCTTTCCAAAGCCTTGGTCATTTCCTTAGCCATAAACAATCACAAGTGATCCCCATCACTAGGATTCTGCCCAACATTCATCTTGGAATAAGTGTCCCATCATCCGTGGTTATTATTTTGCCTTTATTTACTTTTATTACATGGAATTTTCACCAGGTTTGTTACAGTGGTTTTGCATGTTGCATGTCTATGCATGTTGTTCTAAATTGTGACTTTCATTCCACAAATTAATGGAGTAGAATTTGGGTCTCTTGATTTCAGTTTGTTTTCTTGAGCAGTTGCAATTTCTATCAAATTTCTATAATAAACACAACTTGATGCAATATTTACAATGACATAGACACACACACACACACAAACACCTAAGTACATTTGCTTCAAACAATAAATAAAGAAGGATGTAATGTCTGCATCTAAGCCACCATCTTCCATGTAGTTTCATCAGGCCCAAATTACTTCCATTTCATTTTAACTTGCTCTATTACTCAGTTCTGGATCATGAGATTCTTTTGTTGTAGGATACATTGAGGTTCTAACTAGAACTCTCCTTATGGTTCCACCTACAATACAAAATAATCAATCACATGATCAACATCCCATATATATATTTTAAGCAGAGAAACATGAAAAACATCATGGATTTTCATTTATGGAGGTAAAATAAGTCTGTATGCCACTGGTCCAATCCTATGAAGAATTTCAAAAGGCCCACAATATCGAGGTGCTAACTTGGTACAAAATCCAATCTTCAAGGAGATATTCTTGGTATTGATATGCAAGTACACCTGCTCTCTAACCTGAAACTCCTTGAATACTCTATGTTGATACACATAGCTCTTATGCCTATCATGTGCGACCTTCAAATTATTCTTGATAACCTGCATCTCTTACTCCATCTCTTTCAACATATTTGCCTGAATTAGCACCCTACTCACCGGATCACTCCAGTTGATAGGATTATTACAATTCCTCCCATAGAGAGCCTCAAATGGACTTATCTTCAAGGATTATTAATACCCATTGTTATAATAAAACTCCATCAGTGGAAGATACTCCTCCCACTTCCTTTATTGATGCATGCCATACATCCTTAACATATCCTCAAGGATCCTGTTGATTCTCTTTGTCTGTTCATCTGTCTATAGATGATAAGTTATACTGAAGGCTAAATTTTTCCCCAAGTCTGCAAACAACTCCTTCCAAAACCTGGAAGTGAACTTGCCATATTTATTTGATATAATCCTCTTGGGAACTCCATGCAACATCATTATCTCCTTAATGAAGACTTAAGCCACTTTACTTGCTAATTAGTAGACTTTACCATAATTAAGTGAGCTACCTTGCTCAACCTATCAACCACCACCATGATGGAATCATGTTTCCTTGATGTCCTTGGAAATATTTAAATGGAATCCATGGAAATGACCTCCCATTTCCATTCTGGAATCATAATAGGCTGCAACAAACCAACTAGATGCTTGTGTTGAGAAATGTAACTAGTTACTATCTTCATAATTATTGTACACATTTTAATATGTGTCCTATGTAAAAAACAAGAAAAGAAAAAGAAAAGTTATTATTATTATTAAAGTATGGGTTTCATGCTCATTATTGATGGTCTTCTAGGTAAAATCATGTTCTTCGTGCTTCTAGGGTTTGTTAGGTCTTAGGATTGATTTTCATGAGTCAAAGGTGTCAACATCATGTTTATAAGGCCCTTCTGGGAAAAATATATTTGTAAAAAGAATTATTTTGAGTCTAGAAAGTCCTGGAAGCTCCAAAAGTACAAGTCAGGCCTCGGAACATTAAGTCATCCTAAAGGAGGGAATTTGACCCCTTGAGAAGGTTATATAAAGAAGCATTTTGACCTCATTTGCACACACTCACTTCACAAGTTTGATATATCAATAACGAGTTTGATTTGAAGATGGGGAGCAGGAAGAAGGATGAGATGTCTTGTTTCTGGGCTCTATCTCTCACACGTGCGAAGATCTAGGGTTTTTGGTGTTGCAGAAGGAGATCGAAATTACAGGTTCGACTTGAAGTAGAACGAAGTGCAAAATATTTTTAGCTGGAAGGGAGAAAACCCTATATTGACCTCGTTGAACTTGGGAGAGTTGTCCTTCTCTAGGAAGGTATCAGAAGGAGGCCATACTAGAGTTTCCAAAGAAGCTACAATATTGAAATTGGTTGAAGTTGTAGTATTGAAGCTGGTGAGTCGAAGTTGCAGTATTGAAGTTGGTTGGTGTAGAATCAAGGAAAAGCTTGAGCAAGGGATGAATTGGTACTAAGAGAAGGACTTGGTTTGGGGTTTGGGTCTTTGTATCCCACTTGAAGCATATTCTAAGAAGAGAAGAGTTTACAATTTTCCCCTTGGAGGGGTTTTTCCCTAGCTGAGAGCCTAATATCGATGTCCTCTATTGTTGCTATTATTGTTCTTGATATTTTTTGATGAAAATATCTAACTAAATAACATAAAGAATATAAATAAGATTCACAAGAAAATATCAAGGTTAAGGAAAATAATATTAATAGTTTCCACTATCCATTTTCCAACATGGTATCAAAGATAAGGTGATCAAGGAAGGAACTGAAAGGACTCTAGGATTATTTTGTCAAGGGGAAGGCAAAAGGAAAATCTCAAGAAAAGGCTTAAGAAGAATACTCATTGGTAGAATACCTAGAGGGAGGGTTTCTACATTAAAAGAGATTAAGATTACATCAAGCTCGCATCAAAGGAAGGTCTGAGAGAAATACTTCAAGAAGAGTGATGATCTCTCCCTGGAAGAAGATTTATTTGGAAGGCATCTTTGAAGGAAGCATCAAGGGACTTCGGAATTTGTTCATAATTGAAGACGCTTCAAAGATATTGAAGGCATTTAGAAGATTGAAGACATCATCAAGAATAATTTTGATCTCAAGTAAGTATCATATTGTTACACAATGTCTGAATTTTCAAGTCATATGGGTTCTTTCAGCAAGGAGAGTAATAAGCTCATTGGGCATCAAACTATCTACCATGGAATAAAATAATTGACTTGATACTCATATAACAAGAAGTAATGGAATATGTTACTAGGGAGATCATTGAACCCATCAAGGACAAGACCCAAGAACTAGCAAAGTACAAGAAATGGGAAGTGAGGGCTCAAAGGATCATAGTTGAATAAATTAAGGATTCTCTTGTTTCATTTGTTCCAAACATGAATACTTCCAAGGCCATGTATGAAAATCTAGTGAATTTGAACTATGTAAGTACAACATGACAAAATATGTCTTTGCGAGAAATTTTTATATAGAATGAAGAAATCAAAGGATGAGGATGTGGCATCCTTTCTCATTAGAGTCTCTCAACTAAGAGACCATCTACAAGGATTTGGGGAACCAATTATTGATTCATAAGTAGTCGTATGTGTACTAAATGCATTGCCACTAGAATGGAGCAGCTTTGCTACAAGCATCTACTCCAAGAAAGACTTGACTTCCTTTGATGAGTTGTGGGATCAATGAATTTTGGAAGAATCAAGGATCAAGGTCAAAGTTGATATTGGATCAGATGAGTAATCTCAAGCCTTTCTATCCGGAGTCAAGAAGTTGAAGAAGGGAAAGTTTGGTAAGTGCAAGAAGAAAGACATGTTCAAGGTTCAATGCTTTAAGTGCAATAAGTTTAGACGCTAAAATGGAATGTCCAAGCCTATAAAACAATAAGAGACAAGAAAGGAATGAAGCTCATGTAGTTGAGCAAGTGGGAGAACTTGAGAAGAAGGAATAAGTGAAGGATCCTTACTATTGAAGAAGGTTCATTGACTGTCATGTTATTCATATTGATTAATATTCTTTTAGGAAAGTATGTTTTGCATCATAGAAAGAAGCATATGATAGTAGCATGTCTATAATTTACATGATTAAGTTTCTTTATATAGATCATATAGATAAATGGATAGACATACCATTTTGCATATTTCTCATCTAGGCATTATCTAACGTTATATTAGAGGAAGCCATATTTCTTAGGTGGATCATCATGATCTTGGAAGAACCATAATTACAGAAGGTTCTTGAAAGAATCACTATAATAAAGGTTAGTAAAAGTTCCATGTAACGTGGAATCAATATTGGTAAATGGATGAAAGAATGCAATGGATAAGGATGCGGGCTCTTTGTGAGATATATGGATAGCTAGATAATCGGAAGAAAGCATAGCAATACATGTTGGATATAGAAATTTGGATAAGATTCATATAGAATCTTGTGGAAAGAAAGTTGGTCATAAAATATGCTTCGGTATATGGATATATGATGGTTGAAAAGAATAAGATTTAACTTAATTAAGGATGTATAAATAATTTAAGAGTTTCTCTAGAATATATATATATATATATATATATATATATATATATATATATATATATATATATATATATATATATAATGATTAACATCCAGTATAATCTTCGAAAGAAAAATTTGTAACTTGGTAATCAAGTTCAATCCTTGGGCACTCTGATGATTATGTTAGAGGAATTCATATTTCTTAGGTGGATCATCATGATCCTGGAAGAACCATAATTACGGAAGGTTCTTGAAAGAAGAACTATAATAAAGGTTAGTAGACATTCCATGTAATGTGGAATCAATAATGGTAAATGGATGAAATAATGCAATGGGTTAGGATGCAGGCTCTTTGTGAGATATATGGATAGCTAGATAGTCGGATGAAAGCATAGGAATACATGCTGGATATAAAAGTTTGGATAAGATTTATATAGAATCTTGTGGAAAGAAGGTTGGTCATAAAATATGCTTAGGTATATGGATATATGATGGTTGAAAAGAATAAGATCTGACTTATTTAAGGATGTATAAATAATTTAAGAGTTTCTATATCTATCTACATATATATATATATATATATATATATATATATATATACATCCAGTATAATCTTCGAAAGAAAAATTTGTAACTTGGTAATCAAGTTCGATCCTTGGGCACTCTAATGCATAAAGGAAGATTCATATGGAGATGGACCATGAAGATGTTAATGGAACGAGAGGGTCATTATGATGAGGTAAGTCTGATTTTAATTATTGTTGGTTATCTGGTTAACATATTATTTTGTTATCTGGTAGAATGTTGCAGGGATACATGATGATAGTTGAGGCAAGTTCAACTGTATGGATAAAAATGTATGAAGATTATCGAGGGAAGCTCAATATATGATTCTTGGCAACTGTGAAGTCAAGATGTGTCCATATTTGGATTGAAAGGTAGTTGTGTGAGATTATAAACTAGAGGTCAAAGAAGATTGATTTCATCAACAAGCCATGACCTGCTTCAATTTTAAGAAGGCTCAGTACAATGCCTTCATGTTGAAGATGAAAGTGATGAGTAGGAAAGGTGACCTAGAACCTGTCACAAGATTGAAAAGAAGAGGTGGCTCTGTGATACCTGGAAAGAAAGAAATCTTCATGATGTAAAGGATAGAGGGAGTCGAGCAGCTATGGAGAACTGGTATCTTATACTCTTATGGAGACAAGTTGTAAGGCTTGTGACGGTGACTTCCCAAATATAAAGGAAGTTTAGATCTCCTCTTATTTTAAAAGGGAGTAAAGGAGTCTCTTTGTATAGGAGCAAGGTTATATTCTCAATATTAAAGGAGAATAGGGATGTCCTCTCTAGTTGAGAGGGAATGATGTTGGACATTATATCTGCATTCTCCTTCAGGTGATGAAGAGAGAATGATAAGAGGACCAATATTCTTTGAGGACTCAGAATTGGAGATCCAAGATAAGAATAGTCCTAAAAGGACATACCTTATAGACATCCAGATGGGGTATGTATCTAGTAGAGGTAGTGTGGTATCATGTGTAAAGCCTCCCAACATAGTGCTCTTGATTAAAGAAGAGCTTGTCTAGTTGGGCCTTAGAGATAGTGTTGGTCATAATGATGATGCTTATAGTATGGTTTATCAATTCGACTCTTCTTATGTATCATTTCATATGTATCTTATGTAACAAACAAGAAAAGAAAAAGAAAATTTATTATTATTAAAACGTGGGTTTCATGCTCATTATTGAAGGTCTTCTAGATAAAAGTAGGTTCTTCGTGCTTCTAGGGTTTTTTAGGTCATAGGATTTATTTCCATGAGTCAAAGGAGTCAACATCATGTTTATAAGACCCTTACTGTTAGGTCCCTATACTACTAGTGTAACCCATTATTTTTATTGGTACAACCCCCTTATTATATTTTTGTGCCCATTTAGTCCCCATATTGTTATTATTGTGCCCCATAGAAGCCCACTATTGTTATTATTGTGCCCTTACATTATTATTGTTTTTTTGGCTCTGATTATATTATGACCCCTTAGACTCCTATATATAGAAAGGAGGTCTTGTCATTTGTATCATCCAAGAATTGTTCATTTGTGTAATGTAAAGGAGGTTGCCCCCTCGAAGAGGTTGAATTCTAAGGCTCTCTTTCCTATCTTTTTGTGAGTTGGTTTCATAACATTTGGTATCAGAGCTTTGGATTCTAGGGTTTCGCTGCTCCAAATAGGACATCATGGAATTTTCGCTACGAAGTTTGAGAAGCTAAAAAAAAATCCATTTGAGAGAAATCGGTCTGAACCTCAGGTTTGAATTTCAGATCTTGTATCGCTATATTTTCAGAGATATGATCTCAGGAAGTTAGGGTTTTTGCAAGCTCTAGAATTTCATCTCAAATAGGTCATCATGGAAGTTGCGCTATAATTTTTGTTCTACGAAGGGTCAGACTCTGAAATTAAAACCCATTTGATTCGAAATCTTGGTGAAGCTCGGGTCCAAATTTCAAATCTTGTTTCGCTATATTTTCGGAGATACAGTCCACAACATTTAGGTTGCTTCAGGCTCCCAAATTACAGCCTAAACAGGGGACCTTGTGAAAATCCTCATAACTTTCTCTCTAAGCATCAGATTAAAATTTCATAAGAAGTTACAAAAATAGGACAAACTGTAGTTTTCTTTGTATCGGTTTCAGGTCCTAAGGTTGAAACAGTGACACGTGACACTTCATACAAGTTCGCTCTACTGAACCAGTCTATAATTAGGTCATCGTGGGAGTTTTGACATAACTCTTCCTTGCAGAATCCAATCTTGATCAGATTTGTGGGGTTAGAAAGAGGACTCAGGGGGCTACTGCTGGACACAATTTCAAAACTTGGAGATTTGAAATTACAGAGTTACAACCGTTTCAATATTGAGCTCCTAAAATAAAGAAAAGGCAATATGAGGAAGTTTGATGGCAATGATTCGGTAAATTGGATACTACAGATGGAGCAATATTTTGATGTACATGAGATGCAACTATTACAAAAGGTACGTATTGCATCTTCATATTTAGAACCAGATCAATTTCTATGGTATAAAGGGCTTTGTTCTCGTAAACCACTTGTTACGTGGTCAATTTTCACGGAGGAAATGATAGCACATTATGAGGATACAAAGAGAAACACCTTCTTTAGCCAATTGATAAATCTCAGAAAAAAGTGTTCAATGGTAGAGCCTATTGAGGACTTCCAAAAATTGAATATAAGGGAAAATGATATTCCATAGAAGCAAAGGATTGATGTCTCCATAGGGACTTTAAAGGATAACATTCAACATGAGGTTCGTCCTTGGGAACCTGATTCATTGGAGAAGGCATTCAGGTTAGCAAGAAAAGTGGAAAGAAAAATTATGGCAACAAGGAAGTCTACCCCTCACAACTATAAAGATGGAAGTGTTGTTTCTCCTATCCTTCTACAACCTACAAGGTTGACACCACAACAATTGGAAGAAAAAAGAGAAAAAGGGCTTTGTTACAATTGTGATAACAAATACATTAAAGGTCATAAGTGTGCTGAGAATAAATTATTTTACATTGATTGTGGAGAGGGGGAAGAAAAGGATCAAGAAATGTCAAAAGAATAGGATATACACCAGGAACCAACCCCAGAGAAAGAATAAATGAACCCGACAATATCTTGTAAAGCATTGGCAAGAATTACCACTCAAACTCTCAAGATAGAAGGACATATCAAGAAGAAAAATATTCAAGCAGTGAAAGATCACATCGAGCATCAAAAACAAGTTCTTCAAATTTTAAAGGATAACGCCACTTTGGTGGAGAATCGAATGAAACAATAGGCAGCTCAACATCATAATGAAAGAAGTTTTGATGTAGGCGATTGGGTATTTTTACGGCTACATCTCAAGCAAGCTATTTATGAGAATGAAATGTTGGCAATAATACATGCACTTAAGAAATGGCAACCTTACCTAATGGTAAGACACTTCAAGGTAAAAATGGATCATGATAGTCTTAAATACTTTTTAGAACAAAGATTATCTTTAGAATAAAAAAATGTGTCACAAATATGTTGGGTTATGACTTTGAAATCATCTACAAAAGAGGGAAGAAAAATGTTGTTGCAGATGCACTCTCAAGAAAGGATGAGGATGTGAAAGCATTGTTTTGTGCTATTTCTATTATCCAACCAAATTGGATAAACGAAGCAAGGGATGAATGGAAGAAGGACAAAGAAGTGTGGCCACTCATTCAAAAGTTGCAGAAGATCCCAATTCAAACAATATTGCCAGAACTGGACGAGGAAGGAAAAATCATATTGGAACCTTAAGCAGTCACAGAAACAAGAACCTGATAGCTACAAAATCGATCAATTTCAAGGTATCTCATCAAATGGACGAACTTACCCGCTGAAGATTCCACATGGGAGGACAAGATTTTATACAGAAGCATCAAGAACTACTCAAGCGTTGAGGACAACACTTTTTGAAGGAGAGGGGCATGTTAGGTCCCTATTATACTAGTGTAACCCCTTATTGTTATTAGTACAACCCCCTTATTATATTTTTGTGCCCATGCAATCCCCATATTGTTATTATTGTGCCCCATAGAAGCCCACTATTGTTATTATTGGGCCCTTACATTATTATTGTTATGTCGGCTCTGATTATGTTATGACCCCTTAGACTCCTATATATATAAAGGAGGTCTTGTCATTTGTATCATCCAAGAATTGTTCATTTGTGTAATGAAAAGGACTGGATTCCCCCTCGAAGAGGCTGATTTCTAAGGCGTTCATCTATCTTTTCTATCTTTTTGTGAGCTGGTTTCATAACACTTACGAAAAAAAATATTTGTAAAAATAATTATTTTTTAGTCAATAAAGTCTTAGAAGCTCCAAAAGTACAAGTTGGCCCTAGCAACATCAATTCAGCCTAAAGGAGGGAATTTGACCCCTTGTGAAGGCTATATAAAGAAGCAATCCAACCTCATTTGGACACAGTCACTTCACGAGTTCGATATATCAAGAAAGACTTCAATCTAAAGTTGGGAAGCAGGAAGAAGAAGAACATGGGTTTGGGAGAAGGAAGAAGGATGAAATATCTTGTTTATGGGCTCTATCTATCACACATGTATGAATATCTAGGGTTTTGGTGTTGTAGAAGGAGGCCGAAATTGCAGGTCTAAGTTGTAGTAGAAAAAAGTGTAGAATCTTATAGCTAGAAGGGAGAAAACCCTATATTGACCTCATTTACCTTGGGAGAGTTGCTTTGATTTAGGAAGGTCTCAGAAGGAGGATGGATTAGGGTTTTCAAAGAAGCTGCAAGACCAAAATTTCAGGATGAGTTGTAGTATTTAAGCTGGTGGGTCGAAGTTGTAGTATTGAATCTCATTAGTGCAAAATCAAGGAAGGACTTAAGTAAGGGATGACCTGGTACTAGGAGAAGGAATTGATTTAGGGTTTGGTTCATTGTATCTCATTTGAAGCAGATTATAAGAAGAGAAGAGTTTCTTGGTTCTCCCCTTGGAAGGGTTTTGCCTTGGATGAGAGCCTAATATATGTGTCCTCTATTATTGTTACTACTGTTCTAAATATTTTTTGATGAAAATATCTAACTAAAGAACATAAATAAGATTAATAGTTGCAACTATCCATTTTCCAACAAATTGCATTCAACTTTCACCTGTTGATAGTCCAAGAACTTAGCAACAAACTCAACCACCTCTTATTCCATGTCAGGCCAATAGTAAAACTTATTAATAACTGTCAAAGTTTTCTGGTATCCTGGGTGGCATGAATATGGATTGACATGAAACTCTCTCAAGATAAGCTTCTTCAATTCACTAAAATCAGGAACATAGAACCTGCCCTTGAATCTAACCAAGCCATTTACTATGAGGTGATACTCCTCATTCTTATCACCCTCACCTTGTCGTTGTAATATCTACTCAGTTGTTGGTACCTCTCAACATGTTTCCCTCCATGCAAGATCTTCACTCTTAAATCTATTGAAATATGATTCACCTAAACTCTCCTACTAAGAGCATATGAAACCCAGTTCTCTTTGACTTTGATATGCCTAATTTCAAAGTCAAACTCACTAAGAGTAGCCAACCATATAACTTTCTTTGCATTTAAAATGGGTTGGTCAAACAAGTACCTCAATCCACTATGATCACTCATCAAAATGAATTTCCTGCCAAGGAGATAATGTTTCCACATCTTCAATGCATGAATGATAACTTCCAAGCCAAGATTGTGAGTCACATAATTCTACACATGCTCATTCAAGGTTCATGAGTCATAGAAAAACACTTGCCCTTCCTATATCAGGACTCCACCAAGTCCTTCCTTGTAGACATCTGTACACACCACAAAATATTTATCAAGATCTGCAATCATCAAAACTGGAGGATTGGTAAGTAATTGTTTCAACTATTCAAACCTAGTTGTACACTCAACAATGCATTCAAACTTACTTCCTTTCCTCTGCAAAGATGTAATATCCAATCATGGAGATATTCTTGAAAACCTCATGGAATAGCTTTCTAGTCCCATAAATGATATTACCTCATCCACTGTTATCCCCTCCTTGGAAACATGTCCCAAGTAATGAATCTTAGTTTGAAAGAAACTACACTTGTTGAGCTTGGAATACAACTTATGCTTTGTCAACAATCTCAACACTATTGCTAGGTGCTCTACATGCTCTTCCTCATCCTTCGAATAAACCAATATATCATCAACAAATAATATCACAAAATTATCCAAGTAAGGGCACAACATAATGTTCATCATACACAAGAAGGTGGTTGGAGAATTATTAAGATGAAAAGGAACCACCACAAACTCATAGTGGCCATACTTGTGACAAATGAAATCTTATATATGTCTTCTTCTTTGATGTGAACCTGATGATATCCTGATCTCAAATCAATATTTAAAAGTATTGTAGCTCCCTTCAGCTGATCAAATAAATCCTCAATCTAAGGAAATGGCTACCTATTCTTGATGGTCACCTTGTTCAACTTCTTGTAATCAATGCACAATATGTGAGTACCGTCCTTCTTCTTTGTGAACAACACTGGTGCTCCCCACAGAGAAACACTTAGCCTTATGTATCATTTGTTAAGCATCTCTTTAAGCTACAAATTCAATTCCACCAACTCTAGAGTGCTCATCCTTTACAGTACCTTAGATGTTGGTGTTTCTCCTCACATCAACTCAATAGAGAAATCCACCTCCCTATGAAGAGGAAACTCTGTAATTTCTACAAGAAACACATCCTAAAACTATTGCATTATAAGATACCTCCTTAGGAATTCACCATCCTCAGCATCTAACCCTTTGTCAATGGAAACATGAACTACAAACAATAAATTACCTTTCTTGCAGTTGCACTTAGATTTCATGGTTGTAACCATCCCCATTGATGTAAAATTATTCTTTCCTTGCAAGATTCTCTTTTCTCTATCCTCATACAGACACTCAATGTCCTTCTCATAACAGTCTACCTTGGTCATGTGCATAAACAACCAATCCATGCCCAAAAGCATGCTATATTCACCCAAAGAAATAAAATTCAGGTTTGTTGATGTGGGCATGAAATTAAGCTCAAATGCATAAGAATTCACCCAATGATGAACTCTTCTCTTGATCCCTATAGCCAACTGCACCAACCAAGATTTTTCATGTACTTCCTTATACAAACGATATTGATCCATCAGGTTAGGACTAATATAGCTATAATTTGATCCTAGATCAATAAAAATAGAAATAAATTGATCACAAAGCTTAGCTTCCATCTCGATAATGGATGCCTAGTGGTCTACCTACTTGCTATCAAATGTTGCATAAATCTGGGGAATGCTTTGACCTACATCCCCAATTATCTGCACCTCCTGAGCACTATAGATATGGGGCTTTCCACCCTGATACAACAGAAAATCCGTCTTTTGATGATCTCTACTACAAATCCAACATTTCAATGGTTCTCTGCCACTGCCCTTATTCTATTGCTCCAAATGATGAGACCCATGTCCTTTCTATGCTACATTGAACTTCTTCTGAGGTGTCATATTTTCCCTTCTCACTTGTATCCTAATATCTTCCTCACTTCTTGTGCCATTTTCCTTTAGTCTTCTCGCCACTCTTCCAGTCACGCTTGAACTCAGGCTTACACTTTGACTGTTCATAGCAATGCTTCAAATTTTTGATAGCTTCCTCCAATTCCTGAGGCACATCAAACTAAATCCAACCTTTGAATGATAATTTTAACCCAGTAATGAACCTTTAGATCTTTTCTTTCTTATCCTTGAGATAGGTCACATATCTCAAAAACTCTAGCAATTTGGTTGTATACTCTTCATCTGACATGGAGCCCATCTTGAGCTCATAGAATTCCTTGGCCTTTCCATCATAATACCTCTCAGAAAAGTAATTCTTTCTTAAGAGTATTTCAAATTCTTCCCAAGTCAACTTCTCTTCCCTGATTCCCCTAACATGCTTAACATATTCCCACCAGATATCTGCTTTTCCTTTGAGACTGAAAGTAGCTATCTTGGATTTCATATTCTCTAAGTAATCATGAAGTTTGAAATTTTTTCTCATTCCAAGCAACCATGCTTCGACATCTTCTAATTTAGTCAACTCACCATCAAAAGTAGGAGGCTTGGCTTTCCTGATTTCCTTTGGAAAATACCCCTTCTCACTCCTCCTATGATATTGGTGGTGATGGTGATGGTGTCTCCTAGAAGTAGATCTAGAACAAAATGCATGCATACTAGCCCTCCTCTTAGATGTATCCAAGATTTTTCCACTCTTTATTGTATCATCCCTGTCCATCTTGTAGCTTTTTTTAGACTGAATTCCATATGCACCATTAATCTTTTCTTTTAGTCTATCTCCATGACTAGTGCCAAGTTGTCCATGCTTCTGTAAATCTAAAAGACTTTGAAGAAAAAATGCATTAACCTCATCTTTCTTTTCTTGAGCTTTCACAAGCCTTTCCTGTGCTTCAATCATCCACTCATTATTTTCTTTACAACTTATAATCTCTACCTTCATACTCGTTAATGTATCTGCCAGATCAAGAGAGTCTCTCTCTCCCTTCTACCCAACTGATTACTAAACCATTCTACTCTTCATTTCTTGCCTTATATTTCCTGCAACATACCACTATTAGATAAAAGAAAATAAATAATCAAAAGTATTACCTCAATTTACTTATGGGAGGTTATAACATCTACATAGGTCAATCCAAATTAACACAATACATAATAATAAGATCACAAGCATATCAGTTCATACATGAAAAAATATGTAACAACATCATGTGCTTAGAAATAAAAACATAATAATTGACATGCATGTATGATAAACATATAGATAACTCACATGCATGCATAACAAATGGCATTTACCCTGAGGTCTAGTGTTGTGAACCTACTCTGACACCACTCTGTAACACTCCACCCCACATTTACCCACTTTAACATACTTACCAAGGTAACTAATTTGAGAGTTACTATGCACAACCCAACATCCAAGATCCAGTTATGGAAGTGGGGTCCACTTGTCCAAATTTCTATAACAATCCTAAACACATGATCACCCCGATGTCAAACAATTTTCACTAGTGACCTTTTTCGAGAGCTAGCACCACTTTATGACCTAACTTACAACTTAGACACATGCATGCATGCCTCCCAGTGTGTAAAGAAGGCTCCATCTGCATGGATAACCCTCCTTCAACGCGGTTGTGCTTGAAAATTCCTTGAACTAACAGTGCAACCACGAACCCTATTCCATATTTTTAGGGTTAGCCTATAGGCCAACTGACCAAAACTTTATCTACAGTCTGTATAAGGCTTCAAGCTATGTTTCTAAGTCTTGTTCTTATTCAAGCTTTCCAACCACTTATTAATTATTTAGACAACCAGATTGTAAACATAGTAATTGTAGGTCATGAATGCATAATCTATTCATTATTTGATTACTTTCATCAAATGTTCATCAAGAAGGTTTACTGCCCTCTCATACTAGATGTAACAAACACATATTAGCTCATGCATTCATATAAACTAGTCAATATCTTTTCAAACCATGATCAAGATCAGTAATAAGAACACATCATATAATAAGAAATATTCCATGCATGTAACCAACATTTAACTAGAATTAATCCATGACAAACCAATCATATAATCAACACATTAAATCAATACTTGTGCTCATTGATCTCATTAAAGAAATATTTAATATCATATGCATAGTACCAACCAAGTTAGGGACTTCCATGTACCACCCAACCATAGATTGGGCTAAACAGAATATTTCTTTTAGCCAATCACCCCCGTGACATATTCCAAGCATGAATGTGCGCTCACATGGGATAAACCAAACCATAACCATGTAGGGAATCCAAAGGAAACCATCTCCACCCTCATACCACAATGATTTCACCCAATACCAGGGCTAGAAATCACCAAAACCAATACAAGCTTGGATGCCTCAAAATTTCTTCACCATATCTAGAGGAATTTTCCTATCTTCACCCACCTATCAAGAGCTTCCTTGAGAAGACCATCTCCACCCTCAAACCTTGAGATTTTATTGATACCACCTCAACCAGGATCTAAAATCTACCAATAATGCAAAGACTAACCAAATAGGGAACCCACTACATCATGGCTATCGAGGAAATGACATAAGGCAAGGCTATACATGACTGTCAATCTAGGAAAATACCATTCCAATGATAGAAAAAATGACCAATAAACCAATGCATGAACCATGCATTCAAATACCAACAAGATAATCAAACATGCACACTATTACTTGCAAATCCTCAACTATTTTTTGTCCTTGCTTGTTGATATCTAAATCTTCGCTTGGCTGCCACATGATCTCCTCTTCTGATGATTGGTTTCCTTGCCTATGCCTTTCTTGTAATACCTTACTTCCATATCTCTTGCTATAGTGTTCTCTCTCTTTTTTTTCCTTCCCCTTTCCTCCAAGCGAATACTAGAAATGTTGTCTCTCTAATTTCATTTTATTTTCTTTTCGTTTTCCCTCATTTTCCCTTGCATGGAATTTATTTCATTTTCCTTTTTTTCTTTTTCATCCTTGCCACATGTTCCTTACTATCCTGTACTAAATAATTTTCCATTTATTACATTTTGCCTCTTGCCAATGTAAATGCAATTTTCCATAGCCAATAATAAATAATTAACCACAAGTGGATCCCAACTTTATGTTTATCCCCTAATTTAGCTTGAAATACATGTTGCATGACCTTGGTTTTATTTTTGCTTTTATAATGTCCATTTATTTACATGGAAAATTAATCTGAGGTTGTTACAGGTTAGCCTCATACTCATATAAACAATCAATAAGTCCAGGTATTCACAAAATAAATAAATTATGAAATTATTAATCATGAAAGTAGACTTCTATAGAAGTCTACGTATGACCAAAGAATGAGGAGTATAAGAGAAGTTAGGGATGGATATCACACAAAATCAGATAAGATATTTGTGGAGACATTCATCAAGATACGAGACATGAAACACTCACAAAAACTTGCTATGAACATAGCCTTTTTATTACAAATTATCTCAACTTGGATCTGATACCAATTGAAGTAATTAATAAAACAAAATATCAGAAACATGAGATAGAAAATTGGGAGAAAAGGGCTTTATGCCTCATTGTATATTCGCAAATAAGGATACATTATTCACACACCTGAGGCCTCGTATTATAGAATCGAGGTTCTCATAGCAAATTACCAATTTGGCTAATTGGTTGAACCTTCTCCATAACTTTCTCCACAATATCTCCATGAATGTCTCCACAAATATCTTAGCTAATTTTGTGGGATCACCATCCCTAACTTCCCTCATTCTCCTTATCTTTGGTTTAATGATTGGCTTGGAAAAAGAAGGTTGAACTTGTTCATGTACAACTTCTACACTTCAAATTGTATCATTGAGTGGCTTGGAATCATCTTCATCATTTGAAGTTGTATTATTGAATGGCTTAGAAGCATGACTCTTCTGTTGCAACTCATCATGTTGTAGTTGTTATTTTAGTTGGAGAAACTCAATGATCTCATGTGCATAATGTAGATGCCTTTTAATATAAGCAAGATTGACTTTTTTAATTTTCACTGTGTCCTAAACAATGGATAGTATTAGATTTTTCATAAACTCCAACAATTGAATACTTTGCTCTATTTGAACTCGCTTTCTTGAACTCACACTCACTTTCTTTTAAGACTTGCTTGATTTTCACGCTCGCTTGATCTTGGACTTGAGCTTTGCTTCTTTCAATTTCACACTCACTTGATTTAGTTTTAACAAGTTTAGGGTGTTGGATACCACCGAAAATGCACCCAAGTTAATAATTTTTACAACAAGTTCAAATGATTTTTTATGACATTGAAAGAACTTAATCCCCTATCAATTCTGACTTTTGATTCAATTAAGTGTCGATTTCAACCGATCATGCAACCTATAGTTCAACTACAATATTGAATTTAATAATTCAATTGACCCCAAAACATTACTTCGAATTTCAATAATAAACTTCCCTTAAAAGAAAATTCATTTATCACTCCATATTACAAATCACTTATCACTCCAAATATCACAATATATATTATTACTCAAAAAAATTTAAATAAAACACTAGCACACCTTATCACTCCCCAAAAAACTTTTTAAAACTCTCATACAAAATATACCCTTATTACTCCATTAGTACTCATCTTAAAAAAAAAATCTTTTATTATCCACCTTATCACTCCAAAACATAACACTTATTACTCCACTATTACAAATCTTAAAAAAATATCTTTGGAACACACATTATCCCTCCATTTAAAACAAAATATACCTTCACACTTTTAACATAAAGTAATGGTTTTTCTTATCATAATAAGTGTCCATGTTAAACTTTAAACTAATTTTTAAACCCTTTAAAAAGTGATTTTCCAACTTTAAACTTCAAGTTATTGAAAAAATATTTACAACCTTATTCATTTAATTGTTTTGCCTTTGACTTGGATGCAAAGTTACTTGAATGGGAGATAAGACAAAATCAAAACACAATTAATCAAATGACTAGCACATTAGAAGCAACAAAAGATCTTGAAAATTAACTAGATATGAAAGAACAACTCATTAATGCACTAAATATAAAATTGAGGCAAAAACAAGGTCAAATAGATGCAAGATGTATAGAAAAGATAGATGCAGTCTGTGACACAGGATACCTTATCCAAACAACAAATTAAATTTATGAAACAAGTGAGTTCATTCAATGCGTTGATGAAACTTGTGACATAAATGATCAAATCCACCATGTTGGTGAAACTTGTGACACAAATGATCTTATCCAACATGTTGTGATACTAAATAAAAATGATGCAACTAGTTGTACTAAAGATCCAATTGAAAATATTGATTTAACATGCAATACTGATGAATTGTTAATAGAGATTATTAGTTCTTAGTGTGATACAAATGACTTAATGAATCAAGCAAAAAATATCAGCAATAGTAGCAAGTGTGAATAACAATAAGAAAAAGGTCTTTCCAAGATGGTGATCAAACCTTGGGAATAAATTTCATTCAACAAAGATCGACATGGTTTCGGGTACAATGAAGAAAACAATTTTTATGTTCTAGATTTCTCAAAACCAATTCAGTTTGTAAGTGCAGGTTTTCTAGAAAATACCTAGAATCTTGTTAAGTGTAACCATTGTAAAAGAAATGGTCATATGGAGAGTAAATGTTTTGACCTCCATCCTTGTCTTCATTGTGGGAAGACAAATCATCTATCAGAGAAATGTCGAATGCAAAAGAAGACTAAAATGATAGTTAATTATGGATGGATAAACCCTTGGAGATGGAATCTAGAAGTAAAGAAGTTACATAAGTCCTACAATCTATTCAAGACAGAGGTAAAGATAAAGTTTTCTGAAGAATTGAAAAAGAGAAACTCTCCTACACCTTAAGGGGGGGAGTTCAAAAATCAAATGTGGATGATCAGTGGTAAAAAAAAAACTCCTTGTTGTCTCTCCTTTGAGCTGACAAAGGAGGGAAATGGCGATGGAATTGAAGATGGTTTTCAGACTAAAAGTTTCAAAAATCTCAATAAATTTCCCAATGAACATTAACAAATATGCTAGTGGGTATTGTCAAATATTACAGTGGACATCATCAAATTTTCTAGTGGGCTTCAACAAATATGCCATTAGGAATCATCAGATTTTCCAGATGAGCAAGCGAACTTTGAGTTTTCAACATCCAATTTTAGAGGTTTTTAGGCAATTATTTAGCAACTCAACACATGATTTTTTCAACATCTCAACACAGTATTTCTTCAGTAGCTCAACATAGAGGAGTTTCAACATGAAGACGTGTAGATGGTACCAGGTTCTTACTTTGGACTTATAATTGAGGGGGAGAATGTTAGCCACATACTCACATAAACAATCAATAAGTCCAAGTATTCACAAAATAAAGAAATTATGAAGTTATTAATCATGAAAGTAGACTTCTCTAAAAATTCTACGTATGACCAAGGAATGTGGAGAATGAGATAAGTTAGGGATGGAGATCACACAAAATCAACTAAGATATTTGTGGAGACATTCATGGATATATTATGGAGAAGGTTCAACCAATTAGCCAAATTGTTAATTTGCTATGGGAACCTCAATTCTATAATACGAGGCCTCATGTGTGTGAATAATGTATCATTATTTGTGATTATACAATGAGGCATAAAACATTTTTCTCCCAATTTTTTGTCTCATGCTTCTGATATTATTTTATTATTAATTACTTCATTACGAACGCCTCCCCCTTGAGGGAACACTTTCCTCGGTGTTCTATGACTCTTATGACAAACAAAATTGTTGAAAACTTGAAAAACATACTATTTATTAGAGCTTTATAAACACAAATTGATGCAACATTTACAATATTTTCTTCAACCAGCAAATAAATAAGGATATAATCTAATCAGCCATCTCCCATGTAGTTTCATGAGGCCCAAAGTGCTCCATTCCACTTTAACTTGCTCTATTGCTCAGTTTCGAAGCATGAGCTTCTTCCGCTGTAGGATGCATTGAGGTTCTGGCTGGAAATAGCCTTCTAGTTCCACCTGTAATACAAACCAATCAATCACATGATCAACATCCCATATATATCTTTTAAGCATAGAAACAAGAAAAAAATATTTGATTTTCATTGATGGAGGCAAAGCAAGTATGTATGCCACTAGTCCAATCTTCTCAAGGATCTCAAAAGGCTCATAATACAAAGCTGTCAACTTGACACTCGATCCAATATTTAAGGATCTCTTATTGGGCTTGATATGCATGTACACATGATCTATAACCTATAACTCCTTGAATACTCTATGTTGGTCTGCATAGCTCTTCTACATTTCATGTGTTTCCTTCAAATTCTTCTTGATAACACACATCTCTTGCTCCATATCTTTCAAGATATATGATCCAATCAACACCCTACTCACTAGATAACTCTAGATGATAGGAGTATTATAAATCCTTCCATAGATAGCCTCAAATGGACTCATCCTCAAGGATTACTTATACCCATTGCTATAAGAAAACTCCTAGTGGAAGATACTCCTCCCACTTCCTTTGCTTATGCATGACATACATCCTCAACATATCCTCAAGGATATTGTTGATTCTCTCTTTCTGTCCATATATCTATGGATGATAAGTTGTACTGAAGGCTAATTTTGTCCCCAAGCTTGCAAAAAACTCCTTCCAATACCTAGAAGTGAACTTGGCATCTCTAGTTGATATAATCCTCTTGGGAACACCATACAACCTCACTATATCCTTAGTGAAGACTTCAACCACTTCAATAGATGAATTAGTAGACTTTACCACAATGAAGTGAGCTACTTTTCTCAACCTTCCAACCACCACCATGATGGAATCATGCTGCCTTGATGTCCTTGGAAACCCTGTAATGAAATCCATGAAAATCACCTCCCATTTCCATTCCCAAATCAAAATAGGCTGCAACAAACTAGCTAGATGCTTGCATTTATCTTTCACCTGTTGACAGTCCAAGAACTTAGAAAAAGCTCAACCACCTCTTTCTTCAAGCTAGGCAAATAGTAAAACTTATTAATAACTACCAAACTATTCTAGTATCCTGGGTGGCCTGAATATGGCTTGACGTGAAACTCTCTCAAGATAAGCTTCTTAAATTCACAACAATCATTCACATAGATCCTGCTCCTAAATATAACTAAGGCATATGTTGTGAGGTGATACTTCTCATCCTTATCACCCTCTCCTTTCTATTATAATCTCTACTTCAGTTTCTAGTACATTTCATCATGTTGCCCTGCATGTAAGATCCACTCTCTTAAATATGTCCCTTAAGAGGTCATGGCTAAAATATGATTCAACTGCACTCTCCTATTAAGAGCATCCACAGCCTGATTCTCCTTGCATTTGATATACCTGATTTCAAATTCAAACTCACTAAGAGTAGCCAACCATCTAGCTAGCCTTGTGTTTAAGTTGGGTTGGTCAAACAAGTACCTTAGTCCATTATGATCGCCACATATTCAATGTATGAATGATAGCTGCCAACTCAAGATCGTGAGTCACATAATTATTCGCACGCTCATTCAACTTCTATGATTCATAGAAAACCACTTGCTCTTCCTACATCACTCCACCAAGTCATTCCTTACAGGCATCTGTACACACCACAAAATCCTTATTAGGATCTACAATCCTCAAATCTAGATCATCTGTAAGCAATTGCTTCAACTTTTCAAAGCTAGCTACACACTCAGCATTCCATTCAAACTTGTTTCCTTTCCTTTGCAAAGATGTAATAGGATAGGCAATCTTAGAGAAATTCTTGATAAACCTCCTGTAATAACCTGCTAGTCCCATAAATGATCTAACCTCATTCACATTCTTCGAAGCTAGCCATTCCAAGATAGCCTTAATATTTTCCAGATCCATAGCTATCCCCTCCTTGGAAACAACATGTCCCAAGTAATGAATCAGAGTCTGAAAGAAACTACACTTGTTGAGCTTGGCATACAAATTATGCTCTCTCAACAATCTCAACAATGTTTCCAGCTTCTCTGAATGCTCTTTGTCATTCTTCGACTAAACCAACATATCATCAATAAAGACTATAACAAAATTATCCAGATAAGGGTGCAACACATTGTTCACCATGCACATGAAGGTGGTTGGAGCATTGGTAATACCAAAAGGAACTACCACAAACTCATAGTGCCCATACCTTGTGTGAAATTCAGTCGTATAATTTTTTTTTTCTTTGATGCACGCCTGATGATATCCCGATTTTAGATCAATCTTTGAAAATATTGCAGCTCCATTCAGTTGAGCAAACAAATCGTCAATCTGAGGTAATGGATACCTATTCTTGATGGTCACCTTGTTCAACTGCCTGTAATAAATGCATAATATGAGAGTACAATCCTTCTTCTTTACAAACAACACTAGTGCTCCCCAAGGAGATACACTTGGCCTTATGTATACTTTATCAAGCATCTCTTTAAGTTGCAACTTCAATTCCACCAACTCAGGAGTGCTCATCCTGTACGGTGCCTTATATGCTGGTGTTTCTCATGGAATCAACTTAATAGATAAATCCACCTCCCTATGAGGAGGAAGCTCTCGAATCTCTACAAGAAACACATCCTAAAATTGTTGAAAGATAAGATGCCTCCTTAAGACTTCAGCATCCTCATCATCCAACTCTTTTTCACTGGAAACATGAATTGAAAATAATAAACAACCTTTCATGTGGTTTCACTTAGCTTGCATGGATATATCCATGTTCACTAATGTAGGCTTCATCTCTCCCTGCAAGACTCTCTTTTCTATGTCCTCATCTAGGCGCTTAATGGCTCTATCATAGAAATCTACCTTAGTCCTATGAATAAACAACCAATCCATGCCTAAAAGCATACTATATGCACCCAAAGGAAGCAAATTCAGGTTTGTTTTTGTAAGCATGTCATTAAGTTCAAATGCACAAGACTTCACCCAATCATGAACTCTTCTCTTGGTCCCTATAGCCAACTACACCAACCAATATTCTACATGCACTTCCTTATTCAAACGAAACTGATCCACCAGGTTAGGAAAATTGTAGCTATAATTTGATCCTAGATCAATCAAAATAGAAACAACTTGATCATAAATCTTACCTTCCATCTCGATTATGTATTCCTGGTGGTCTGCCTGCGTGTTATCAACTGCTGCATAAATCCATGGAATGCTCTAACCTACATCCCCAACTATTTGCACCTCCTGAGCACTATAGATCTGGGTCCTGCCACCCTGATACAATGGACAATCCTTCTTGCGATGATCTCTACCAAAAATCTAACATTTCAATGGTTCTATGTCACTGCCCTTATTCTGCTGCTCCACAAGATGAGACTCATGCCCTTTCTCCACTACATTGAACTTCTTATGAGGTTTCATATTTTCTTTCTCACCTTCATCCTGAAATCCTCCTTGCTTCTTAGGCCATTTTCCTTTAGTGTTCCCACCACCCTTTGAGTCACACTTGAACTCAAGTTTGCGCTTTGATTGTTTGTAACAATGCTTCAACTTTATGATAGCTTCCTTCAATGACTGAGGTTCATCAAACTCAATCCAGTATTTGAATGATAATGGTAACCCATTGATGAACATTTGGATCTTTTCTTTCTCATGGCTTTCTCATCCTTAAGATAGGGTACATACCTCAACGAATCTAGAAATTTGGTTGTATACTCTTCATCTAACATGCAACCCATCTTGAGCTCACAGAATGCCTTGGCCTTTCCATCATAATACCTCTCAGGCAGGTACTTCTTTCTAAAGAGTCTTTCAAATTCTTCCGAGTTCAACTACTCTTTCTTGATGCCCCTAACATGCTTAAGATCTTCCCACTAGATACATGTTATTCCTTTGAGATTTAAATTAACTATCTTGGCTTTCATATTCTCTTAGTAATCATGAAGTATGAAAAAAAATTTCATTCCAATAAGTCATGCTTTTTCATTTTATGATTTAGTCAACTCACCATCAACAGGAGGAGGATTGGCTTTCTTGAATTCCTCTAGAAAATACCCCTTCTCACTCTTCATATGATATTGGCAGTGATGGCAATGATGTCTCCTAGAAGTAGAGTTGGAATAAAATCCATGTGTACTATCCATCCTCTCAGGTACTGTACCCAAGTGTTTTTCACTCTTTAATTTACCATCCCTGTCCATCCTATAGCTTTTCTGAGACCAAATTCCATTTGTACCATTAGTCTTTTCTTCCCATATGTCTCCATGATTGGTCCCCAGTTGTCCATGCTTCTTTAAATTTGAAATACTTTGAAGAATAACTGCATTAACCTTAGCTTTATTTTCTTGATCTTTCATAAGCCTTTCTTGTGCTTCAATCAACCACTCATTATCTTCTTTACAACTTATATTCTCTTCCTTCAGAATCATTAATGTATCTACCAAATCAGGAGAGTCTCCATCTCCCTTCTGCCCAACTGATTTCTCCCATCCCGCTAATTTCTCTTTTGGCCTCTATGGCGAGTCCTATGAACTGTACTCAACCATTATGCTCTTCATCTCTGCCCTTCTATTTCTTGCAACATACCACTATTAAATAAAATAAAAGGAGTACTCAAAAGTATTACCTCAATTTACTTTTGGGAGGTTATTGCATCTACATAGGTCAATTTATATTAATTCAATAGATAATAGTAAGATCACAAGAATAGCATTTCATGCATGAATAAAATTGTAACAACATCATGTACATAGCAATAACAATAGAATAACTAACATTCATGAATGATAAACATATATATAATTGACATGCATGCATAACAATCTACATTTACACCGAATTCCGATGCTATGAACCTGCCCCGATACCACTTTATAACACCCCGCCCCACATTAACCCACTTTAACATACTTATCACGGTAACATGAGTTGCGAATCATTATGCACAACCCAACATCCAATATCGAGTTATGGATTTGGGGCCAACTTGTCCAACTTTATGTAACACTCATAAACACATGATCACCCAAATGTTATGCTCTTGATCTGTGAAAAATAAAAGAATACCAGAAATATGAAGAAATATAGCCCATAACACAAAATTATCACATGAAACTGCAAAGTGTTTTATTATTTAGAAACAAATTCAATGTTCACTTGCCTCTTCAAGCAGGCAACCTCTAGCAGAGCATAGATCAATTACAATAAGACTCGATGATATTTCCCTTACTAAATAAGACTATTTATAGCTAAATGCCATCCAAAACCCTAACTACTACACGTTAACCACTTTATTTATTAACTATGGACATTTTACAACTAATTGTGGTCCCTTTTCTCTAATGCGGGTCAACCACTTACAATTATTAATACTGGATTTATTGACTCTCTAACTAACTATGACTCTGACTCGGCACATTGGGCTTATTACATAAATAAAGGGGTTAGGGGTGGACCCTAACATGCCCTCGCCCATAAAAAGTATCCTTTTCCTCAAGGTTTGAAGTTGCAGAAACTACTAAAGAATAGTGGTTGGTTCCCAGGTCACGTCTTCTGGAGGGGCGTCATTCCACTTGATGAGGACTTCCTTGATCATGCGGCTGTGGAGATGTATTTCACGAGTATTAAGGGCTTGTTCTGGTCGGATCCAAAGTTAGCCTTCCTCATCCAATTCGAGTAGACTTGTTTGAACTCTGCAATTGTTCCCCACCACTTTCTTAAGGAATGATACATGGAAGACAAGATGGATTTTTTAAGTAGGTGGCAAGGCTAGTTTGTAGGCGACTGCTCCTATGCGCTGAAGTATCTGATAAGGCCCATAGAATTTTGGTGCTAGTTTATGGTAGCCCTTTTCTTTGAGAGATGTTTTCTTATATATGGTTGGAGTTTCAGGAATACCTGATCCCCTTATTGAATGTGTGCTCAAAACGATGTTTGTTTGCATGTTGCTTCATTCAGTTCTAAGCTTGATGTAGATTATCTTTGAGATGAGCTATCATGGAAGCATTGTTCTATAGGAGTTGATCAACTGCTAGTACTTTAGAACATCCAGGGATATAAGAAATAGGTGAAGGTGGGAGTTGGCCATACACTACCTCATATGGAATCATCTTGGTGGCTTCATGAAAGTTAGTATTATACCATCATTCAGCTAAAGGTAGCCACTATACCCATTTATGCTTCTTTTTTTTAAGTGAAGCACCTCATATATGTCTCCAAACATTTGTTGACTGCTTTTGTTTGATCATCGGCTTGGGGATGATAGGTGGTACTTAGTTGGAGTTGTGTGCCTTGTAGCTTGAAAAGTTCCTGCCAAAATTTGTTGGTGAAAGTGGGGTTACAATCAGACACAATGGAAGTCGGCATGCCATGCAGTTTGAAGATATGGTCCAAGAAAACTTGAGCCACCAAAGTGGGGGTAAATGGGTGTGGTAGAGTGCAAAAATGAGCATATTTGGAAAGTCTATCCACAACCACCATGATGACTGATTTGTTGCCTGAATTTGGGAGACCAGTGATGAAATACATGGAAACATACGTCCAATAAAGGCAGGGAGTGGCAATGGTTGTAAGGTTCCCGATAACTTGATTGTTTCCCCTTTGTTGCATTGGCACACATTGCATTCAGCTACAAAAGTAAGAATGTCGTTTTTCATGCTAGTCCAAAAGAAAGAATGACGTGCATGAGCATAAGTCTTCTAAAAGCCTAAATGTCTTGTAATTGGAGATGAGTGTAGCTCGTCCAAGATGTGGGTTTTGAGGGTGGATGTCGGTGATATAACTACTCGATCCTTGTAGTGAAGAATCACATCCTTCCAAGAGTAGTAGGCTAAGGAATTAGGATCTTCTCTTAAGTTATTAATGAGTTGGGAAAGAGAGGTTTTGGAGAACCATTCCTTGTGGGCCTCTTCAATCCAATCTAGTATGGTTAGAGAGATTGATAGTAGGGTGCTCTCATCCTCAAATTAGTGCGATAAAGCATCAACCACTACATTGCCCCGCCCTTTCTCGTAAATTATCTCATAATCATATCCTAGAATTTTGACAAGCCATTTATTTTGTTGTGGCGACGATAGACACTGCTCCTGAAAATATTTTAGGCTTTGATGGTATGTACGGATTTGGAAATGTTGCCCCAACAAGTATGGCCTCCAGTTGCCTACTACATGTAAGATGGCCATCATTTATTTCTCATAAGTAGACCGACCCATATGTTTTCCACTAATTTGTTGGCTAGTGAAAGCCAATGTTCTACCTTCCTACATTAATACAACTCTAATACCGGTACCGAAAGCATCACATTCAATCACAAAAGATTTGGTGAAGTCTGGTAGGCCCAATACGGAAATGGAGCACATGAACTGTTTGAGAGCCAAGAAGGCCTACTAAGCTACATCAGTCCAGAGAGATGAATTTTTCTTGAGAATATTAGTGAGGGGTCTAGCAATGCAACCATAATTGTGGAAAAACTTGTGATAATAGCTAGTGAGACCCAAGAATCCCCTCAAACCCTTCAAGGTTTTTGGTTGGGGCCGATCTTGCATTGCCTGAATATTTTTCAGATCAACCCTCACTCCTTCACGACCCACAAAGTGTCCCAAATACTCGACTTCTTCCACACCAAAAGAGCACTTGGATAATTTGACATATAATTTGTGATCTCAGAGCAGTTGTAATATCTGGTCTACATGCTAAAGATGTTTGTCCCAGGTAATGTTGTATATGAGAATGTCATTGAAGAAGACCAAGACAAATTTTCAGATATATGGTTTCAGCAGATGGTTCATGAGGCTTTGAAAAGTAGATGTATCATTAGAGAGAGAAAATGGCATGACCAGGAATTCATAATGGCCTTCATGAGTTCAGAAGGAAGCCTTGGGAATGTCTACTTTGTTCATGTGTATTTGGTGATAGCCCAAGTGAAGGTCTAGCTTGGTAAAGAATTGAGCACCATGCAGTTCATCAAGCAGATCATCAACAACTGGAATAGGAAATTTTTCCTTGATAATGAGCTTGTTGAGGGCCCGAAAGTCTGGACACATGCACCATTATCCATATTTCTTTAGAACCATGACCACTAGATATGAATAAGGACTGATGTTGGGACGAATAACACCGGCTTTGAGGAGTTCCTTGATGATTTTTTCAAGTTCATTATTTTGGGAAAAAGGATATCGATATGGGTGGACATTAGGCGGTTGGGCACTCGGGACCAAAGGGATGCTATGATCATGTTCACCCCAAAAGGATGGAAGCTCTTTAGGTTTGTCAAAGAATCGATGGTGGTGATCTAATACCTGTTGCATCTCAGGATGAATATGAGGAGTAGTGGATTCAATGACCCGGATGGCATTAAATTGGGCAACTACACCATGATGGCCCTTTTTCAAAAGCTTCTCCATTTGATTCGAGCTTATAGTAGGAGCACCTGCCTGGAGCCCCCTTAATTTATGAATGTGGTCATTCTACTTAAAGCTCATATAGAACTCCTGGAAATCCATTATGATAGGGACCAATGTGCAAAGCCATTCAACACCCAAGACAATGTCGCAACCACCCATTTCAATAGCAAACATGTGAGTCTTTAGGTGGTAGTCTCCCATCTGAAGCTTAATATTTTCACAGCGGCCTTCACATTTCATGGTTTCCCCATCAGCGATAAGGAATTGGAAATTAGATACCCCTTGCACAAAGCAATGAAAAAATTTTGTGACTCTCTTATGGATAAAGTTATGAGTGATGCCACTATTAATAAATACCACTATTAGTTGATGCTTAATAAAGCCTCAGATTTTGAGAGTCTGAGGTGAAGAAATGCCATCCAAGGCATGTAGTGGGATAACTGGCTCATCTGGTGTAGTTTCCCCGGCTTCTTCCTCGGGAAACTAAAGGGATGGAGCTTCCTCTTATGAGCTATTATCAGTAGCATCAATTTGAAATAATTTTGGTTCCTTACATTTATGTCTAGGGGAGTACTTGTCATCACAGTAGTAGCACAATCCTTGTTTTCTTCTTTTGTCCATTTCTGCTGGTGACACCTTTTAAACCTTAAGTGTTTGGGTGGGGCCCTGAACTGGGTGGGATGCACCTTTGTGACAAAATTTATATGATTGGACTGGGCATTTAAGGTGATTTCCACATCTAAGGCCTTGCTGCATGCGTCCAACCAAGTAGTTGGGTGGTGCATCTGGACATGGGCTTGGATGGCTTATTTTAGGCCATTGATGAAACACTCCAAGAAGAATTCATCTCCTATACCATCAGTTCAGTTGGCCAATTGCTCAAAGGCTGCAATGTAGTCCTTTACTGTACATGTTTTCTGGAGCTTAGTGAGACGACCCAAAAAATTAGATTCTCGATCAAAGCGATCACATATGGCTTTTGAGAACATGTTCCAAGTTTCTCTCCTTGGATAACATTTCTTATGCCACTACCACTATTTCCATCTCTCTTGGTCCAAGTAAAGGGCCCCCACATACAATTTAGTTTCATCTTCGCAGATATTATTAATGGAGAAATGTTGTTCCATTAGTGTTACCCATACTGCAGGGTTAGAGCCATCAAATTTGTACATGTCCATCTTGGGTGTTCGATGGTTGGAATGGTGGTGATTTCCATAGAAGTAAATGTGATGGATGGATTCTCCTTCTATGTGTGCATCAACACTAGGATACTCCCGATGAGACTTTATTATAAGGTTTGTTAGTCATGAGACCTGTTTGGTAATATTGTCCTGGAATTCTTCGAACCTTTTTTTCAAGGAGTTTGACCCTCTTAGAAGCCATAACTTGAGATTTGGTACCTAGCATACACCACCCTGGTCAATTACTTAAGAGTAGTCTTCTTTGAAAGAGGGCAAGCTCAAGAGTCTAATGGCGTGGGTCACTTGAAGTCACGTCAGAAAAAAAATTGGGACCGCCGGAAAATTGGGGGCTTACAAGTGAATGGTACCACTGCAACCAACTCGTCGTCCTAAAGCTTATGGGCTAAGTCTCTTGCAAGCATCCCGGGATGGTCTCAAACACTTTTTTACTCCCCACCGACCAATATTGTAGTGGTTGAATTCTAGAAAGCTTGATACTACTCAATGTCCTGCGAAAATCGGGCCCAGATTGTAGTAACAGAAACCCCAAGGTCTTTGTCCTGCCGATTGTGTTGCAACAATTTGATCTAGACTATGGCAGCCAAAACCATCACTGCAAAAATAATCTGATCTGCATTGTGAAAACACCAACTATTGAATCTAAGTTCTACGGCAACGACAAAACCCCAACTATTGGATCTCATCTAGAAGATAAGGTAGAGGGTGATCGTCAGATAGCAGAGGGGACTAAGGTCACAAAGGAGTGTTTGGTGCTATAGATCGCAATACAAACAGGGGTCCAACAATATTACTCGACCCAATCTTTCAAGGCGCTAACTAAGGAGGATCGAACGTACCCTTGTCCGTAAAACCAGACTACCCTATTATACATACGAGTAATCTCCCCAAGTGATGTTATTAGTGTACTATACCAGCAAGATGACCGATGACTTATCTAAGGTTAGGTTTCAAGTGATCCTAGGGGGTTTCCGATATACCCAAGGGTACGTGGAAGTGTAGTCCGTGCGCAGTTTTGTCTAATGCGATACTACTAGAAGGGGTACCCACATGGGTTACAAGGGAGTCCAACAAGTGGACCACCTCTTGTAGTTCCTACATGCATGCCTCCCCAAATCCGTAGGATTATGCACTCAACAACATATCCTGCGGTTTAAAGACGTCGGAACATGTCTCTAGCTTAAAAAAAAATATGCAAAAATTGGAGGTACAATTGGCCTTGGAAAGTGCTATGATACCACTTGTTATGCTCTTGACCTGTGAGAAATCTAGAATACCATAAATACGAAGAAATATAGCATAGAACATAGAATTATCACATGAAATGAGAAAATCTACAAAGTATTTTATTATTTAGAAACAAATTCAATGTTCACTTGCCTCTTCGAGGGGCCAACCTCCAGCAGAGCAGAGCTCAATTACAATAAGACTCGATTATCTTTCCCTTTCTAACTAAGCCTATTTATAGCTAAATGACTTCCAAAACCCTAACTACTAGTGGTGCCTTGCATAACACAGGTTAACCACTTTATTTATTAACCATGGCTCGTTTACAACTAATTGTGGTCCCTTTTCTCTAATGCGGGTCAACCGATTACAATTATTAATACATGATTTATTAACTCTCTAACTAACTATGACTCTGACTCAACCCATTGGGCTTATTACATAAATAAAGGGGTTAGGGTTGGACCCTAACACCAAATGTCAAACAATTTTCATTGTTGACTTTTTCCCTGAATTAGAACCACATTCTGACCTAACTTACAACATAGATGCATGCATGCAGACTTGCCAGTGTAGCCAGAAGGCTCCAACTGCACGAATAACCCTCCTCTAGTGTCATTGTGGCCGAAAATTCCTTGAACTGATAGTGCAACCACAAACCCTGTTCCATATTTTTAGGGCTAGCCTATAGGCCAACTGCCCAAAACTTTCCAGAACTTTATCTACAGACTGTATAAGGCTTCAAGCTCTATTTATAAATCCTATTCTTATTCAATATTTCCAAACACATATTAATCATTTATACAAACACATTGTAAACATATTATATGTAGGTCATGAATGCATAATTTGTTCATTGTTTGATTATGTTCATCGCATTTTCATCAAGAAGGCTTATTTCCTTCTCATACTAGTTGTAACAAACACATATTAGCTCATGCATTCATAAAACTATTCAATAGCTTGTCAAAACATGAGAAAGATCAATAACAAGGTCACTTCATATAATAAGAAATATTACATGCATGTAACCAACATTTAACCAAAATTAAGCCATGAAAAACTAGTCATATATTCAACACATTAAATCAATACCTGTTGTCATTGATCTC
Source organism: Pinus tabuliformis (assembly GCA_031772625.1). Classification (NCBI taxonomy): domain Eukaryota; kingdom Viridiplantae; phylum Streptophyta; class Pinopsida; order Pinales; family Pinaceae; genus Pinus; species Pinus tabuliformis. The sequence continues at coordinate 524,140,064 of CM062813.1, read as the reverse complement.
ATTAAAGAAATACAATTAATAACATATGCATAGTACCAACCAAGTTAAGGACTTCCACATACCACTTGACCATATATTGGGTTGATCCAAATCTTTCTCTCAACCAATTAACCTTGTCCCATATTCCAAGCATGAATGTGGGATCACATGGGATAAATCAAAACACATCCATACTGAGAATCTAGAGGAAACCACCTTCACCTTCATATCATAGTGATTTCACCAAATATCAGGTCTAGAATTCACCAAAACCAATACAAGCTTGGATGCCTCATAATTTCTTCACCATACCTAGATGAATTTTCCTGTCTCCACCCACCTTTCAAGAGCTTTGTGGAGAAAACCATATCCACCCTCAACCCTTGGTATTTCCCTTATACCACCTCAACCATGATCCAAAATCTATCGACAATCAAAAGCTCAACCAAACGGGGACCCACTACATCATGGTTATCTAGGAAATGGCATAAGGCAAGGCTATACATGATTGTAAATCCAATCAAATCCCATTTCAATGAAAACAAAAATGACCAATAAACCAATGCATGAACCATGCATTCAAGTCCCAACAAGATAATCAAACATGCTTGTTGTTGCCCAAATCCTTAGTTATTTTCTAGCCTTGCTTGTTTTTGTCCAAATATTCTCTTGGTTGCCACACGAGCTCCTCTTTTGCCACTTGCTTTCCTTGCTTGTCTCTTGCGTCTGTCTTTCTTTTGCTCCCCTGCTTTCCTCTCTCTTGTTGTAGTGTTCTCTCTCTCTCTTTTTTCCCTCCCTTTTTCTCCAAGAGAATGCTAGAAATGGTGTCTCTCCAATTTCTTTTTCTTTTCTTTTCCTTTTCCTTCATTTTCCCTTGCATGCATATTTTTTCATTTTCCCTTGCATGGAATTTATTTCATTTTCCTTTATTTATTTTGCATCCTTGCCACATTTTCCTTGCTAGTATGTAATAAATAATTTACCATTTATTTCCTTTTTCCTCTTGCCAATGCCAATGCTAATTTCCATAGCCAATAATGAATAATTTACCACAAGTGGATCCCAATGTAATGTTTTCCCCTCATTCAACTTTGAATACATGTCCCATAACCTTGGATTTATTTTTGCTTTTGTAATGTCCATTTATTTACATGGAAACTTGACCCACAACTATTACAGTGAGTTTGATTGAATCTTTTTGTTGATAATTAATTATAGACATAAAAAGTCAACAGGAAGAGTGAGAGGGTAATTGGACCCATTTGAACGAGTCAGAATCACCATTCCAAATGGATAAGGACGTAATCGGGGTCCTGATCAGGTGATCTTCCCATTGTTGATTTCGGTCATTTTTGGCCATTGACAAGTTCTAGGTGAGAGCTAAAATCAACTAGCAATTAAGAAAGATGACTAGCAATAGAAATTATGCAATAAATGAATCACTTTCTAGGTAATTATTTTATGGAACATGAAATCATAAGTGATGCAACAACCTTGGAATCTAACAAATAGTTCAAACTCTTTCATTTGACTCGATTAATGAAAATGATAATTGTACCATATTAAATGTAGATAGTAGTACTTCAACTAACATGAATGTAAATGTTTACATTTAGAATTTGTAATTTTATGGATTTAAATCACATGAAGGTGAAAAACCTAGTTGTAGTGTGATTAATCCACCATAGGAAAAGGGCCACCTCTCATGTAGAATTGAGTTTGAATGCACCAATAACACTGTAGAATATGATGCTTTAATTCAAAGACTAAGGAAATTAATTAATTTAAAGGTTAAATCCTTAAAAATTTTGGTGATTCAAAGATAGTTGTTAGGCAAGCAAAAAAAAATCCATTAACTACTTATCACCTCACATATATTAACTTGAGATTATCATGTTTTCAACTGATGAAGACACTTTCAAATATGCAATATTATGTTAAATAACTCTCAAAATTTGCCACAAAATTTCCAAGATAGAAATAAAGATGTTAAGGATAATTCCACTCCAAATAAGTTCATAAATTTAAAGAAGTCGTATGATCTGCAAAGTATATTTTGAGGATTTGTAAATGTCAAGAATAATTTCAGTTCCATGAGCTATGAATTGATTAAATTAGGTATTATTGAAAACCCCAGAAACACTAATTTTGGAACTTCTTGTTCACCAACAAATAGGTAAGCCTACATTAACTTATCTAAACAATATGTAGAATTGTTCACATAGAAATATGATTATTTTAAAGCATGTGATGTGAGAATTGTACAACATGTCATTCTAATAAAGGAAGGTTTCAAACCATTCAAACAAAAACTAGGGAAAGCACAACAATATTAGAACCATTCATTCAAAAAGAGAGTAAAATATTTTTAGTTGCCAAGATACTAGAAATTTCTAGAAGTGACTCTATGGTGACCTCCACATCCAAATCAATGAAGAATTATTATATATGAAGATAAAAGCTATGTGTTCACTCACAAAAGGAAATATAAGAAATTAATTTCTTCTCTTTAAGAAAAATTGTAAAAGAGGGTTTATGAATACCTCTTTCAAAGTAGCAAGGCTACTCCTCTATGGCTTCTAGATTGAGTTTGAGAATCCAAACTTGAAATTATTAAAAAGACACCAATATGCACGAAGTATATCAACCATGTGTGTAACAAAGTTTCACATGCATTCAATAAAAATTAAATAGAGAGAAAACAATTATATTCCAATACTTGTGATCTCTTTCACTCACAACTCATAAATGGAGAGAGTAAATCCTTATATAGGTTTCAACTTTATATCCTTTTATGATAAACAAGTATTTTTTTTCCTAAATCCATTAGTCCCCCAAGGAATTACAATAAGATAACCCTCTCAACAATTTTCTTACTAAAAGTAGTAATGATTTGTTGAGATCCACAATTTCCTCCAAGAGGTTACACTAAAATACCCCAAGAAAACAATACAATAATGCCCTAACTAACTCTAATAGACAAGTAAAAAAATAGTTAAATAATGGAGTTAGTTAGCAACCACCTCCAAGAATAGAGCTAGATAGAAGGGTACCTCCTTTAGATGAGGAATTGACCATATAACAACCTCCAAAAATAGTAGATGAGTCTCTCTCCTATGTGTGAACCAAGTCTCAAAATAGAAAGATGCCTTTAAATGAAAGGCCAAAATGTAGCAAAATTTTTCCCACAACATATTTTAAAAGAATCATAACTATGTAATTTTTGGTTGAAAGATAAGTAAAGTTCTCCTCAAAGACAAGTGCCAAAATCATACCAAGTTCACCTCAAAATCTTATGTTGCTTCATTAAAACAACAAGTAGTATGCAGCAAGTCAATGTGGCATGCACCCTATGAATGTGGTTGCCTATTGCATCAAACAAAATTAGCAAGATAGACATGCCAAGTACTAGCGTGCTCTTGCTCCGAATATTTTCACTTCAAAGATGCATACAATATCGCATTTTAAAGAGAATTTAAGCATAATATGCATATACATAAACGAAGCGGAAATAAACAACAACCATGAGAGGCAAAGGCACAATAGGTTGATAATGGAGGTCACCTAGTGTGGGCTACGTCTTCGGGCTTTGCTCAATGTGGGGATGCATCTTTCATTAATCTTCAACAAGAATCAAATTACATGCATGTACAAAAGACACCTTATACCTCCACTTCCGGGGATGCCCTGAAATTGCACACCTCTACTAAAGAAATAGACTGCACCATTGAATTCCCAACAAAAAATCGTGAAAAACAAATGTACACTAGACCCCTTTCTACTTCGGTCAAAATTTGGACCTTCAAGAATCTCAAAGATTCCCCAAATATTCTTTCTCACTGGTTGACTGGAATTCTGATGCTAAGATGAAAACCCTGACTTCGCCACTATGCTCCTTCCGAAGAATTGAGTAAAATGAGTATAAAGTCGGCTTGGTTCTGTAACTGTCAAAATTTGGTCGTTAGAGAATCTTTTAGATACCTCATGATTCTTTCTCTACAAGTTGATTGAAGATCTGCTACTCAAATGACAAATATGACCTCACCACTATGCTCCCTGCGAAAAACTGAGTAAAATGAGTATAAAGTCAGCCTAGTTTTGAAAATGTCAAATTTTGGCCCTTATGGAATCTTTTAGATTCCTTGCATATTTCGATGCATTAGGGTTTCGCTCATCCGTTTCCATGCCCGCTTAGGGTTCCACCTCTGCATTGGGTTTCATGCCCTCGTTCCCTTGTGGCAGTTATGAGTTTAAATAAAAAAACTTGGCATTAATTTTTAAGCCTGCCTTCCTAGCATAATGGTTGGCAATATTATTTTGTTGGGCCATTGGCCAATTTTAATTTTTTTTGGTTATTTTTATTATTATTATTATTTTTAAATATGGACAAAATTCGAATTTTGGAGTCATTGGAAAAATTAAGTAGGTGACAATTTCTCCAGTTCCGTCCGCCAGAAACTGTCGCCACAAAGTGCCAAATTGTTGTCTCGTTAATTTCCACCAAATTTAGCGGCTACACCAGATTTAGCCGAGCTTCAAAATTTAGTTGGCGCTCCGCTAACTTTAGCTGAGGAGTTTATTTGACCAAAACTTTGACTGGCCATAACTTTTGCATACGATGTCAAATTGAGATGTTGTTTGCATCATGGGAAAGCTTATGACAAGCTCTTCAATCTGACCCTAGTTTCATGGTAATCCAAGAAATTTGATTTTTGAGCCTTTCCTAAACCCTCTTTGATCACTGAGTGTTTCGGGAGCCACCTGGATCAACTCTTCTAAACAACCACATCTTATCACATAAAAATAATGACATGACTAATCATCCTATATAAATATTCAAATACCATGATGCCAAGGTTGGTCATGTGAGACAAATGTGAAAACATTATCCAATAAGTCAATCCATGAAGAAAAGGCATGCAATATAGAAAGGGAACCAATAAATGGGCCATCCACCAATATCAAAGCACCAAAGAGCATGCTATCACTATCCATATGAGAACCAAGTGCAACCATGAAGAGAGAAACGTGCACCAATATAATCCACGATACAAACCATCAAGCCAGTGTGTAGAATCCCACACATCACCATGATAAAGTAAGACAATCCATGCAACATCTCAATTAAAGATAAAACGTGTATATTTTAGGTTCGTCATCATCTAAATTTCATCCATGAAAAACCTTGCCATGTTATGAATATCAAAAGTTTACCTCTCATTCAATATATGGGGTAACACATCCCAAGGTTTAATCTCTTCCTCACTACTTCTTGTCATTCATTGTCTCATTCCCCATTCCTATATCAAGATTGCAATGAGTGATAATGATGAACTAGCTAGAACAATACCAATTGACCATCAGTAGCAGAGCAACCAAAGTACCAATTTCAATTCGATTTTTTGGTTGCTCAAGAACCTATAGTTTTTATTACCAAAGAAGTAATCAAACAATGCAATGGGGTTATTTGCCATTCTTGACTACATAATTGATGAAAACTTAGTAGTAATGATATTATTGGAAAAATATGCTTATCACCTTCATTTCAATTAGATGGGAGATGTTTTTATGCATGCATGTTGGTTAGTAGCTTAGGAGGAGGTTGTTAAGGAACTAGGAGTACAAAATGCAAAAGTAGCAATTTAAAAGCTAGTAATTTATGTGGTTGTATGCCTATCTTTATAATAATCACTAGCAATAATGGAAGACAAATAAACTAATAATAATTGGCAATGATGAAGACAAACATGTTCAAATTGTTTAATCAATCTTTATCTCACCTTTATCAGCTTGCTAGGAGATTTATTCCTCCATCAACTTCATAAATAGACAATAGATAATTTGCAAGAAACCTATTATGGTAGTGGTTGATAAAAACTATGTACAATATTTGAAACTGTAATCATCAACTTTTTCATTTCACATGCTATCCATGCATCCACAATTTGAGGAATGCTTGTGTCGACAATGTTTAGCTAAAGGTAGATCTTTTCCAACAAACGCTAAATTTCAACTTCAAGTACAATTTGTTTTCTACCAATGGTTAGAGTTGGTCTATGATCTAATTAATGCTTTACTATATTATGTTTTTTATGTTAATTATAACATATAAAAATAGTGAGATTCCAAAATTATTAGGTGTTAATAGTTTTGTTGATAAATAATTTTTTGTTTTTATTTATTCATTTTATTTATTTATTTATTTAAACCAAAAAGATTATTTATATTATAAAAATAAAAATATTATTTTTATAAAAATATGTGTTTTGCTAGTGGTAAATGTATAAGAAATTATATACCAACTTTGTCAAAATTTATATCATTTTTCTCTTATCCACAAAATATATAATAGCTAAATTGAGCACATAATTACTTTAACTCGGTAAATTGTTATTGTTTTATGTTTTCATCCAAACACGAAGAGTGATTATTTAGGTCAATAATTGTACAGGCTTGGAACGGAGCTTTGTGGCCTCTCTCAAGCAATGTGGCTTGGCACACAAATTGTCTTTTGAATTGGAACTCTGTAACCCTTCTCAAGCCATTTGTGGCTTGGCAAAGCAGAGTGTGATTGTTTCATGTTTTAATGAAAACATGATAAGTGATTATTCCTATAATTACTGGATAGGATGGGAATGGAACTCTGACCTCTTTCAACTGATGAAAAAAGTCTCCAGCTTGAGACTGACAACTATATTTATATGTCAAAAAAATTGAATATGCTACACGCCAGTACCCACTTTACTACCAATTTTTTGCTTGGGCATCGTTTAAATTCACACCTCAACACTAATTTACATTTTCATTTAATGCTAAGTGCAAATTGGATGGTTATTCGACAAACACTAATCCACAATATGCTCATCTCTATTGCGGATTGATTCATTTTATGTCATGAATTTCCATCTCTATTAGTGTTGCTTATCTACAAGCCTATTTCCACTACTTCTATAAGTAATTATATATTATTTTTAAAAAGAATACAATTTTAAGAAATATTAAAATATAGTTTAGTAATTATATATTATTTTCAAAAGAATACAATTTTAAGAAATATCAAAATATATAGTTTGAGTGGGTGTAATGGCTAAGTGCATGTGCTTTTACTTAAAAGAATCACAAGTTCAAATGAAATAGAGTATTTACGCATCTTTAGAATTTAGCCTTTAACAATCACATCAATTCGTTTTTGAAAGCGTTACAACTCTCGAAGTCATAGATTAATCCCAGTAGAATAGTGTAACCTAACTGGGAGTGAATAGAGTGAATAATGGTTTCTAACATTCTTCCTTATACTAAGGACCTTATAACAAAGGCAAGATGAATGATGGTTTCCAAGATTCTTCCTTTCTATATTCTATTGATATGAACAAAATATTGTAGGCTACTTGTTCTATGTTTTGGAGCTTTTTGAAGGATATTTTTGGGTTGAATTTGTTCAAAATCCAATAAAAATTTGTTGAAATCACAAGTTTGAGTTGCAAACTCTCTACAATCTGAGCACTCTAGAAGTTTTTCTGGCACTAAATACATTTATCCCTTTAAAAACACATTTTAAACAACAAAAACTTATAATCTAACCAAAAATTGTTTCAGCCAAAAACTCCAAAATGTAGAACAATTAGACAACACCTTTAATTTCCCCTTTCTGTACTTGACTTGGTTGATCCCAATTTTACTAATGAATTTATTTCCCAAGGCTTGGTAGAGTGTGTATGCCTTCGTACACTTTAGCATTTAACAATCACATCAATCCAAAAAAAATCTTAGAAAAGCATTACAAGTCTTAGAGTCATGGATTGAATGAAGCACCTCATAATCGTGAGTCATTGGATTGAATTGAAGGACAAATTCATGTTGAATGGCATGGGTTGTGTAAGCACCTCATAATGGAGCCAAGAGTGAATTATTGTTTCCAAGATTCTCCCTTTCTATACTAATCACCTCATAATGGAGCAAGGAGTGAATGATGGTTTCTAAGATTTTTCCTTTCTATATGTTATTTATACGAACAATACTTTATTCATACAAACAAAAGATTTCCCTAGTCTACTTATCCTACCTTTTGGAGTTTTTTCGGGTATATTTTTTGGCTAAATTTGTAAGAAATTTAACAAAAAATTGTTGAAATCACAAGTTTGAGTTGTGAACTCTCCACAATCTAAATGCTCAAAAAAAATTTGAAGCACTAAATCTATTTATACCTTTAAAAACACATTTTAAATAATAAATTTTTTTATGAATTAACCAAAAATTGTTTCCACACCATCCTAACAAAAACTCCAATTAGACAATGCGTTCAATTTCCCCTTTTTGTACCTGACCTGGTTGATTCTAATTTCACCGATGAGTTTAGTTCCAAGATTTACCCTTTGTGTATTTGCTGTGGTTGATTCCAATTTCACCGATTAGTTTATGCCTCTACCTCCCATATTGATCTTGACCTTCGGTCGCTAGCTTAGAAGTACTCTACCTTCCTTCAATATCTTATCGTTGTAGAGTTAGCATTGGGAAGGCATGAAGAAGTGTTATTATCTTATCGTTGGAGAGTTAGTAAGTTTACGTTGGGAAGTCATGACAAAGTATTAAGAGCAATATAGTTTGATTGGTACAATAGCTAAGAGTTCACATAGGTTATAATATACGTTTAGAAGGATAGAGTATATTTATTTTTGTTCAGAATTAAATTGGAATGAAATTTAGCTAAATTGAATATGATTTTAGTCATTTTTATTTTGATTATAAACTTTAAAAATATTTTAAAATAAAAGCCAAATTGATTATTTGACTATCTATTATATTTTAAAATTTGTAATTTAAATAAGTTCAATACTAGTTTCCAAATTTATTAAAACAGAGAGTCTAATTCTTTTTATAGTTTCTCCATCAATATTTCCTTGTATACTTTTTATAAAACCACTAAATGAATTCATGATGTGAATTGCTACCTCTAATGGCAATAATCTACATATCCATTTCATGCTAAACACTAAGTTGACTCACGACGTCAATGGCTACTCCTATGACATTAATCTACATGGTCATTTCATAGTGTACACTAATTTGATTCATAGGGTAGATTACTCATCCATTTTTCTCTATATCATAAATCCATTTTTCTTACCAAATAGTGAGTGAATCAACAATAAATTTTGTGTTCTTTATTCGTCCCGTCATCATCATAACCAAAATTCTGTAATATCAAAGCTCCAAGCAGTTGACAACAATGGAAAACGTTAGAAAACACAGTGCATAATAGATGATGGTTTTAAATAAACTATAAAAAATTACTTATTCTAATAAGGATGATGCACTTAAGAGGTTTAGATCAGTTGGTTTGGGTGGGGTTCAATCTTTGTTAGGTTATAGGTAAAAGCCTCATGGAAAGGTAGAGGATGGAAGCCACTTTGAAGAAAATTAAACTTTCCAAGGATTATAAGCATCCAATGTTTAATGAGCCAAGTGTGTCATTGAGGTCCATTTGCCACTTCAAGACAAAGAGACACTTTAACAGATGGGAGACTCGTGTTCCAACTACAGCTGACAATGCTATGACACTATTCTTTCTCTGTGAAATTAAATATCTTTGAATGGAAAAGTAGAATGAAAATGAAAAGCGAAGCGGAATGCACCACAATGATACTCTCCCGATAGTTGAGCAACATCCTCAGGTTGTCACAAGAGCCTGAAAATAGGGGTTGTAAAGGGAAATGGGGGAAGAAGAAGCATTGTGATACCCAGGATTACAAACCAAGAGTGTTAGAGATATATTTCGAGCATATGTTGTTTATTTGTGCCAAAGCCTTGCCCACAAAAAGTCTCAGGCTTACTCCCCATTCCTAGCCGATAAAAAAAATTAATGTGCAAAACATACATTCAACAACACTTCCCCTACGACCTTGTTTTCTACACAAATTATATGCATGATCCCATTCCTATTTTCAAAATTAAAGTACAAAACATACATTTGACAACACTTTCTCCCTACAACCTTGTTTGTTGCACAAATTATATAAGTTGTAGAAATTATGGTGTAGATCTTCTCATGAAGTTTTAATCAAAATCACAAGACACAAACCTACTGTATTATTTGCGGAAGTTAATTCACAATTTAGAACAGAAATTTCATACATGCAATAAGAAATAACACACATGTACACAATATTTTTCCTGGGGAAAACAATCTGCTAAAAACCCCAATGTCTGTTGGCATTAATCTGATGAATAGACATGTATTACAATTGATTTTCTCAACTGAGCACAACCTACAAATGAATAACCTATCTCTCTTCTCACTGAGAAGATCTGACTCAAACTTCGTCAATTTCTACCTCTGCTTGAGCCCCTATTTCCTTGCACATTTCCTGAAAAATTATGTCCCTATTATTTAGGAATTTATCCAAAATGGATTACGCAATTCCCAAGGTTGATCATCTGACTGCATGCAACACTTGTACACTCAAGACTAGTCTACAACTGATGTTACATTGCCTTGGAATCTCCACCATAGCTAGGAACTCGAATTCTCTGCATGTACTAGCTATTTTGGGTTGATTGATTAGTGAATTGGACTATCACTAAGTTTGAATAAAGTCCCATTATACAATTGACCTTCCAATAGTTCCTCCAACAACTAGTTTAACTGAAAACAACTTGAGATAATTGACTTTTATTGCTACAAATTAACAATCACATATGCTTAACTGAACTCTAACTCCTCCAACTCGAATTTACTAAGTGAATTGGGTGACACAAGCCATGTCAAACAAGTTAACTACATCCAAGTTGTTTGTTGATGTGGAAATTCGAATTTTCTCAATTTAATCAAGGCAAAATCAAATTGAGAATCTCTTGTTGCATTTTTCAACACTCCCTCTCAGTAAGAAAGGTATTATCAACCACCCCTATCCTGCGCCTATGGAAATCTAACTTCCCTCTTAACAAAGCCATTGTCAAAATGTCAGCATGTTGTTCCTCTATTAGAATGTAGTGTAGCAACATTATCTGCCTCTGCACACAGTCCCGTAAATGGTGATACCAGATATCTATATGCTTGGATCGATTGTTAAATACATGATTCTCAGAGAGCTTAATGCAACTTTGATTATCACAGTAGATAACCATTGGATCCATCATCTGATCAAACAATCCCACAAATATCTTTCCCATCCATATCACCTCACATGTTGCTTGATTTGCAACCGTGTATTTTGCTTTTGCAGAGATGAGTGCCACAAATATTTGCTTCATGTTGTACTAGGAAACAACTATGGACCCAACACTGAAAATTCCACCTAATGTACTCTTTTGGTTTGATGGACTCCTCGTCCAATCTGCATCTATGAAGCCATACAACTTCACTCCCTCTATCTGTTTATACCATAGTCCAAATTGGGTAGCGCCTCTGTGGCACTGTAAAACATGCTTACATTCCTTCCAAAATAAGTTAGTTGGCCTAACCATAGCTTGGCTCAACTGGTTGACTGCATAACACATATCTGGTTGTGTTTTCACAAGATACATTAGTGAACCCACTAGTTGCCAATAAATGGTAGCATCCACTTCTTCACCTGAAGTGGCATCCTCCTTCCTCCAGTTGGTCACTAGAGTTGTCTCCATGGGTTTACTAATGTATCTTGTGAAAACAAAACCAGATATGCATTATGAAGAATCAATGTAGTATCTCATTTGCATACTTTCCTTGAGAAAAAAATAGTTCCCCATTGCGTTTCCATACTTCCAACTCGACGAAGTAGTGCATGAGACCCATGTCCTTCATTTCAAATTCCCTTGCAAGGTCCTCCTTGCAAGATTTGATCATCTACTCATCACCTATTAAAATTAAATCAACATATAAGAAAATAATAAGAAATTTACCTTCTACCAAGATATGATAGAGGTTTGCATCCGCTTCACTTTTGGTGAAGCCCAAACCAGTGAGATAGTTATCGATCCTAGTGTACCAAGCATGGGGTGCTTGTTTGAGACCATACAACACAGAGTCTGCACACATGAGACTCTCGATCAAATGTCTCAAAACCTTCTAGTTTTTCGATGTACACCTCCTCCTCAATAACCCCAATGAGAAATGTTGTTTTTACATCCATCTGGGGGATCTTCTAACCCATTTGTACAACGAGTGCAAAAATTAATCTAATGGATGATTACCTTGCTACAGGAGAAAATGTCTCCTCATAGTGAATTCAATTGACCTAATGGATGAGTACCTTGCTATAAGGGTAAAGGTCTCCTCATAGTCAATTTCCTCAACTTGAGAGTACCCCTTGGCCACAAATATAGCCTTATACTTCTTTATGCTTCTGTTTGCTGCATGATTAACCTTGAAGATCCATCTTGAACCCACAACTGATTTATCTGTCGGTCTTGGGACCACTTCCCAAACATTGTTCTTTACAATGGATTCGTATTCCTCCACCATTGCATCAACCCATATAGGTTGCTCTATTTCTTCCTTGGAAGAGGATGACTTAGTCTCTACAAGCTCAGTCATTAGAAACATGTAGCTAGTGTACCTTTAAGGTGACCTCCTTTTCTTGTGCAAATTTGAAGGAGCTCCCACATTCTCCCTTGAATCTTGCACAATTCTTTCAGCTTCCCTGGTTCTTTTTTCTACCTTCTTTGGATGGTTATGTTTGAGTGGATTTCTCCACTCTCTGCTCCTCAATTTGTCGCTGCTTCACAACTTCCTAAGGATCCTCCTTTGGACCTAAAAGATCCTCTTCTTGTGGGATCTGAAACTCCCTCTCAAGAGAGCATTGAATCGCTTTCTCCTCATTAAAATTTACATCTCTTTTTACAAATTTCATTCTGAGAGATGGAAAGTACACACAATAGTTGAGTGGAGTTTTTGTGTAACCCACAAATATCCCCAACTCTCTTGTCAGCTCAATATTCTTCCTTGATTCTTTGGAAACATGGCAGTAAACAAAGGCTCCAAAAATCTTGAAGTGTGACACATCTGACTTCCTCTCCGAGAAAGCATCCTCTAGTGTAATCATACCAAGAATCCTATGAGGACTTCAATTCTAGAAATAGATTGTTGTGTTGCATGCCTCAACCCATAATTGTAGAGGTAGGCATTGGTCATACAACATCACCCTCGATTCTCCCACAATGCTACAATTATTTCTCTCAACCACCCCATTCTGCTGTGGGTTGTGGGGTGTTGTCAAATCTCGTCGAATGCATTCTTTCACACAGAAAATTTTGAATTCATTTGACACGTACTCACCTCCATTATTTCTCCTGAGAGTTTTCACCTTATTTCTAGTTTCTTTCACATCTAGTGCCTTGAATTCTACGAACTTGGAGAATGTCTCATCTTTCTTCCTCATGAAGAATATCCATCACCTCCATGATAAATCATTAATAAAAATGACAAAATATTTGTGTCTAGCAGTGGAGATTGTCGAAAAAGGTCCACAACCATCAAATTGGATCCTTTCTAGAACTGCATGTGCTTTCCTGTCCTGATCATGGAATGTGGATTTTGTGTACTTCCCCAAAGTACATCCTTTTCATACATCATGCTTCTCAAGTGCTCCTTTAGGGAGGCTAATGGTTATTTTCTGCATAATCTTCAAGGCACCATGATGTAAATGGCCAAGTCTTTTGTGCCAAAGTTCACTGACATCACGACCCTGCACTTTCTCCACCTTAGTGCTTAATGCAGCACAATCTTCCACATCTAGCTTATATAGGTTCTTCACATGAAACCCGATTTGCTTCACTTGTCCCATGACTATGTGTCTCAGGAATGCTTTTCCTTTGATGACGATCAAATCATAACAATGATCTTCCAAAACTGCAACATAAATGAGATTTTTCTTTAGGCCCGGAACAGACATGACGTCCTTGATCCTGAGAGGGGAGCCCAGCTCCCTCTAAAAGGTAATTGTACCAACCCCGATCATGCTATACTTTATGTCATCTCCTAGCTTGATGTGCATCTGGAGATCATTCTCCTCCAGGTCACTGAAAAATTCTCTACACCCTGTCATGTGGAATAAGGCACCTAAGTCCAAGTACCACATGCTCCCCATCAATGTGTTGTCCATGTATGTGATAAGGGTAAATTCAATCTCTAATTGTGAAGCCAAGGATTCACCTGTTGTTCCTCCTGAGGTCTTCTTTCTTGCATTTTTGTGTAGACACTTCGTGGCATAATGTTTGAATTCATGACAATGGAAGCATTTAATTTTGGACAAATCTTTCTTCTTGCCTCTTGGCTAGATTTTGGTTTGGTTTGAGATTTCTTCCCTTTTCCTTTCTTTCCCTTTCCAACCAATGCAAAATTTTCTTCATCCTCACCCTTGGATGAAGTCCCATCTCTGGAATTCCACCTTATTTACTCATGTACCAAATTGGACCATAATTATTCCCAATTGAGTAGTTTCTCCCTCCTGTTAACTGCATCTTGATAGTTATACCAGATCTTGGGAAGGCCCAAAAGGGATAGGCTTACCAAGTCGTCTATTGAAACAATAACACCAACTCCTGCAAGCTCATCACGAACTTGTGTGAACCTGTTTAGATACTGTGGGATAATGTCATTCTTTTGCATCTTGATATTTCAGAGTTTATCTTTGAGCACCAACTTCCTGTGGTCACTACTATTCCGGAACAAATCTGTCAGTGCATGCCACATTACATAAGGAGTTTCTTTCCCATGGAGATTAGCGACAATGTGGTCTCGTGCTCACTCCAATATTATTCTCCTCTCCTTGGCTACATCTTTCTTCCACTGAGCAAGGTTCTATGCATCAAATTTCGATGGTTTTGCAACATCTCTCTTGATGTATTCTAGCAATCTATTGTCATCGAATACCACCTCCATGCAATCCTTCCATGCCATGAAATTAGAGTTTCCTTCTAAGGCATACTCTAGCCTCAGCTTGTTGAAGGTCATCTTCTCAACTTTGAAGAGATCCTACTACACTGAATTGCAAATTCAAACCTCCTAAGAAAAAACTTTGAAATTCTAGCTTTAATGTGAATCTGGTTCTGATACCATGTATAAATTATGGTGTAGATTTGCAACTTCTCATGAAGTTTTAATCAAAATCACAAGACACAAACCTACCCTAGTTCTCTGCGGAAGTTAATTCAGAATTTAGAACAAAAGTTTCAGACATGCGATAAGAAATAACACACATACACAATATTTTTCTTGGGGAAAGTGATCTACTAAAAAATTCCTTCTTGCATTAATCTGATGAATATAGATGTATTACAATTGCTTTTCTCAACCAAGCACAACCTGCAAATGAATAACCTATCTCTATGCTCACTAAGAAGCTCTGAACCATAATTCCTTAATTTATGCCTCTGCTTGAGTCCCTATTTCCTTGCACAATTCATGAGAAATTAGGCCCCTATTATTTAGGAATTTCTCCAAAATGGATTGTGTAATTCCCAAGGTTGATCATTTGACTGCATGCAACACCTGTACACTCAAGACTAGTCTACAATTAATGTTACATTGCCTTGGAATATCCACCACAACTGGGGAACTCGAATTCTCCGCATGTAGTAGCTATTTTGGGCATATTGATCAGTTAATTGGATGATCCTTGAGTTTGACTAAAGTTCCACTACACAATTGACCTTCCACTAGTTCCTCCAACAATTGGAACTAGTTTAACTGAAAATAGCTTGAGATAACTAAATTTGATTTCTACAAATTAGCAATCACACATGCTTAACTGAACTCTAAATTTTCCAACTCGAATTTACTAAGTGAATTGGGTGACATAAGCTATGTCAAGTTAATTGCATCCAAGTTTTTTGTTAATTTGGAAATTTGAATTTTCTCAACTTAATCAAGGCAAAACCAAATTGAGATTTTCTTGCTGCATTTTTCAACATAAGTGATTCTAAATTACAGTGAAAACAAGCCAAGTAGAATTTACATCACAAGTAAAGTTGAAAGTGAGGTGGGCATAACTGTGCATAAAGTTTTGTAATTCAATAGTGTTTTCATCATAATGTGTGGCTTTATGTCATTGTAGAGGTAACCTTAATAGTTTAATTCCCACTCTTTTATTGGGATTTTAATTTTTTTTTATGAAGAGTGGGGTCAAATCTGTAGTGGTGACAACTATCATTGGATGCTATCCACAAATGCAAGTTGACTCATTACCATTATTCAAGAAAACCAAGGCCACAAGCAATTAACTAGCTGGTGGTCTGTAAGGGTGTGAGCTCTTAGCCAAACCTAACTAGTTTTAAATCTAGTAATTAATTTAATTTAATTTATAATTAAATATATATTTTTAAAAATTATAGTACAGATGTTTGTATTTTTTAATATCACTTTCTTTATACAATTTTTATATAACTTTATACTAGTTTCATATAACTTTTATTATTAGTCTCTGCCAAGGCAAGACTATAGCCATCGATTTGCGCGTTGATCACTAATAGTTTAGCGTTGACCATGATAACTTCTAATGTTTAAATTTAGAATCATCAACGTATTTTTTTAATTATAATAATAATAATTTGTTGTCATGTGATTGCCTTAAAAGTTTGGGTGTCTTATTTCAATATTTTAGACATGTGTCCCATGTCACCCATGAAATTTGGTCAACCTCACAATTCACCAATTTTCATGGGGATCATGGTTGGAATCTTGTAATCAAAATAAAACAAATCAATAATTCAAACCAATTTTTATTATTTAACTCTTTGTATTGACTAATTGTAAATACGAACATAACATAAGATTAATATGGTTGTATTGAGTTCACATATCTTTATTATTTATAAATTTACATGTTAAAGAACCAAATAAATAAAATATCCTAATTAAAATATATATATTTGATCCGAATTGGATCATTATATTGTTTTTCATCCATATTGATGCATTTGGAGTGCAAAAAGTGGAGGAATCAGCTCACAGGACCGTTTTTTCTTGTAGGACCCAGTTTGGCGAAACAGGGTCTGAAACCTTCTGGGAGCATTTTGAGGCATAAAACGATGCTTTTTGGGAGTAAATTTTTTCCACTTTCATGTAACACCTTTTCATGCTATTCTACACACAAATATCTTTCTAACGGCGCAAGAAGCGCGTCAATTGGAGTCTGTATGCAAAAGTTATGTCACTCAAAAGTTGACCTTCGTGTTTTCACACCTATAGTTTGGGAGGATGTTGGATCAACCCCCATTATTCATGAAAAATGGAATAGCAACATGTTTATTATGTAAAAGACTCTAGAAGAGTCTATGTTGTAACTCTATTTAAGAGTTGATTTAGTCAAAATTAACCACTAGTAGGCTATCAGGTTGTGTCATAACAAAGCCACTAGGAGGAAGAGGCATCCCATTCTTTCGAGAGAATTTTATTCCATAGCTTAGTAAAGATAACTAGGAGAGATAGGAGGTAGAGCACACAAATAGGATATGTGCACTGTAGAATTCCATGGGCCACAGGCATTACTTCTTTGTACTTGTGGCCATATTTCTAGACAGAGAAAGAGAGTGAAGCTACCTCACCTTCCAGTTGGGTTTTCTCCCAAAAGGGTTTCCCAGAGAGCATATCTTTTGTATTATGTGCGTGTGATCTTATTTTTTCATTCTCTACTTTTCTGTACAATTTCCATTCGTATGCATGAACTAATTACAGTAAAATCTACAGATATATAATTTTAATAAAACCGTAACAGTGTAAAAATATAGTATTTTAATATATTATTATCAGATATGTTGTGACGAACTGTCCAGTGGAATATACATGGCATTTTAGGGATCATTTGGTATCAGAGCAGATTTATTTGGGTATTTGTGGATATTTGTAGGGGATCTAGGTCAGTGGGGTCGAAAATTGTAAAACTCTAATCATGATTGATGAATTTCTAAACGAACCTTGTGACCCTGCAGAGGTGAGGTTTTCGCGGATCGAAGAACAAGTCGCAGATATAAACTGCAATGTAAACCTCCTCATGGTGGCTCTAAGAAATAATATAAGGATATTTGGAGAAGATGGGGGTTTGAATGCAGAGGACAAATCAGAAGGGGGATCAGGAGATCAAGAAGACACAAAGAACCAACCAAAGAAAGAACCCGGAAATGATCAACCCAGTTCGAGTGTCGTGAATCAATCCATGTTCAAAATGGAAGAAAAATTCAATATTAAGTTGTACCATGGCGAGATCGACGCTCTAAAGCTGAACCAATGATTGCAGTAAGTGGAAGTTTATTTCATCATCCATCAAATTGAGGAAGGGAAAAATATCTCATTCACGGAGCTGAAATTAGAGAGTTGTGCACTAACTTACTGGGAGAACCACACAGAAACCCTAAGGTTGAAGGGAGAACCTCCAATGACTAAGTGGGAGGATTTCAAAACCCTCATTAAGTCACGGTTTTATCACATTGGGTATGTTTAGGACTAGTTGATCCGGTGGCATTACTTCAGGCAAAAGTCAGGCCAAAGCATGCAGGAGTACACCACAGAACTCAGAAAGATGGTTATCATGCTGGGTATCTCTCCAAAGAACCCAGATGTACTCCTCAAATATTGTGGGGGTCTATGTCGCCATCTGCATCAGAAAGTGATATTGTTAAAGCCAAAATCAGTGGTCGAGGCTTGTGTATAAGCACAATACCTGGAGAACATAGGCCTGAAAAGAGTGCAATCAAGTGGATCGAAGTAGAAGGAGCAAAAGGAAGCTTCCAAGGAGGGGAAGAAGAAGAAAAAAGGGGGAAAATATAAAAAGACAACAGCCACACAACACCAGTGCAAATATCCTAGCAACCACTACAAACACTGCAACATTGATGACCATACATAGGATAAGTGTTGGAAATTGCATCCAGAGCTAAACTCGAAGAACAAGAAGAAATATAATAATAATAAGAATCTCATGGCCACTAATTCAAGCAACCAAGTTGAAAGCAGCTCAGACGTGGATGAGAAGATCGTCTGTAAATCAGTGCAAAAGGAGGTGAATCTGAGTAGCCTTCAGCAACAAGAAGAGAAAGAAATGACCAAAATATTCCATATAAAGATACAGGTCAAGAAGACAAAGATTGATGCTCTATTTGACTCAGGATCGCAGACGAATGTCATTGTAGAAAAGTTGGTCAAGAAGTTGGGGCTGGAAGTTCGTGATCATCCAAACCCATATCCACTAGGATGGGTAAATAAGGATGCAGAGCTGAAGGTAACAAAACAATGCAAAATTAGATTTGTTATTAGTGCTGATTTTATTGATGAAGTAGATCTGGATGTGGCTCCCCTTGATGTATGTGAACTTGTGTTTTGGAGTCCATACATGTACATTCGTGATGCAATATTCATGAGGAGAGCTAACTAGTATCGGCTCATCAAGGATGTAAAATCGTTCATCATCAACGCGCACAAAGGAAAGTAAAAAATTTCATTGGTAAGTGCCAACCAAGCCAAGAAATTGATCAGTTCCAGCAAGAAGTATGTTTTACTGTTTTTAAGAGAGAGTCAATATGAAGAGGAGTTAATAAGAGGCAAGGTATCCCTGGAGGAGTGTACTAAGAAACCAAAACAACAATTGGAAGAGTTGCTGCAGGCATACAAGGATGTGTTCTAAGAGCCTAAAGGGTTACTACCTAAGATAGAAGTAGAGCACAAGATCTAGCTATTTCCAAACTCCCCATTGTCAAATATTGGGTTGTATAAGCAATCAGTTATAGAAGCAAGTGAGGTGAAGAAACAATTGCAGCAGTTATTCGAACATGGTTTCATCCGACCGAGTACATCACCATGTGGGTCACCCATCATCATTGTGCCAAAGAATGATGGGACTTGGCGAATGTGTATAGATTATAGGGTGTTGAATAAAATCACTCTCAAGAATAGACACCCCCTGCCCAAGATAGACGATCAGCTAGCAATTGCAGTAAGCAAAGTATTTCACCAAGCTGAACTTGAAGTCTGGATATCACCAGGTTTGAGTCAAAGAAGAAGATATATGGAAGACCACCTACAAAGCCAGGCAAGGTTTGTATGAGTGGTTATTTATGCCATTTGGCCTATGTAATGCACTAGCTATGTTTATGAGATTAATGAATGATATATTGTGCCCTTTTATAGATTCATTTGTTATTGTCTATCTAGATGATATACTAGTATATAGTGATACATCGAAGGAGCATATTTCACATTTGACGCAGGTGATGGAAACATTGAAGAAACACCAGTACTAACAAATCTCAAGAAGTGTGAGTTTGCGCAACAATCTTGGGTATATCTGGGGTATGTGATCGGTGGAGGAGAGTTGAAGATAGATCCTTCAAAGATGGAGGCCATCATGAAATGATTGGTGCCTACTAATGTTTCTGAGGTCGTGATCCAGGTGGCTCCAGACACAGGCAGAAGTCCCAGAGGACTTAGAAAGGGTCAAAAAATCAAAGTGAATATAATGTTATCAAACCAAGACCATGGCATAGATCTCGTCGTCCTGATCGCAACGGTGCAAACGGTTCGTCAAATCGAGCTCGTATGCAAAAGTTAGAGGCAGTCAAAGTTCAGGGTTGACTTGGGTGACTGGGCAAGCTTAAGGAGGGAACAATTTCGCCGAAACCCGGACACCAGATTCCGGCGAACCTAGGTCGGATTTCAGATGAAATTGTCGAACGGATAAAAATACTCCTATGTTCAATTTTCGAATGTTCAAAAATGCCTAATGACTTTTTTTATAACATAAAAAATAAAATAAAAATAATTAAAGTGGTGGCGGGCCATGACCCCCGCACCCACTATATATATAGATAGATAGATATATATATATATATATATATATATATATATATATATATATATATATTTATTTATTTATTTATTTATTTATTTATTTATATGTCGTTAGTTAAATTCGAGGCCGGCAGGGATTGAACCCGCCCGGCCCACGTGGGCCGGCCCCCAACGGGCGGTCCCATGTACCATCCCAAAACGTTAATACAAAGCGGTCATACCAAAACACGCCATATGTGTAAACGGTTCCGCATAATGCGTGCCAAAACAAACTTAAAAAAAAAACAAACCCACGCCCAATTTTCATAACTGCTGTATAATTATGGCGCAAGCAGGATTTGATCCCCCGACCTACCCGCCTTAATACCTCCGCCTTAACCAACATGCCAACAACCTTTTCATTGACATATCCGCCCACGAAATTTATATAAACCCATTTTCTCAGTGCGGGGAGGCCAGGGGACATGGAACGGAAATTGAGGCATGAATTTTTAATTCATTTTTGCAGGTGGAACCATGAGCTTGAAAAAAAGAGCAGGCGAACCATGATTGAACCAAATTCTCAAGAGGGTGAAATTTTGCCAGTCCAAATTGGACAAATTTTATGTCGATCTTACACCTCTCAGCGACACGAACCTAATGACATAGTCAGAATTTTGATCTGAGCAACATATCTTCAGACGACTCAGAGGATGGAATCTTTGAGGAATTTAGGGGAATCTAAAAGATTCCTTAAGCCCCAGATTGTCATTTTCTCATAATTCAGAAATTTGACAGTCGCTTTTACACTATTCGATGCCATGAATCTGATGGTGCAAGCAGATTTTCCATTTGATCATTTCATTTTTCAGCCACTTTTCAAAGTGGAGTGAAGGTGTCAACATTCATGTGTGAGCAACCATTTCCATGAGATTCGACGCCATGAGATTGATGGTATGGCCAACTTTAGCAGTTTGACATCATTTTCTTCAAATGGCCCCAGGATGTGAGGTATATGCAGTGTGTCCATGTACTTCTTTTTGAGATGAGATGCATTTGTTCCACATAGATCCCTGTTTGATGTTTGATGTGGGATCTTGTTCTCTTACTTGTTCCATGATTCCTGCTTGATGTGACGTGGAATAATTTGTGATATGTACTTCTTGTCATGTTGTTATTGGTATCCCTTTGTCGTCATGTTGACGAGATACTTATGTTGTAGTCATGTATGTCTGAATTGAGATCCCTTTGATGCCATGATTGGTGAGATGCTCATTATTGTCATATGTGAAATTATGTCATACTGATAAGAGTCCTTTGTTGAATGAGAGTTCCTGCCGCAGAACATCTCTTAGAGCCACTCCTGCGTGAGGGAATATTCCTTGTATGATAGAGAAAACACATGCATGTACATCATCACTCTTTCCAGCACATAATGCAGTGGATGTAGTCCCTCCTGGATGAACTCCGTTATCAACGTCTTGTTATTTTATGTTGCTAATTCTTTTCATGTTCCTTCTTCTTTACAACATGCATTTATGTTCCTTTATGCTATTTTAAATGCAATTCTAATCACATCGCAAAAGCAAAATATCTTGGTTAAATCCGGCACTTAAGTCAACTCAAATCAAGTTTGGTATCAGAGCGGTCTTTGCGTGAATGTGAATTGCAAGCGTGAACAATGGAACGCGCAGTGACAAAGGATGAAAAAGCGATGTATGAAACCATGCTCAAAATTTCCCAAAGGGTGGAAATAATGTATGGAGCTCTACAAAAAGAGACTAGAGGAAAAGGAGTGATTGCAGCTTCAGTTGCAAGCCACGGAAGAGGCCCTGGAAGAACTGAAACACAACCACCAGAATCTTCAAATAGAGAATGATGAATTGAAGATGCTTCTACATGAGGAGAAAGAGGAAAAACAATTTTTTCTACAACAACTACAAGCTAAGGACAAGGCCTTGGAAAAGTTGCAGCATGACCCATGTGAGGTAAAAAGTAATTCTCTAAGTCCATGTATGTGTCTTGATGATGATTTCGCTGTTTTTGAAAATCATACCACAGGAATTGGCTCCAAACTGCTGAAGAGAATGGGGTATGAAGGAAAGGCTTAGGCATTAATGGCCAAGGCATTGTCAACCCCATCAAAGTAGAAGAATTACCCTGTTAGGCAGGACTTGGGTATGTCAGGAAAGAAGTTGGGGAATCCGCCAAGACAAACAACGAACCACCAACAACAGATGATGAGCAACCCTCATCAGTTCTTTCCAAATCGACAGAGGAGGTAAAAGATGTTGATTTCCTTTCAATTTCGTCTTCACATAGTATGATTTCTATTGGAGATGTGGAGGTCATGGTAAATTTTAGGGGTGAATTTTAGCCCAAGGGTGAAATTTAAGGGGTTTTTCATTTTAGAGGGGTGAAATTTTTATAAAACACCCATTTCATATATTTAGCCCAACTTTCATTTAAAAAATAATTATTTTTTTCATTTTATCCCAAAAAAGGGGCGGATAAACTATGAAAAGACACATTTGACCCGATTCGTCTGGTTTGGGAGGTTATATTCCATTACAATCGCTCAATTTTCTGCTTTGCAATGTTAAATTTGTTTGCAATCGCCCATTTTCTAGTTTGGGAGGTTGTATTTAGTCCCAATAAATAAAAATATAAATAAAGTGGAGGTATGGTAAATAAATAAAACATCTTTTTATACTTACTCCAAAGGTATGATAAATAAATAAAAATATAAATAAACTAGAGGTATGGTAAATAAATAAAACATTTTTTTATATTAAATCCATAAGTCACCTTATATTTACGAACACTCAAAAAATGCGTTATATTTAGGTGAAACCTATGGGCCAAATACCATGGGCTAAATCATTATTAATACCATGCAAAAAAACAATATTAACCCTAATATTAGTATTAATAAAAATAAAGATGGCACATGGTATTGACCCATGGTATTCATGTGGAATGTAGCCTATTTAAAGGGGGGAATTAAACGAGCATAGATCCATCTTTACTATGGATCTACTAAGCCCCGAGAGGGATCAAATATCATGATATGCAAACTAGCATAAAGTGAAAAAATATTTGATCCCTCTCAGGGCTTTGTAGATCAAGAGTAAAAATGGATCTTTTAATTTAATGTCACTTAAACATTTTAATTTGGTTAAAATAAAAAATAAAAATAAAAATCAATTATTAATTTTATTAATTTTTATAAATTACTAATAGTAGTTTTTAAGCTCCAGGTTTATGATAACCCATGGTAATACTATGGTATTCATGGGAGCATAGACTATTTAAAGGGGAAATTCTATTAGCGTAGATCCATCTTAATTTGGCGTCTACCAAGCGTTGAGAGGGATAAATAGATTTCATCCCTCTAAGAGTGGTATATGTGGAGTTAAGATGGACATAGTTTAGTTTTTATGATAATGAAGATATTAAATAGACTTAGAAAATTATATTGTAAAAAACATATTAAGGTGAATGGTTAAAGCTACATTTAGTCACTTCACAAAATTCAGTAAAAAATACCAATATCTCCATTAATATTGGTTTTTCTTATTTAACAAAAAAAAGATTCAAAACAATGAAATCTTATCACTCTTTCCGCATCACCCTCGCAGAAGAGAGATAGTCGCTGCCCAAATTTCCCACCATTTTTCAAATGTTTTTAATATGATATCTTCATGAAAAATTTAAGGTACTGATGTTGGATTAGTTGTTTGAAAAATATGCTCGTTTGTACAACCTTTCATCTTCTCTGTTATTCTTAGTTTGTCGTAATGATTTGTAGGGGTTGGGCCATTGCACCATATTTTCCTAAAAGGCGGAGATTGTGCATCAAAAAGGAAATTAATCCACATGTTGCAACGTTGTTAAAAAAATGCAAGACGTATGAAGGTAGTGAATTATGCTAATAAGCAATTTAGATTGGGAGAGACGTAATTAAATTTTATTATTTAATTGAAGATTTCCAATTAAAATAATAATAAATCTACATTTATATATTTATATATTGATTGGAAGGCTTCTCACAATGGTCACTTCTTTCCATTAGATCCCCTTCAAGCGTTTGGGATACCTACTACTTTCTTATATTATATATTTGGGGCTTGCTACTTGTTGGTGTGTTGGGGTAAACAAACTTGATGTGTTTTTTTATCTCACAAATGGAGTCTATAGAATAAGAAAGAATTTGATAGCTTGACAAAAGTGGTAGAGAAAAGATTAATCTCTCCTACCTTGACAAAACTGGTGGTCAAGATCAACACCTACAAGAACTTTGTTCTAGAATATTATCAAAACCAATAGAAGGATATGAAAGAGTATACAGTAAGAACCTTGACAAACACGGCCACTGAAACTTGCAACATTGTTTGTAGGAAGAGAAAATTATGTTTCTTTTTTCCAAACATGTATGTTAGTATATTACAGTTAAATGAATATTTTTTTCTATTATCATATATGGTTTCGTACTTTAACAAAACATTCGCCAAGACTTCACAATTTTTTATTATTCAGTGAAATATTTACCAAGATCTTACAAGATTTTATAATTCAATGAAAGATTCACCATGACTTTACAAGATAATATAATCTGGTGAGAGATTCGCCAAAAAAATTATATATACATATTATATTATTGATAAAATCGCCTCTCATTTTCCCTATGTATCATGGGGGTTCGCCCATTTATTATACATATAAATTTAGGGTGGTTCTTAAAATTTTCCTTGGTGGAGATACCAATTACAATGACAAACATGAAGCTCCTTAACAAGATGAGGTACAAGGAGGAAAAAGAATTTGGTGTTAATAACCAAGACGTAACTCAACCATTGGAGGTTGTGCAGAGACCTCGATTTGCAGGCTTGGGATACACCGAAGGAGAATGCTCAAAGGTGTCAGATTCTTCCGAGACATTGTCAAAATCGTCGAGGAAAGAGAATGATGGGCACACATCCCCATCATCCCATGGTAGTACCCATTGCAAGGAAGGAGCTGAGGCAAGCTCTCATCGCCATAATGACATCAGAGACAGCAAGGAAATGTATAACCAATTTCGATATTCGAATGTTCATAATCATGTTGTTAAAGATGAACTTAAAACATGGAATAGAAAAACATGTACCTTTTGTGGATTACATAACCATACATTTTCTAAGTGTTGGAAAAGAATGGCAACACACAAAAGGAGGAGGCATGAAAGACCCTCTCAATAGTAGGTAAAGAAACTGGTTAAGCAAATCTGGAGGAAGAAGATGTATTGTAGCCATTGCAACATAGGTGGCCATCAAAGAGCCACTTGTTGGAGGCTCCATCCAGAGTAGCGCCTTAAAGACAAAGCATCGGTGCATGAACCAGGTGAAACAGTTGTTTGACAAGAAAAATCACCACAGGGGGGTGACCCATTCACATCAATAAGTGAAAAATGGTTTCTAGATATGTTAGCTTGTCATGGTCATGCTTTTGTAAATCATTTGTTGCATTTTAAAATGTAAAAGTGATGACGTGTTTTCCATCACTTGTTAAGCAACAATGATGTCTGGTTCTGTTTGTGTTGCATGTTAAATTGTGGAGGTGATGTTGTGTTTCCATCACTTATCAAAGAGAAAATAGTGTTTGGCCTTATCTTTGTAAATCATGTGTTGCAGTGATGATGTGTTTTCCATCACTTATTGAAGTAACAATGATATGTTGGCCTTGTTTTCATAGCTGGGGTATTGTTTCCATTTTGATGTAAACTTGACCACCAAGTATGTGTTATAAACTCGTGGCAAGTATGGGATGCTTGGGTCATTAGTTGGTCATGTAAGTCAAGCATGTAATTTGCAAAACAATGTATTACAGGTTGCAGAGGTTAGAGGTGTCAGCTCATCGCTTAAGGCTCTGAAGAACAAAGGTGAAGGAGATGGAAGTGAGACCTTTTCAAGATGCTTGTGATGCAGACAAGGTACAGAGAAGTTGCAAATTATTTTTCATGCTTTTGGAGGACCAAAAGCTCCTCAGTGGCGAGGATTGATCCAGGTGGTTCCAGACACAAGCAGAAATCCCATAGGACTAAGAAAGATTCAAAAAATAAAAGTAAATAGAATGCCTTTGAACCAAGACCAGAGCATAGATCTCGTCGTCTTGATCGCAACAGTATGAACGGTTCGTCAAACCGAGCTCGTATGCGAAAGTTAGAGGCAGTCAAAGTTCAGGGTTGACTTGGGTGACTGGGCAGGGTTAAGGAGGGAACAATTTCGCCGAAACCTGGTCACCGGATTCCAGCCAACCTAAGCTAGATTCTGGGCGAAATTGTGAACGGATTAAAGCACTCCTACGGTCAATTTTCGAATGTTCAAAAATGTCTAATGACTTTTTTTATAACATAACAAATAAAAATAAAAATAATTAAAGTGGTAGTGGGCCATGACCCCCGCCACCCCCATCGCACCCATTATATATATATTTATATGCCGTTAGTTAAATTCGAGGCCGGCGGGGATGGAACCTGCCCAACCCATGTGGGTTGGCCCCCACTGGGCAGCCCCATGTACCATCCCAAAACGTTAATACAAAGCGGTCATACAAAAACGTGCCATATGTGTAAACGGTTCCGCATATTGCGCACCAAAACAAACTTAAAAAAAAAAACAAACCCGTGCCAAATTTTTATAACTGCTGTGTAATTATGGCACGGGCGGGGTTTGATCCCCTGACCTGCTTGCCTTAATACCTCCGCCTTAACCAACAAGCCAACGACCTTTTCATTAACATATCCGCCCACGAAATTTATATAAACCAATTTTCTCAGTGCGGAGAGGCCAGGGGATGTGTCATGGAAATCGAGGCATGAATTTTTAATTAATTTTTGTATATGGAACCATGAGCTTGAAAAAAGTGCAGGCGGAACCATGATTGAGCCAGACTCTTAGGAGAGTGAAATTTTGCCAGTGTCCAAATTGGACAAATTTTATGTCGATCTTACACCTCTCAGCGACACAAACCTGATGGCGCAGTCAGAATTTTGATCTGAGCAGCTGATCTTCAGACAACACGGAGGAGGGAATCTTTGAGGAATCTAGGGAGAATCTAAAAGATTCCTTAAGCCCAAAATTTTCATTTTCTCAGAATTAATAAATTTGACATTCGATTTTACACTATTCGACACCACGAATCTGATGGTGCAATCAGATTTTCCATTTGATCATTTCATTTTTCAACCACTTTTCAAAGTGGAGTGCAGGTGTCAGCATTCATGTGTGAGCAGCCATTTCCATGAGATTCGACGCCGCGAGTTTGATGGTACGGCTAGCTTTAGCAGTTTGACATCCTTTTCTTCAGATGGCCCCAGGATGTGAGGTATATTCAATGTGTCCATGTACTTATTTTTGCTATGATATGCATTTGTGCTGCATAGATCCCTGTTTGATGTTTGATGTGGGATCTTGTTCTCTTACTTGTTTCATGATTCCTTCTTGATGTGACGCGGAATCATCTGTGAGATGTACTTCTTGTCATGTTTTCATTGGGATCCCTTTGTTGTCATGTTGACGAAATACTCATGTTGTAGTCATTATGTCTTAATTGAGATCCCTTTGATGCCATGATTGGCGGGATGCTCATTATTGTCATATGTGAAATTATGTCATACTGATATGAGTCCTTTTTTGAATGAGAGTTCTTGTCACGGAACATCTCTTGGAGCCACTCCTGCGTGAGGGCATATTCCTTGTATGGTAGAGAAAACACATGCATGTACATCATCACTCTTTCCAACACATAATGCAGCAACCTACACCATCTTGACACCAGAGCCCAAAGACGTAGTCCCTCCTGGACGAACTCCATTATCAACATCTTGTTATTTTATGTTGCTAATTCTTGTCATGTTCCTTCTTCTTTACAGCATGAATTTATGTTCCTTTATGCTATTTTAAATGCAATTCTAATCACATCACGAAAGCAAAAGATCTCGGTTAAATCCGGGAGTTAAGTCAACTCGGATCAGGTCGGGAGTTTCATTTGGGCAACACAATAACTGAGGAAATTCATAGCCTCATTTTCAACAATAGCAACACTTCTCCACACCATAACAGCAAGTGGCAGGAGTTTCTAGTGGGGAAAAGTTCAGCAAAAGGATTTCGAGGAGCTAAAGAAGAAGATCAATCAAGCACCAATTCTGACATTACCAAACTTGAAGTGGCCCTTTGAAGTGGAGATAGATGTGAGTGGGTATGCTATGAGAGTTGTCTTAATGCAAGGAGGAAGGCTCATTTGCTACCAATTTGAAGCATTTCATGGGGTATTTCTTAACTACCCTACCTACGATAAGGAGCTCTATGCCATGGTGTAAGATGTGAAAATGTGGAAGCAATATCTGATGGGAAAGGAGACAATAATCCACACATATCACCAACTATTATAGTACTTGCAGGCCCAGAGTAAGCTACAACAGACCAAGCATTACAAGTGGATGGGGTTTTTACAGCAGTTTCATTTGGTGATCAAGTATAAGAAGGGAAACACAAACAAGTTGGTTGATATGCTTTCAAGGCCACCCACATCAAAGATTACAACTTTGGGTACTCTTATGCACATGGAGCCATTCACCCATGATGCATACAGAGAGGCATATTCGAAAGATGAGGAATTCAAGGAGGTGCATCAGCAGTTGTAGAGCCAGAGTCATGTGCATGATGGGGACAACACCATTGACTACCATCTCCGAGATGGGTTACTCTACAGGCTGGATAAGTTATGTGTTCCTAAAGGTGAGTGCTTTTAATTAATTAGAGAGGCTCACACCATCAAGGTTGCAGGTCACTTTGGTGTAGGGAATTTTGTGGATAACTGGTGGGCTCCAGTATTGTAGCAATAATGCTACAACTCCTGGAACTCCCTTCTTTAATTTTATCAACCCGGTAGTTCGTAACAAACTTGGAAGCGACGGTGCTGTATGCACAAGTACTAGCTCTTGCCGCAGCTGTCACTTGGTCAGCTGGCACAAGTCCAGTAGGAGCTTAAGCCAACTTCTATGAGCTCTTAGAAGAAGCTTTTTAATTGATGGATGAAAGCTAACTCGAAGGAAGCTAATCTAATTGCAAAAAGAAACTGAAAGCCAAAAAGAAACGCAAAAGATAGCAAACCCTAATTCTACCAGCTAGTCCTACTGACACAAAGGAGAGCATGCAAACTACTGAAAGAGATGCCATTACTTCTATGAAGGTAAAATACATGTGTCTAGACTATCTCTATCTGAAGGAAAACGTCTTTTTGTATTTTTGATTAAGTTGTTGGAATTATCATGCATGTGCTTTTAACTATTTTTGACTGTGCAGAGGTGGATCGAGGAGGAGAAATGATTGGAAGAGGTCGGGAAGGTTCAAAGAGGGTCTAAGGAGTCCCCAACACCCTTCCAGAGAGTTTCACAGAGTTTGGATTTCAAGAAACCTCATTCGTGAGCTTTTACAGGAAGTCTGCAGGGGTTCTACAGGATGTTTAGGATTTCTACAGGATGTTCTGTAATTTTTCTACAGGATGTCTCGAAATGGGATTTTGGAGCATGGATGGAGGGGAAAAGATGGAGGAATGAGTATGGAGGTGAAATAGGGGTGTAGGGGAGTTCAAGACTTGGAGGTTGGAGTTGAGGAGAAGGTGTAGATGGTGAGATTTGTTCAAGGAGGGATGAAACGATGTTGTACAAGAAGATGAGAATCATGGCAAAGTAAGCGAATGAGGTAAATGTAAGGTAAGGGTTCTGAGTGAAGGATGAAACAGGTAGGTTGGATGGAGTATGTGCAGGTAAGGAAGGGTAATAGGTACTCTGCAAGTGGTTTTTCAAACTGAACAAACAAAGACATGCAAGAAAACAAAGATCTAGTTATAAAACCTATGACCTAGTTACTTCACTCTAATTTGACCTAACAGCAAAAGGAAATGAACAGAAGTTTATTTGCAGTGAAACCATGTGAAACAACTATGAAACTAAGTGATCATAAACCTAAGCATGCATCCAAACTGATATCAAGTTCTACGAACGAGATTCAAACACTAATGATTGCATGGTGAAGCAAAGAAAGTGTTTTTGTTTGGGACAGCATGGTTACTTCAACTCCAGCCCCTGATCCAATAAGGAAGAGGTGGAACCAAAAGCGTTTGATGACCCTTTTTTGGAGCTTTTCCCTGTTATTATCCTACCAATATATTCTAAACATAAACAGCTACTTTAACCATCAAAAGAAATCTAAATAACAAAGCACGAATTAAATCTAAAGAGCAAACTTTATTTTAAGAATGCAGCAAACACACATAAAGATAAACAAGGGAGGTACTGGGCGCTTGAGATAGGCCCAACCCCAAGAGCTACAGCCTCCCAAGAGAGATTTAGAGCTGGTGCAAAGCTGGATTCATCTTTATTAATCAAGAATGAAGAGTTACATCAAAACTGTCCACAAGGAGAGCTTGAGAATGAGCTGAAAGCAAAGCTAATCTATTGCCTACAAATCGAATTACAAAATGACTACAACAAGGCTATGAAATGACTAACTACTAGCTACTATCTACTGGCTAACTAGCTAACATCCACTGGCTAACCAAAATGAGGCCCTAAGCCTTCTTATTTATACAAATTGAGGACCCAACAGTCCTCCTAAACTTTAGGGACTCGGCTGCCCAAAACTTGGAGTTAACAGCAGTCCTACTTGACTTGCTTGGCTGCCCTTGTGCTGATTGATTCGGTGGCCCTTGAACTCCGAGCTGATGGTGGAGAATTCGAGGTAAGGGCCCATAAATGAAGGGGACACCTTCCTACAAATCCTCTAGCTTGTTCTCTCACGAATTTGGCTGCCAAGTGCTCATTAAGACCTTCAATTTTGTCTCCAAGTTGACCAAAAAGGCTACACAAAGCACCCATTAGACTTGTTGGCATAATGACTAACCAAATTCACTCTATTAACATAAATATAATCAAAAACATGCAATAAACTAATGAGAATGGTGGATTAAGTCAAATTAGGAGGTTGAATGAGCCCAAATAATTGTCCATTTTTGGGGCTCATCATCACCACCCTACTGAAAGTGTTGCTCATCCTCTGAGCAACCAATCTCTCTCCTCATCTTTGATGGCCCTGGTGGCCTCCTTGGCTAAAATCTCGGCCGATTTCTCCTTTGGCTTCCCTCTTTTCAAACTTCCTGTAGAAACAGTTCGCTGGCTTCCTGTAGAAACAGTCTGCTAACTTTCTGCTGCCTGCTGCTTTTCCTAGTGAATTCTCAGCCTTGTTATGAGTGTGCAAGTATATGCAATCATATGGAAGAAATGGTGGCCTTGGCATTTCCTAAAACCTGCAACGTGAGGGCACTCGTATGTTTTGTAACAAGGAAGTTGGTTAAATTCACAAGATAAGCCATGGTCATGTTTCCAAGCAACAGGAATATGATAAAGGTGTTTTCTCTGGCTTTTTCAATAGCAATAGCTAATACATTACCCTCCACAAAAAGAGTAACAGGAAGCAATAACAGCGCAGCAATTGGTGCCATGTACATGAGCAAATTCATAGAGTGAAGCTTCTTTGCCTCAGAGGTAAGCAGGAGCCCCTGAACAACTGATTTCAATGCTCTGGCAGCAGTTGATCCTAGGCAAACCAAAAAGCCAAAAAGGTGGAATAATGGCTCACTGTTGTTTGCAATAACAATGCCAAATACCACAGGCACCAAGGCCATATAAACCACAGAAGACTCCCTCTTACATGTTATTATAAATGCAAAATATTGCTGTGAAGAAGGGAGTTGTTGCCCCAATAGCTTGATTGAAGGAGACTGGCAAATAGCGCAGAGAAATATTGCCACAAACAACCGAGAAGGAGAAAATGAAGCTCAGTGCCAATATCTCAAGAAACTGTCTCCTGGAGACGATGAACTGCATTGGTACAATCTCTAACCATGAAATTGCCAGAAAACCATAAAATGAACAGGCACACATGTGCAACGTTGTGAGGAATATTGGGTATCTGGATCCAAAAACTAAGTAGGCATTTGTTAAGCAATAGCACACCAATATTGGAAGAGTACCAAGCTGCAATAATGAGAGTTGTTGTAATAGTCTGGGACACAGGAAATGCACCATATTTTCCTTCTCCTGTTGGAGTTGGAGGTATGTCAATAACTTCTTGTTCAAGCTTTGGATTACTGCCCCGCCTCGTCCATGTTTGTGTTTCGGCCATAGCTGAAGAGGGCTTGAAAAATCAGATCTGATCAATATTCGGAAGACCCAATTGGTTTCCAGACCTGAGCATCGTCTGGGTACTTGTCTATACTGTGTAGGACTCAGATGGACCCAAAACAGATGTGGATGTCTCGTTATTATAAGCCTCCCCCAACTCTGCAACTTGGTGATCTTTTTAGCCTCCTCGAGCTGAGAGATGAAAGAGAGATCAGTTCCTATTGGGAACAGCTTCAGATTGAGATTGAGGTGTATGAGAAGCGAGCACAAACACAAATCTCATCAGAGAGCTCCACCCCAGTTCCGCCTGAAAACCAAGCAGCTTACTCTGCCCTGGAAGACTCTGCTGTATTTTCCTGTAAAACGTCTTCCTGTAGAATGCTAGCCGGATTCCATAGGATGTCTCTGCGCCTCTGCACAATCTTGGTATGCTGGAGAATTTTGAACAGGCCAAAACAATCAACGAAGGATGATAGGTTAATCATTTTGAGGAAGCAGAGGATGTATACTTCAGTTGAACATGATGCAAGTGCAAGTTAACAACAGTCTATGAGTTTCGGCTGAGCGCTCATTAATTCTGCGTGATTTTTGGTGGAGTGAGGTGGCAAAAACGTGTGCTGGCCCATATGAACTGATGTGCTATCATGAACTGCATGTCTTCTTCTATTTGTTAATCAATTGATGGCCTGTGCACTGAAGTTCAACAAATCTTCCATTGTCTGTGTTTCTCATCTTCCACGTGAATGACTATCCACGCATGCTGCGTGATTTTCTCATGAGTGCTAGAGAACTGGGTGTCTTGCTACATTCATGGATTAATTTCACCATTCCATTCGTTCATGCAATGCTTAGACTAGATTCATGCAATAGATGAACAAGGTTTAGTCACGTACCTGAAGTCAAACGGCTGCTTGTGAAGCTTTTTGCTGCTGCATGCTCATGTTCTGCTGCTACATGCTTGGATCCTTTGGTTGCATGAGGGCTTGGCTGATGATTTTTGATTGCTTTTCCTTGTGCAGGTGTCCTCTGACCAGATCTAAGCTGCATGCATTTGTTTCCACGTTCAAATCTGCACGTTCAAGCTGCTGCTGCTGCAATGTCACAGAACCAGAACTTGTTTTCGCCATTGCTCCCAAACGGTAAACCGGATTGATCTGAAACTTGCTGAGCGTGTTCCTATCATCATTATGCATCTCCCATAGCAAAATCGTGATCAATGGATGCACGGATTTTGAGAAAAATGGAAAATGGCTGAAGATTTCAGAGATCGATTTCTCAGAAACCGTGCATCAGAATTGGCTGAAACTGCTTGGGTAGGTTACTATCACTCATATGCATATCCCCATGAAACATGTTTTGAAACGGATGCACGGTTATGGAGAAAATGCAAAAATGGCTGATGGTTATGGAGGCTGATTTCTTGGAAACCGTGCACCGGAATTGGCTAAAACTGCTCAAGCATGTTTCCATCACCCTTGTACAATTCCCCATAAAACGGTTTGTCAAATGGATGCATGGTTTTCAAGTTATGGCAAAAACAAATTTTGTTCTATGGATTTTTGCTTCAAGGCACCTTGCATTTTTGTTGCATGGTATGAAAAAATGAATTTGGGCTGTGATGCAGGTATGGAGATGATGGAGGAGGAATTGGAAGATTGCATGAGGACTTCTGAACCCTTGAGGAAGCTACCATGTTCGCCAAACCACTTTTTGAAATCCATGTCTAGTTTCCCACAATTTCTACAGGAAGTTCCCTGTAGAAGCACAATGAGAAGCACAATGAGGTGGAAAAAATGATGGAGAAAGGCAAGGGATGGACACACAAGTGCTTGTAGGCCTAATCAACAGATTCCCACCATCAGATTCCATTTTAGACTTGAATTTGGTTTGTCCAAAGGTTCTACAGGATGTTTCCTGTAGAAATACAGAGCTTCCTGTAGAAGGCACAAGAAAAATTCCTTTAACCTTGATTTGAGTGCTCCTCCTGTCATGAAACGTCCTTCTTGCAACCTGCAATTAGCCAATGGAATTAGTTTTATTTTTCTTCTTCTTTTTCTCTTTTGTTTTTTTTTTTTTTGAAAAACAACTAGGGCGCCTCATGGAGGTTTTCACCCTAATTGCCTGCCTTGGGCGCCTCCAAGGGAGGTTTTCACCCAAAGATCTTATTGCCTTTTTATTTTCTCTTCTTTCCAACCCATTGACCGCCTCATGGAGGTTTTCAATCAATGAGCCAATCTAAGGCGCCTCCGAGGAGGTTTTCACCTTAGATTTTTATTTTCTTCTTATTTTCATTTTTTTTTTTTTTTTCTACCCTACCCTACTTGAAAAACAAAATCATTTTCAAGTATAAGAATACTTCCAATGGAGCCATGTGCACATCGAGATTAGAGACAAAATGATGTGAAGGCTCAAAATGCATGCTTTGACAGGTATCCGGATCTCAGAGACCAAATGATCTGGCTTTGAAGGGATCAAACATAACTGAGGAAGAAAGTACCGCTGCAACTTAGTGACCTTCTGAAACCATATCTCAATATAGCTTTGATATCCTTGGTCGTCTTGCTGATTTGGATCATTCTTCATGTCACCTTCTATCATGACCTTCTCATCTTCCTCTTTTTGTTGATCTTTCTCTTGAATACATGGAAGATTTGATGGTAACCATGAGGAGGCTTTCTCGATCTCTGATTCTAATCTCTTCTCTTCATCAAGTGCAGCCCATGGTTCTTTGATCTCCTCTTTTGAGTCTTCTTTTGCTGGATGTGATCCTTCAATGCTTTCAACATGATCTCTTTTTTGCAATGCTTTTCCTAAGCTATGGTGAAGATCCTTGAGCTCAAGAGGAGTCATTTGGATATGTTGTGCCTCAGCTTTGCAATTGGGTTGAGCTGCTCCATTGTATGGTTTTGGAAATGGTGGTACGGGTAGTTGAGTGGAGGTGTGTAATTGAGATGGAGGTGGATGGCATTGTGGTTGGGCAGGCATTTGGGGTTGCCTTGGTGGAGGAGGAGGCGATGGTTGTGGATGAGCAGGTGGTGGAGGAAAATGGGCGGGATGAGAGTTGTACTGGGGCCTCCACTCCTGATAGGGTGCATTCCACTGAGGCTGTGGCTGAGCATAAGAGTGAAATGAATGAGCAACTGGTAGGGCATAATATGGATCTGTGAAGGAACAAGGAGAATATGACCAAGGAGGAGGTGTAGACCAGGAAGGATGAGCAGGGGGACCCCAAGAAGGCATGAAAGTGGCTTGATAGGGGTCATAATAGGTCTCGGATGTCCCTTGCACTTCCTGCTGATAAGATCTAGGTTCATGTGGCCTCCTTTGGTTCATATAATAGAGTGATTCAGTGGCTCCTTTAACTCTTTGATATGCAACTTTAAGTCCAGGCAAGGAAGGGCACTGATTCGTAGGATGGTATTCTTCACAGACAAAACACACTTCTAGGGAGTGCATTGGACATTCGTTCCTAGGATGCTTTCTAGTGCACCTAGGACAAAAGATGACCAAAGCCCTCTTGGCTTCCTCTTGCTTCTTTTGGATCCACAGGGTATCCAATTGTATGGCAAGAAACTGCCTCATATCACTCTTGAAATCTTCTATCTGATATTCAAATTCGTCTTTGGACAAGGGACTGCTCCCGACATTTCTGCTTGTAGCCATTTTCTCCAGAGGAATGTTTTCTTCTTCTTCTCCCCTAGAGGTGATTTAAATATGCCTTGATGTCCATCCAGGGGTTCTTCTTAGTCACAACCATCGAAGAAAAGAGAAGGTTGGCTGTGTGAGGCAATGGGGGGTGTTGTGAAATCATTTTTCTAACTTATCTCTACTCCTACAAGGCATGAAAGGAAATCTTTTTGATTGATTTTTGTATTTTTCTTCTCTGGTACCTGCAAAACTAAAATAGATTGAACTGCAACTAACTATCTTGCTAAAACGAAAACGTGGAATTGAAATGAAAGTAGGAAAGGACTAATCTATTTTGCTAAAATGAAATTGCAGGAATGAAATGCTACGCTACGCTTGCGAAATTGAAATGCTAATCTACGCTTGCAGAAATGAAATTGCGGAATTGAAATGCTAATCTATGAAAGCGGGAAAGGCTAATCTACTTTTGCAGAAACGAAATTGCATAATGGAAATGAAATAAACTACTTAGCAGAAGGTTGTAAAGGAAAATAGAAGAAAAGCGGCAATCACCAATACTCTGACGCTTCCCCGGCAACGGCGCCAAAAAGATGGTGGGCTCCAGTATTGCAGCAATAATGCTACAACTCCTGGAACTCCCTTCTTTAATTTTATCAACCCGGTAGTTCGTAACAAACTTGGAAGCAACGGTGCTGTATGCACAAGTACTAGCTCTTGCCGCAGCTGTCACTTGGTCAGCTGGCACAAGTCCAGTAGGAGCTTAAGCCAACTTCTATGAGCTCTTAGAAGAAGATTTTTAATTGATGGATGAAAGCTAACTCGAAGGAAGTTAATCTAATTGCAAAAAGAAACTGAAAGCCAAAAAGAAACGCAAACCCTAGCAAACCCTAATTCTACCAGCTAGTCCTACTGACGCAAAGGAGAGCATGCAAACTACTGAAAGAGATGCCATTACTTCTATGAAGGTAAAATACATGTGTCTAGACTATCTCTATCTGAAGAAAAACATCTTTTTGTATTTTTGATTAAGTTGTTGGAATTATCATGCATGTGCTTTTAACTATTTTTTACTGTGCAGAGGTGGATTGAGGAGGAGAAATGCTTGGAAGAGGTCGGGAAGGTTCAGAGAGGGTCTAAGGAGTCCCCAACACCCTTCCAGAGAGTTTCACAGAGTTTGGCTTTCAAGAAACCTCATTCGTGAGCTTTTACAGGAAGTCTGCAGGGGTTCTACAGGATGTTTAGGATTTCTACAGGATGTTCTGTAATTTTTCTACAGGATGTCTCGAAATGGGATTTTGGAGCATGGATGGAGGGGAAAAGATGGAGGAATGAGTATGGAGGTGAAATAGGGGTGTAGGGGAGTTCAAGACTTGGAGGTTGGAGTTGAGGAGAAGGTGTAGATGTGAGATTTGTTCAAGGAGGGATGAAACGATGTTGTACAAGAAGATGAGAATCATGGAAAAGTAAGTGAATGAGGTAAATGTAAGGTAAGGGTTCTGAGTGAAGGATGAAACAGGTAGGTTGGATGGAGTATGTGCAGGTAAGGAAGGGTAATAGGTACTCTGCAAGTGGTTTTTCAAACTGAACAAACAAAGACATGCAAGAAAACAAAGATCTAGTTATAAAACCTATGACCTAGTTACTTCACTCTAATCTGACCTAACAGCAAAAGGAAATGAACAGAAGTTTATTTGCAGTGAAACCATGTGAAACAACTATGAAACTAAGTGATCATAAACCTAAGCATGCATCCAAACTGATATCAAGTTCTACGAACGAGATTCAAACACTAATGATTGCATGGTGAAGCAAAGAAAGTGTTTTTGTTTGGGACAGCATGGTTACTTCAACTCCAGCCCCTGATCCAATAAGGAAGAGGTGGAACCAAAAGCGTTTGCTGACCCTTTTTTGGAGCTTTTCCCTGTTATTCTCCTACCAATATATTCTAAACATAAACAGCTACTTTAACCATCAAAATAAATCTAAATAACAAAGCACGAATTAAATCTAAAGAGCAGACTTTATTTTAAGAATGCAGCAAACACACATAAAGATAAACAAGGGAGGTACTGGGCGCTTGAGATGGGCCCAACCCTAAGAGCTACAGCCTCCCAAGAGAGATTTAGAGCTGGTGCAAAGCTGGATTCATCTTTATTAATCAAGAATGAAGAGTTACATCAAAACTGTCCACAAGGAGAGCTTGAGAATGAGCTGAAAGCAAAGCTAATCTATTGCCTACAAATCGAATTACAAAATGACTACAACAAGGCTATGAAATGACTAACTACTAGCTACTATCTACTGGCTAACTAGCTAACATCCACTGGCTAACCAAAATGAGGCCCTAAGCCTTCTTATTTATACAAATTGAGGACCCAACAATCCTCCTAAACTTTAGGGACTCGACTGCCCAAAACTTGGAGTTAACAGCAGTCCTACTTGACTTGCTTGGCTGCCCTTGTGCTGATTGATTCGGTGGCCCTTGAACTCCGAGCTGATGGTGGAGAATTCGAGGTAAGGGCCCATAAATGAAGGGGACACCTTCCTACAAATCCTCTAGCTTGTTCTCCCACGAATTTGGCTGCCAAGTGCTCATTAAGACCTTCAATTTTGTCTCCAAGTTGACCAAAAAGGCTACACAAAGCACCCATTAGACTTGTTGGCATAATGACTAACCAAATTCACTCTATTAACATAAATATAATAAAAAACATGCAATAAACTAATGAGAATGGTGGATTAAGTCAAATTAGGAGGTTGAATGAGCCCAAATAATTGTCCATTTTTGGGGCTCATCAATAACTTGCATAGGTATGTGTATTGGCCCAAGATGCAAGAGCAGGTAGCTAGGTTCATAAGAGGATGCATGCTTTGTTGTACCAACAAGCCTGGAAACAAGAAACAAGGTTTATATCATCCCTTACCTGTACCTACTCGTCCCTGGGAAAGAATTTCCATGGAATTTGTGTGAGGTTTACTGACAACCAGGAAGGAACATGAATACTTGTTCATGGTAGTTGACAGGTTCAACAAGATGTGTATTCTGATGCATTGTAAAAACACCATCAACGGATAAGAACCAACAAACCTGTTCTTTGACAGGTCTAGGTGCACTTTGGGATACCAAGGAGCATCATTTCAGACAAAGACATGAGATTTCTTAGTGCATTCTGGACTATATTGTGGGAGAATATGGACACAAAGTTAAAGAGATCAAAAACATTCCATCCACAGACAAATGGGTAGACATAAGTAGTCAATAGGACTTTGGTATAGCTTCCAAGGGGATACAACCAGAAGCATCTGAAGACTGTGATGAAAATCTGGTATATATACAACATTCTTATAATAGAGAAGTCCACACTTCTACAAGATTTTC
The DNA here is from genome assembly GCA_031772625.1 of Pinus tabuliformis. Classification (NCBI taxonomy): domain Eukaryota; kingdom Viridiplantae; phylum Streptophyta; class Pinopsida; order Pinales; family Pinaceae; genus Pinus; species Pinus tabuliformis. The sequence goes on along the minus strand of CM062813.1, from coordinate 524,100,101 downwards.
CCCATTTGAGACTTGTTTTGGATATTTTCTATCTTCACCTTTGTATATTGCATATGGGGAGTAACGAGGAGTGAGGGAAGATCTTATAGGAGATGCTTTGAGGGCTGAAAAAATTATAGAAAAGATTAGGCATATCCATCGACAGGTACAAGAAACACTACAGAAGTCACAGGAGAAGTATAAGGCTATGCATGATCATCACAGAACAGAGAAATCATTCAAGGTGGGAGACAAAATATGGCTATAGATGAACAAGGAGAGGCTGTAGTGGTCTGGTAAGAAAATCAAGACTCTAAGGTATGGTCCCTTTGAGACACTGGAAAAGGTGGGTGATAATTCCTATCAGCTAGTTTTCCAACATTTTTTTGCATTTATTCAGTTGTGAAAGTAGAGAATTTGAAATTGTATGAGCCTTTCATGCTAGATTAGGAAAATGAACATGCCCTACCTTCTGTGAAGGATTTCGCACTATACGCTAAGGCAGAGTTGACAGATGATACATTTTTATAGAAGAGGTCAAGAACTACAAGACAGGGGCAACATGACCTTTGGCAGATTGGGTTGAAGGAACAACTTCCAATCAAAACTAAATGGTACACCAGAGAGAAGGTGGAGGAAAAATTTCCTCACCTCATTCAGTAGAAGATTTTGGAGACCAAAAGCCTCCCATATTGGTGAGGTGTGATCCTAATTAGATCTTTATATTTTTTGTCATCCATCTCGATATATTTGGAGTGTAAAAGGTGGAGGAATCAACTCACGAGACCGTTTTTACTGGCAAACCTTATTTTGCAAAACGGGGTCTGAAACCTTCCGGGAGAGTTTTGAGGCATCAAATTATGTTTTTTGGGGGTAAAACTTTGTCGCATAAGATTGGAACATTTTCATGCTATTATACACACATAGATCTTTCCAATGACGTAAGAAACACGTCAATCAGAGTAAGTACGCAAAAGTATGCCACTCAGAAGTTGACCTTCATGTTTTCACACCTATAGTTCGGGAGGATGCAGCATCAACCCCCATTATTCATGGAAAATGGGCTAGCCATGTGTTTATTATGTAAAATACTCTATAAGAGTCTATATTGTAACTCTAGTTAAGATTTGATTTAGTCAAAATTAACCACTAGTAGGCTATTGGGTTGTGTTATAACTGGGCCACTAGGAGGAAGAGACATTCCATTCTTTCGAGAGCATTTTGCTCCATAGCTGAGCAAAGAAAGAGAAAGAGAGCATTCTTTGTACATGCAGCCATATTTCCAGACAGAGAAAGAGAGCGAAGCAGCCTCACCTTCCAGTTGGGTTTCTCCCGAAAGGGTTTTCCAGAGAGCATATATTGTGTCTTATGTGTGTGTGAGCTTATTTTGTCGTTCTCTACTTTTCTGCATAATTTCCATTCGCATGCATGCACTAATTACAGTAAAATCTATAGATCTAGAATTTTAATAAAAGTGCAATAATGTAAAAATACAGTATTTTAATATATTATTATCAGATATGTTGTGATGAACTGTCCAGTGGAATATCCATGACAATTTACGGATCAGTATTATTTATTTAAATCAAATTAATGGATATTACTTTTGATTAAAGTTAAATTAGTGAAATATATACACAAACAAAAAAATTGTAATTATAAAAAAATAACATAATAGCTATATAAGCTCAAATAATGATATTGTAATTATAAACAAATAACATAATAGTTATATAAGCTCAAATAATGATACATTTTTAAAGTAAATAAATACATGAAGTTATAGATGATTATATGAAATTGTATAGTAATAAATTTTAAGAATCATGAAAAATTATATTTAATATAAATAACTAATTGTAAATATCAATATAATATAACATTAATAAAATAAAAAACCTTGACAATTCCCCAATTTTCATGGGGATCATGGTTGGCATCTTGTAATCAACATAAAACAAATCAATAATTCAAACTAATTTTTATTAATTAACTCTTTGTATTCACTAATTGTAAATATGAACATACGTTAATATGGTTGTGTTGAGTTAACATATCTTTATTATTTAGAAATCAACATGTTAAAAAATCAAAATATATATATATATATATATATATATATATATATATATATATACTTTTAATTAAAGTTAAATTAGAAAAAGACATATTGAAAAAAAAAATTATAATTATAAACTAGCATTGTGTAATGAAAGTAAAACAAATCAATAATTCAAACTATTTTTTATTAATCAACTCTTTGTATCAACTAATTATAAATACAAACATTTTTTGTAAAGATAATAAAATAAAGAGGAGAAAGTGAATTATGAAATTTAGGAAAAGGTTAATTGTTTCTTGATATCCTTCCACAAAACATGGATCTCTTCCCTATGATACAAAAGATGGTACATCCAAAAAACACAAAAAACCAAATCAAATGCACTTGAATTAACTCGCTTCAGTCTTATTAGGCAACTAATAGGAATACGAAACAAAGTTTATAAGAATTGTCAAACAATTCTATCGGTACAAATGAATAATTGTGAATGGGAAGTGTGATCTGTCAGAAAATGTGGAAATTAATTTGTAGGGATGATTATAGTCATTGCAGAATTTAACATTATGTTTAATATCTTAGTGAATCTTTCCCTACTTTGTGTTTTCCCTTTATTGTTTTTACTGTCTTTTGTAACATAAATTCCATGTTATCATTATGTTATTTCATTAGTCTTTCAATGCAAGGATTCAGTGTTGGTGAGAAGACTTGGTAGAATGTTCGCACATGGAGGTAGTAAACCAATTCTTTCCAGAGTATCAGTCTTGCTCTTGTGTGGAGCGTTCACCATTTTGTATTTTTCTCGAATGTTTCTCTCGCCCTCTCTTGCTCTCTCTCTCTCTGTATTCTTAATTTTTGCCAACATTATGTATTTGCAAACATTTTTAAACAAAATCTAGAAACATTCCCGTGTAAATATTTTTCAAAAGAATTATGCTTGCAATTGTATCTTCAAAAATTTATACGGATGTTAATCTTATATCTTTATTTACCAATGTTATTTTCTAATATGCCTAGATTTTAATTTATATTATTTCTTTGTAAAACTTTTTTTAACTTACTAATTTTCTAGTCATGTTTTATTTAATAAATAATTTTAATTCCCTACTCTTCATCTAATTTTCATTTGTTTAACTTTTTTTTTTTAATAAATAATTTTGATCATAGAGCTTCTTTATCTAAATTTTATTTTCGGGATTTCGCCATCTAATTTCCATTTTTTTAATTCATTTTTTTAAATAAATAATGTTGATGGATATTCTTTATCTAAATTCTATTTGTTTTATTTTATAGTTTTTAATAGTTACAAATATTTTTTAAACATCAGCAGGCTTTTAATATATTTTGAGATTTGCTAGTAACTTTTATGTAGGTTCATAATTTGAATGAAGATTTTTTTTTTTTATTAGTATTTATAAAGTTTCTTGATCTACATGCAAATTTTCTATATATTTTCCTTTTTCTTTGGTTTTCTTGGACTACTAAAATTAATTTAATTTGTAACAAAAAAAAAAGACATAATTGATTTAGTGATTTAACACTTAGTTGGGGGTGGAGCGTACAAATGAGGTGTTGACAACAATGAATGAGGGTTAGTTGTTGATGGAGGTTGTTACCGATGAGGTTACACAATGAATGAGGTTCAATGAGGCTGAGTGAGTAAATGCAAAATAACATATATAATACACGAGCTCAATAGCGCATGCAGAGCGCCACCTTATTCTTGATGGCTCACCCGCTGCTCTATACTTTCTTCACAGTTGATTGCTTTATATACGTGCGTGCATACCGGAGGAATAGTGAACCGGGGTTGGACAATAGCCCTGATTAATTGGATTCACTTAAATGATTAGGTTTCTGAACTGATTAGGTGCGCTATCAATGCCGAGAGGAATTGTATGAAATGAAGTCCCAGAGCACAAGCACCCTGTTTAGCCCGATTCCGCATTTCACCTTTACTCCCCATTAAAGTATAGACCCTTCCCATAGCACAATGAACATAGAGTTCAATCACATAACACGAGGCCATACTGGTGATCTGTGAGTCACCGATTGATGTGCTTTTTTGACCTGTTTCCTATTCCCCATGCCCAGGAAGAAGTACGTGTTCGTCCCATGTGTGAACAATTTACAGTCAGCAATGGCAAGTAGCACCGGTTAGGTAGGGATTGGGTTGCTTTAGCACATCGGCAGAGAGGAGAGGAGAGGGGCGGTACAACGGATAGATTATGTAGGTAGCCTTTTGATAAGGAACAATAGAGATCAATATGGTCTCCTTCCCGCCCTTTATGTTCCTTACCGGGTTATCATGCTTCTTACTTGTTCTTGATCTACATGCAAATTTTCTATATATTTTCCTTTTTCTTTGGTTTTCTTGGACTACTGAAATTAATTTAATTTGTAACAAAAAAAAAAAAAAATTCTTAAGATGTAGAAGAATTACTTGTTAAAATAAATAAATTCTCAGTGGCAAAGGAAAATTGTAGAGTACATCTACTTTTTCAATGGATTGTTTTCATTGTATTGTGTGTGAACAAGTAATGGCTAAAACAACTATGGGATAAAACTACAATTTGATATACAAAACTACATATTTTGTTCAACAAGTCCAACTCTTCGTATTTTTTTAATAATATCTCATGTCTTTTGGCTTCAAACTTGTGTCTAAGCTTGTGATTATTTATTTTGTGCTTAAAAACCTATAATGATATCCACCAAACTTATAAAGCAATAAATAGAAAGAAAAATTTAGAAGCATAAAATTATAAGAAAAGCTAAATTAAGAATAATTCTGAAGACATAATTTGTTTAAAAAAAGACAAAAAAACAAAAGCAACAAGCTACATGTCTTTCGGTCTATATTTTAATCCTCTTAAAATTTGTGGTACAATGGTAAGTTAAGCAACACCAATGGTAAGTAAACCAACACTCTAAAATATTCATTAAAATTAAGAAAGAACTTAATCTTCTGTAAATATTCTTAATATTCCTCAAAACTATATTAATTATTTACTAAAGTCTAAGGTAAAATGTAACAAGTTTGATCTTGCTACATAGTGACATAAGAAGGAGGAAAATTTTTAAAAAGCCCATTTTATCTTACCTATACCAAAATTTCGATAATTTTTCAGATATCAGTTCATCTATTGTGATAGTTTCCATGACGAAGTTTCATTTATTTGCATTGGTTTCATGATATTAATTTGTGGGTTTCATGATATTAGTTCATCTTTGTACATGTGGCTTTGGTTTATCAAATGTAAGACTACAATCTGGATGTCACCATTGAAGTTTGGTCAAAAATTTAATGGTGTTTAAATCTAACAGATTTAATGGAAAAATATATATATATATTTCCATATTTTACCAACAATATCATTATTGAAGTTTGGTCAAAAATTTAATGGTGTTTAAATCTAACAGATTTAATGGAAAAATATATATATATATATTTCCATATTTTACCAACAATATCATTTAAAGAGGTAAAGCATGATAAGTAATTGTTTAAAATTAATGTAATATTAGTCATTTTTTTCTTTTTTATTATAATATTTGTGCTTAATAAATTTGTAAATGATAGAGAAATATATTAAATTTTATTTGAGATTTATATTACATGTTATGCACTTGTATACACTCTGAGTAAGTTCAATTAACATAATTGAAATTATAATTATCAATGAATAACTACATGAACGATCACAATTTAAATAAACATTAATAATATCGTTGAAATGTTATATTTAATATTTTGTTTTAATAGAAATATATTATCTTTAAAATTTGTGTTTCTTTAATGTAAATTTATTATGCACAAATGGTCGTGGGAGTTTATACTTCTTTTTTCCTATATACATGTGACAATGATCTTAAATGATCTAAAGCATATTCACAAATCTCTATATAAAAAATCACCACAACTTTGAAAATATAAGTTGTGGAAAATGTTTGGTGATTAGGCTAAAACATTTTAGCATCCAACCCATATTTATAATATAATATTTTCCTAAAATTTTCTAATATTTATTATAAGCTTCTTAATCAAACTTAATAATATTTATTAAAAGTTTGGTAATCAAATTTAAATGGTAAATTTGGAAATAACTGTTTTGAAAAATAGTTTTTATTTTAAATTTTTATAGGTTTAAAATTTGTTTTTTATTTTCATTTTAAAAATGTATATCATTAACTTTTTTAGTAAAAAAATATATATTATTTAAAAAGAAATTAAAATTTATATTATTTTAAATAAAATTGTTAATTTATCAAATATAAAATGTGTTTTATTTTTTATTTTTTTATTTATGTGTGTCAATTATTCATAAATTTTAAATAAATAATTCTAAAATAAAAAATATCTTTACAATATATCCAATTACCATTTATTATTTTAAATAAAATAATCTAAATATTATTTATATTAGTTTATTCATTTTTTTTTTAAAAAAACATCAACAAGTTATGAGACCGCCCATGGTTAAATACTTAGCCCAAAATAATGATGAATAGCAATGTCATTGCTTTTGATATATGTAGCTTTTTGTTAACCACTCAACAAAATATCTCAATTTCAATAGTTGAATTTTCAAAAAGAATAACATGGGTTGCAATGCCATTGTTTTTAATATACCTGGCCGTTTGTTAACCACTCAATAAAATATCTCAATTTCAATGGTTGAATTTTCAACGAGAGTTATGTGGATGGCAATGCCACACATATCTCAACTTCACGTGGGTGGCAATGCCACACATATCTCAATTTCAATGGTAGATTAAGGTTGAGTCAACATCCTTATCGTGAGTGTTACCTATCACTGTCCAAAGGGAGTTGCCAACTGGCGAGTACCAATCCAACTTGGCCGGGATGAAATATCTTCATCAATGTGCGGTACAAGGGTTTGTGCCGTCACATCATTATTAATTACCGTGTTGCGAGAGGATTTGTGTTGGGAGACATACAGACTGACATACGTCTCATCACATCATTATTAGTTAACGTGCTTCGAATTATAGCCCTACAGACTGACAGACGTTTTTAAACGGAGTAGTCTTTAACGCGACTTTTTGAAAGTCTTTCCGGCGATTTTTTCCGGTGAAAATCCGGCAGTAATTTATTGGAATCCAAGTTTGATAGCTAATTTCTGCACAATGAAACCGTCCTAGGGGTTTTTCAGGGTGCTGAATCTGAATATGCAGTTAAAAAACCATTTTAACTACAACAAATCATGATTTCATCTCAATTTCTTCCGCCGGATTCCGTCACCGGAATCTCAAAAAGTCGCATTATAGACAACTCCTTTTTAAACAGCACACTGACACCACCCAATTTAATAATTTAATATTGAAAGGTTGATGAATTAACACTTCTCACAAAAAGACAAAGTGCAAAATTATCTAACACTTCGCACACACTGACAAATTCTAAAATTATCTCTGATAAATTCTAGCAAATTAATGAAAAACTGAATACGAAAGGTTGATGAATTAACACTTCTCACAAAAAGACAAAGTGCAAAATTATCTAACACTTCGCACAAACTGACAAATTCTAAAATTATCTCTGATAAATTCTAGCAAATTAATGAAAAACTGAATACGAGCGGCAGGTATAATAATGAGAGAATCAATGTGAAAATCGTTCTAAAAGTTCTTGAAAAAATAGAACATGTATTCACATGGTCATGTATATTTTTGACAAATTAAAAGATGAATGGTAATGGGACAATCCCTCTCAACAGGGTGAGGCTAGGTGAGAAAACATGGGTTCCCCCTGATGGACCACCATAGCCAGTGGCACCAATGTAACTCAGGCAAGGTGCCTTTGCATCCTAACCAAATGATGGACACCCCAGCAATGGGTTGCGAGTAATGTCTGCCCCCTCAGGCCCACTCGTTCGTTACCAAACGAGTGGCACCACATTGATTGAGGCAAGGCAGGTAGAGTCCCTAACATCATACGTGAATCTAGGACACCCCAGCGAGCAATGGGAGTAATGTCTGGTTAGGTAAAGCCTGAACCTGACTTCCCTAACCTTGTTGGGCTGGGAGAGAAAACTTGGTAGCCCCTGAACGCCCACTCGGTGATATATGAGTGGTAACCATAATAGCTCCAGCAAGGTTGCCTTGCTCCCTAACCAAATTTGTTAAGCTTAGCTCCAGAGGACCTGAACCTGACTTCCCATAACCTTGATGGTATCCTAGCGATCAGAGATGGGACACCTCTACATATGGGCTGGGAGATCTGGCCTGGTAGCCCCCTCAGGCCCACTTCAGCCATGGTACCACTAAGAATGAGGCAAGGCTGCCTTGCTCCCTAACCAAATCTGTTAAGCTTAGGTCCAGAGGAGTCATGTGATAAAAAATATGTGGGGACCCAACGCCTTATTTTACCAACATATGAGGGGTTATATTAGGGGGGTTATATGAGGGGTATATTGTGAAAACTCAGGGGGGACCCAACGCCTGATTGTGAAGCTAAACTGGTTGAAAACTCAGGGGGACCTAAGAGATTAAATTTTAATCTAAGGTTCAAGGAAGGGCCCCATCAAGGATCGATGTCCCATCCTACTATATGATGCATGAAGGCGTTGGGTCCCCCTGAGTTTTCAACCAGTTCAACGTCACAATCAGACATTGGGACCCCCTGAGTTTTCACAATATACCCCTCATATAACCCCCTTAATATAACCCCTCATATATTGGTAAATTAAGGCGTTGGGTCCCCACATATTTTTGATCACATGACTCCTCTGGACCTAAGCCTAACAGATTTGGTTAGGGAGCAAGGCATCCTTGCCTCATTCTTAGTGGTACCACGGCTAAAGTGGGCCTGAGGGGGCTACCAGGCCAGATCTCCCAGCCCATCTGTAGGGGTGTCCCATCTCTGATCGCTAGGATACCATCAAGGTTATGGGAAGTCAGGTTCAGGTCCTCTGGAGCTAAGCTTAACAAATTTGGTTAGGGAGAAAGGCTGCCTTGCTGAGATATTATGGTTACCACCCATATATCACCGAGTGGGCCTTCAGGGGCAACCAGGTTTTCTCGCCCAACCCAACAAGGTTAGGGAAGTCAGGTTTAGGCTTAACCTAACAAGACATTACTCCCATTGCTTGTTGGGGTGTCCCAGATTCACGTATGATGTTAGGGACTCTGCCTGCCTTACCTCAATCAATGTGGTGCCACCAGTCTGGTGACGAACGAGTGGGCCTGAGGGGGCAGACATTACTCATATCCCATTGCTGGGGTGTCCATCATTTGGTTAGGGTGCAAGGGCACCTTGTCTGAGTTACATTGGTGCCACTGGCTATGGTGGTCCATCAGGGGGAACCCATGTTTTCTCACCCAGCCTCATCCTGTTGGGAGGGGTTGTCCCGTTGCCGTTCATCTTGTTTTCTGTTTGGTGTTGTGTTTGGTGTTGTGTCTCCAAACTACATACCTAAAGTGTGCACCAAACACCTTATGTACTTTTTTAATAATAATAATAATAATAATAAAATAATTTTAATAATTGAGAGTTAGGGAGTTAGTGTGAGTTTAATAATTTAATTGAGATTTAAGGAGTTAGTGACTTTTTATTGAGATTTAGAGAGTTAGTGAGTTTAATAACTTAATGATTAAATAGGATGAGTGAATTAGTAATTACATGTTAGTGGGTTAGAGACCATTGAAATAATGAACTAACAAATGTGAATATAGACGTACATAAGTTTATGTTTTATAAATGTTTATATACACTAACACTAACTCTCTAAATCTCAATTAAAAGTGAATCCCTAATCCATTAAATTTAATTCACTATCATAAATTCCCCTAATTCACATCAATCCACTAAAGCCAACCCACTATCATAAACCCTCTAATTCATTCATCATATTTAATCATTAAGTTATTAAAATTATAATCCCTAATCTATTAACAACACAAATGTAAATTAAACATGAATCACTAACCCATTAAAGTCAATCCACTATCGTGAACCCCTTAATTCATAAATTCTAAAGTCTAAGAAGGTGTACATAGTTTAAGATGGTGTAGATACTCCAGCCCCATGAGCTTTTATCTTACAAGGAAGCATGTGACTTCTTACCAGGAAGAACATGTTCTTAACCATTACGCTTACTCAAGATATACCAAATGGTGTATGAGACCTCATTATTTATGGGAAAAGAGACTTGCACAAATATCTGGCTACTAAAATCAATCCACTATCATGAAACCCTTGATTCATTCAACCCCACTTAACCACTAAACCATTAAACTCATAATCCCTAATCCTTTAAACCCTTAAATCTAAATTAAGCATGAATCCTTAACCCACTAAAGTCAATCCCCTATCATGAACCCCCTAATGTCTAACCTATTACACCTTAAATCACAAAGTGAAGAAAATAACCCCAACCATTACAAATGAATATAATTAATCTATAATTACCACTACTGACCCATTAAACTCATAAAACCTTTAAACATTGTCCAATATCACCTTTTAAAATAAAATAATCTATCAATTTTTTTCCTCGAAAAAAAAAGTAACTATATTTTCTTTTTCCCTTTGGAAAAATAGTAATTTTCATTATATGAGATAAAATTACACGCTGTATATGCATATTGCATATGTTGTGGGAGAGGCAGAGTGCCTGCCAACACAAAAATGATCCAGAGTAGCAAAAATGGTGCCTTGTATCCGCACAAGGAGGCACAGTTCTTCTAGTAGAGTTCAACAAAAATTTAAATCAAAATTACTCTTATTAAAGAGTACATGTCAGTTGTATATCTGATAATTTAAAAGCATATATGAATATTTACAGATGATAGCAATAAAAACATATGACCAGGCTCCCTGTGAGCCATTTAGTCTGTTATATCTATGAACGGCCGATGATAAAACTGGTAATGAGAGTCATCCCTCTGTTCCTGGATCATCCAGGTGTTGGGAGGCCTGACCACAGCTTCTTTGGAAAAGAGATCTGCAACTGAATTTCGTTCCCTGTAGATGTGATGACATAAAAATGAGTCAAAATGAGTAATAAGTCGATGTGCCTTGTCCAGGATCTGTCTCAGAGAGAAAGTAGAACAAGTTGATTTTTTATTTATCCAATCACAGACAACTTTTGAGTCACCAAATAACTGAAGATCTCTACAGTGTTTTTCCAGTGCGAATTGTATGAGGAATTTGGCTGTGGATAGTTCAACATAGTTGTTTGTGCCTCTTCCTAGGCCCATTTGTAGTTTATAGAAATAGGAATCAGATAAAAACAATAAGGCCCCACCCCCACAGCCAAACTCTTGTGCAGATCCATCAAAGAAAGCCCAAGGAAGCAGATGGTTGATGGTTTCAGGGACAATGGTTCGGGGCCGATGGATGTCTTCCTCATTAGGAATGGTGTTGTAGTCATGCACAATGCGAGCCGAAATGGAGGCCCAGTGAGGCGAAATATTTTGAAAGATGAGATTGTTGCGAGCTATCCAGAGTGCCCAACATATAAGAAGGGGGAGATTTCTAGTTTTAGTTGGGGCTACTCTAGTCCACCAATTTGTCCAGGCCTCCTGAATAGACAAACCCTGCCATCTGATCTGGGGGGAAATAGTCGATGAGGTCGAGCTCCAGAGGTCCTTAGTGACCTGGCATTCCAAAAAAAGGTGGTCCACGGTTTCATTGTTGCACTTGCACAGACAACACCAGAATGGACCATGTTGTGCACGCTTAAGGAGGTTATCACCCGTAGGGGTCTTGTTTTTAAGAATTGTCCACATGAGAAGTCGAGTCCTGGGGGGGCTTTGAGCTTCCATAAATGTTTCCACCAGTACTCGATATCTTGTGGTTTATGCTCTTCAGCTAGGACCAGATAACCCTCCTTAGGAGACTATTTCCCAGAATTTGTAGTCGACCCAAATTATCTCGTCCTCCCCTTCTATAATTCTGATATGAGTTTCTATTAAGGCCGCTGTGTAGTCGACCCAAATCTATTCCCATTGCTGAGGAATAAGCAAGCTTCGAGCTGATTTCCAGGCTTGTTGAAACAAAGAGGTATGTTTAGGGTCCGCAATATGGCTAATATGAGTAATTCTCGCTTCGTTGAGGTAGGCTTTAAGCTCAAGGGGTAGTCTATGGGCATTTCCGCAACCAATCCAGGGATCCTCCCTAATCCTCACAGCGTTGCCATCTTGAATTCTCCATGTGAGGCCAGATCTAATGATCTCAAGAGATTTTAGCACTGCCTTCCAGATTACTGATATCCCTATGTTAAATCTTGAGGGTTGTCTTAGCCAGTCCATCACATTAAGAGGTGCAATGTATTTGGAGGTGGCCACCCTTGTCCACAGACTGTTTGAGGTGATGAGCTGCCAGCCAAGCTTTGCTGCTAAGGCTGTGGAAAAGTCCTCCAACTTCTTGATACCCCAGCCTCCCCATTTCTTTGGAATAGAGAGAGCATCCCATTTAACCCAGGCAAAAATTCTGCCAGGATGTTTGCCCTTCCAGAGAAACCGACTGCAAAGGGTTTGTATCCTAGAGAGAATGCCCCTCGGTATCCAAGCTAGAGCCATCCAGTACACCGGAGTAGCCTCCAGTACTGCTTTTATAAGTGTTAATCTGCTTGCCTTGGATAAGTACTTGTGATACCAGATATTAAGCCTTTTTTCTAGTTTTGCTATTAGCCATATCCAGTCTGCTATTCTGTATCCCAGGGGTTTTAACTTGTATCCCAAGTATCTAAGCCCTTCCTCCATTCTTAGCAAGGTGAAGTTGAACCGTTGGAGGGCATAATGAATCTCATGAGGCGAGCAACCGAGAGTTGTCATTGTGGACTTGTTACTATTGACAATCATGCCTGTAGCAGTTTGAAATAGGGAGAAAGAGTTCTTCAGGGTAGTCAGATCCCCTATACCTCCATTGAGGAAGATCAAGACATCATCCATAAATAACAAAATGAGTCATAATGCATCCTTCTGTGATTTTGACCCCATGGATTTTGCCTCTATGATGTTCTTCTTTGATGAGCCTGCTGAGTCCTTCCATGATGAGAAGGAAGAGCAATGGGGATAAGGGGCATCCCTGTCTAAGGCCTCTTTCTGAGTGAAAAAATGGAGAAGTCGCTCCATTTACCAACACACTGAAAGGTATATTAGAGATACAACACATAATCCATTTGATGAAGTCAAAAGGGAACCCTATATGTGTTAAAAGCATTCTTAAGTAGAGCCAGCTTACTCTGTCAAAAGCTTTTGAGAGATCAACCTTGAGTATCATACCTTTCATTTTCTTAGTCTGAAGAGTGTGCAGTACCTCCTGTGCTGTTCCAACCGCCTCATGGATCTATCTATCTTGAAGGAAGGCAAATTGCTCAGGTGAGATATGGGAGGATAGGATAGGCCGCAGTCGGTTGGCTATGATCTTGGCTATGATTTTGTAGATACAATTACATAGAGAAATGGGTCGAAAATCATCAAACGAGGCCAAGTTGTCAGATTTGGGTATGAGGGAAATAAAAGTGGAGTTGAAGGCTTCATGCATCTTGCCATTGCTCCTGGAATCCTCAACGACCTTGAGGAGATCTCGACCTAATGTCTCAAAGAAAGCCAGAAATAATTCCACTGGCTAGCCGTCCGGTCCCGGGCTCTTGTCTCTCTTGAAACATTTGAGGGTGGCCTCCAACTCTCCCATAGAGACTTCCTTTACCAACTCCGATGCCTCCTCTTGATCCATAAAATGGGGAAAGAGCTGAGCTACTCGAATGATTTCAGCTAGGGTGGCATTGTTGGGTGCTCTATAAATCTGCTTAAAGTGAGATGTTGCCAAAGATGAACGTTGAGGGAAGGTATTTATAGGGTTCCCATTCTCATTTAGGAGCTACCATATGGTATTGGATTGCAAATTTATGATAGAATTTCATGTTATCATCACCCTCAAGCAACCAGATTGCCCTGCTTCGCAGTCTCCATGACTCTTCTCTATCCTTTAATATTTTTCCTCTAGAAGCATATAAGGATGTGAGCTTATCCTTATGTTCAGGTGAGGTGAAAACTCCCCCTTGATTATTCTCAAAATCAGCAATCTCAACTTCAGTCTCCCTTATGGTTTTTTCATCCTGAACTCTCTTATTATGTGCCCATATTTTAGAGAGTTTCTTTAGTTCTTTTAAGTTATGCACAAAAGCCTCTGTAACGTGCCCTCTAGCATCAAGAGGATGGGCCTTCCAGAAGTTCGTGACCAAGTGAGCATAGGATGCATCTTTTAGCCAGGAAGAGTTGAATTTAAAAGGACCCTTAGGCTTATCAATCCTCCCTCTGATTTCAAAGTAGATAGGCAGATGATCTGATAGTCCTCCAAAACCCACCCATTGTCTGAGATTGAGCCCTATGTTTAGAAGGCCTTCCTTAATAAGGAAATGGTCAAGTCTTCTAGCTAGGTTGTCTTCCCCAGCTTTGTTATTCCTCTAAGTGGGATGTAATTTTTCTAATGGAATGTCCACCAGGCTATGAGCTTCCAAGATGTTCTCAAAGAAATCTGATTAGCGGTCGCACTGGGCATGATGACCCCAGGATTTTGAGTGGCCTAGGGAGAAGTTGAGGTCGCCTCCTAGAATTAAGTGGTTCTTCTGAAAAATATCAGAGCTCAAAAGATTTTCCCAGAATTTAAGCCTATGATGGCATGGCCCATACACATTAATAAGCATGATCTCAGTGCCCAGGTTGGCTAAAAATAGATCTGCCCCAATATGCCCAGGGTCGCCCCAACAATTAATAAGGTTTATGGACCAGGTATTAAATCCTAGAGCAATGCCTCCTGATCTTCCGGATGCATCTAGGACCTTAAAAGACTAGCTTGGGAGCATCGATTCAAGCAAGTGGGAGATAGCTTCAACACTACCCAAGGTTTCTTGTAGGAAAATTACATCGACTGGGTCAACCATGATTAGTCTTCGAAAAGCTAATTTTTATCAGGCCTAGCTAGCCCTCTGTAATTGAAAGAGAGAACCTTCATGGGGGGGATTCTGCCAAGGCGTTTAATGCTCTAAGAGCCCTTTGGATGGTGTTTTGTCTCCCTGAAGCTATATCCTCCCCGACTTGCATTTTTTCTTTGGATAGTGAAGAGGGACGACCGCGAGGAAGCTTTGGAGGAAAGGGGGTCGAATCGAGACCTATACCTAAGAGGTCTAGGACAAGAGACTTTGCCTTGGATCGAGTCGAGTAATGGGGGAGGGTGAGGGTGGGCCTGTCTTAGGAGCATGGGAAAGGGAGGGGGGGAGCTCTAGGAGGGAAGGAGGGATAATAGAGTCAAAGGGGGAGGGGGAAAGGAGGGGACAAGTCACAGAGATGGGAGACTGAGAAAGACCTTCATTGACCTTAAAATTAGCAATTGTAGAGAGAGAAATACTTTTAGATAGAGCGTAATTATGGGAAATACAGGGGATGGAAGAGCTCTTACCTGAAGAAACCGTAGCCTCGGCAGCCGCCCTAGCCCTGGTGAGAGGAGGAGAGGGAGGTCGATGAGGTGTTTTGGCGCGCTTCTTCGAGGCCTCCTTGGTATGTGTCTCTTTGGCTGCTTCAAGGTTACCATGGGTCTCTGCCTCTCGAGGGGGTGGAAGCTCCTCTTGTGATTGATGATTCCTTGATGGTGTTTCCTTTCCAGTCTCTCCAACCTTTTCCCTATTGTTGAGAGGGCAGTCCTAAAAGAGGTGACCAACCTTATGGCATCTTCTGCATCGGAAGGGCACCCCTTTGTAATCCAAAATTCGCAACCTTGTTAAATTTCTCCATTAGAGAGTAATGTGCTCCTATAATCCCTCCCTAGTATCTAAGTGTACCAAGATCCTTGCATAAGCCATCATACTAGTTGTCAAATAGGCTTTTTCATGATCCAGGTATGTGCCTAGGGTATTCCCAATGCGTCTAAGTACATCCTCAGACCAAAACTATAGGGGAAGTCCTGGCAGACGCACCTAGAGAGGGTCTGCTCCAAGATGCTCTCTCTCCGGATCAAAGAGGGGATTCCATCTACGCAAAAGGATAGGAGCCTGTTCAATATGCCATACTGATGAAAGGACCCAATTTGTGTTCTCTACCCTTGAAAATCTTAACGCAAACCATCCCCTAACAAAGGTTTGTACAAAGGGGAGGTCGGCTAGATGATGTCCCCATACTTCGATCGTCCATTGCTTCAACCTGGCCGCTGTATAATTTCTTCCTCGTACTCTTCCTACCAGAACCCTGTCTGCTGTTTCCATAGAATCTCCCATCTGGATGTCCTCACCCAAGCTGAGAAACGCTTCTTGTGCTTTAGGTCTTACACACCTCTGCTTCTTGCTTGGCCTGAACCCTGCATCAAAATGAGCCTGCGGAGGACCTCTCGAAGGAGGGTTTATGGGAGGGTTAGGGTTCGTAGGCTCAGAGGAAGGCCCCATAGGAAAATCTCCAGAAATTGGCGGAATCACAGTGAAGCTGCCTGATGGGGGGGCCGAGGAAATCAAAGCCGAGGGGATCCCAACTGAGGGAAATGAGGATTCGTCGGGGGGAGCCACAGAGGGGTTGTGAGAGCTTGTTGATGGAAGGAATGAAGCAAAACCTGAAGGGGAGTTGGCAAGATTGGGGCCTTCAGAGCGAACCACAAGATTTTTGGTCGACGATGGCGAAGGAGGGGTTGAGAAAGCCGGTCAGGAGGGGGTGACCTCTGGGTGAGTGGCTACCAAACATGAGGGTCTTGAGAATGAGGGAGCGTCTCTATCTCATCAGAAAGCTCGTTGTTGTACTGATACATGACCCACAGTTTGCATGTGGATTTGTCTAGATGGGGGTGCCCTCCAATGGATCCTTCGAATAATCTACTAGGTCCTCCATGACCACCCCGAAAGTCCCGCACCAGTTGCCGTTGTAAAAAAAAATTGTGCCCATCGTTGTTGAGATCGGGAGTAGGTGGTGTGAAACAATGGATGATGGTGAGGAAACCGAAAGGAATGAACCTGCCCGCTACGGAGAAACAATAATGTTGGAACGACGTTAGTCGTACAGCATCAGCGGCCAAAAAGTTGCACATGCTCTAGCTCACGAGGACGGAAGCTTCAGGCTTCAGGTTGCCGGCTACAAACTCTAAACCTCATCGGGTCGCTTCCTTCATCTCTTCCATTCCATCTCCACCCTTAGTGAAGGTGATATGTGTGAAATCAAGAGTACCTATATTTTTATATGAGAATAAAATTACATTTTGTTAATACATGTCCTGCATGTATTCTTTTGACAAAAGCGAATAACTATATTTTCATATGAGAATAAAATTACATTTTGTTAATACATATCCTGCATGTATTTGTTTGACAAAAGCATGCTTTCGGAAAAAGTCATGCCAGTGGTTCCTAATGATTACATTCCAAAATGGTGGTTGCTCATAGTGTGATCAAAATAGACATAGTTGAATATATGTACATAAGAGAGGTCCTTTTTGTCTCAACATACATAGAAATAAAAAACTAAAACCTATATAGTGCAACCATCAATGCTGGTCAGATAATATATCTATATCAAGGAATCAAAAAACAAAAATGTAAAAAAAAATGCCTTTGGAGTGATCTTTAAAATTGATATATTATTTTATTTTAAAAGGTGATATTGGACAATGTTTAAAGGTTTTATGAGTTTAATAGGTTAGTGGTGGTAATTATAGATTAACTATGTTCACTGATAATTGTTAGGGTTATTTGATTGACTTCATGATTTAAGGTGTAATAAGTTAGTTGTTAAGGGATTCATAATAGTGGAGTGACTTTAGA
Organism: Pinus tabuliformis; assembly: GCA_031772625.1. Classification (NCBI taxonomy): domain Eukaryota; kingdom Viridiplantae; phylum Streptophyta; class Pinopsida; order Pinales; family Pinaceae; genus Pinus; species Pinus tabuliformis. The sequence goes on along the minus strand of CM062813.1, from coordinate 524,082,299 downwards.
GGGTTAGTGATTCATGTTTAATTTAGATTTAAGGGCTTAGTGGATTAGGAATTATGAGTTTAATGGTTTAGTGGGATTCAATGAATCAAGGGGTTCATGATAGTGGATTGATTTTAGTAGTCAAATATCTATATGGATCCCTTGTCCCATAAATAAAGGGGTCTCATACACAATTTGGTACATCTTCAGTAAACATAATGGTTAAGAACATGTGCTTCTTCGTAAGAAGTCACATGCTTCCTTGTAAGATAAAACGTCAAGGTGGTAGAGTATGTATACCATCTTAAACTATGTACACCTTCTTAGACTTTAGACTTTATGAATTAAGGGGTTCACAATAATGGATTGACTTTAATGGGTTAGTGATTCATGTTTAATTTAAATTTATGTTGTTAATATATTAGTTATTCTAATTTTAATAACTTAATGATTAAATGTGGTGAATGAATTAGAGGGTTTATGATAGTGGGTTGGCTTTAGTGGATTGATTTGAATTAGGGGAATTTATGACAATGAATTGACTTTAATGGATTAGGGATTCACTTTTAATTGAAATTTAGGAGTTAGTGCTAATTTAATAATTTAATGGTTAAATAAGATGGGTGAATTAATAATTAGGTGTTAGTGGGTTAGAGACTATTGAAATAAGAGATAACAAAAGTGAATATAAACATTTATAAAACATAAACATATGGACATTTATATTCACTTTTGTTAGTTCGCTATTTTAGTGGTCTCTAACCCACTAACACCTAATTCTCATTAAGTTATTAAATTCACACTAACTCCCTAACTCTCAATTATTAAAATTGTATTTTATATTATGAATATTAATCTTTTTTGTTTTATAATTAATGTGTTTTAAATGTTAGAAGGAATGACACATCTTCATATTATAAAGTGAAAATCAATGAGAATTGTTTTATCTATAGTTATTTTTTCTCTTTTTTTTTTTTTAACTTAAAAGAGATATTCCTAACTTAAAATAATTAGTAAAGTACTATGTAATATTTTTTAAATGTTATATATTAATTTTATTTACAATATTGTTGTAGCAGCTGCAACACTCTCCAAAATTTTGGCCTGCATCCAATTTTGGAGCCTCCCTTGGGTTTTTACTTGATGTTTGCAAGCACTCGAGCTCACCCCATGGGCTTGTGTTGAGTCTTTGCACCCTCCTTGCTTGACTGTTCAACAGACAACTTTTTGCATGTTGATCATAATGTCACGCTTGCAGCCATGTTCTGGTCATGCACAAGGTCCTCGCTTTGTGTGTACATGTTGTATTCGCTATGTAAACATCTGTTGCACTCACACACGAAGTTGTATGCACTATCGTGCAAGCGTCGTCGCGATCGTTCAATGATCTATCACAAGCGTCGTGCTTGTTGCTCGCACCATCGATTAACCACACTGAGTATGTGTTGTCTTGATGATTTAAGGCATCTTGTCTTCGAGTCATGTTGAGTGTGTGTTCGCAAAGTCACGTATGCACAAGTTCACTCACTCACATACTTAGCCAATTTTGCTGAAGTTCTAACGACAAAAACATCCTCAAATAGTCGGACCACTGCATTGTGCAGTTTCAACACTGAGTGAACATGTACTTCTACCCAGAATTTCATAGATCTTGAGGTAGTCCTCCAGGAAGCTTGCATTGCACAATCCTGGGATCGATCGAACCGACTGTCACCCAGAACAACGCAGAAGTTTCTCAGCAAACCATCTCAATCTGCGTTGCCTGCAAGTGAAACAACCAACCCTCCAACTAGTCAACCGGAGAGTTTGACCGGGCAGTGACCCCGGGACTCACTCCCCTAAAAATTTGTGCAAAAGATGCAGACCTTGCCCACTCCGCTGACTGAAGAAATTGTGCTAACATGCCAAACTAACACCTTGTGTCCGTCCTTGTCTCCCTCAAAAAATTGCACAGTTTTTCCAGCGAGTCACCCAAACAACTGCCCTGCTGCTCGCCCAGAAAACTACACAGTTTTCATGACCAGTCACCCAACATCCCACTCAACTCAAAAACTATGATGGGATGTCTAGCAGCCTAGCATCCCATTCAGTTCAAAAAATGTGATGGGATGTCCAGCAGGCCAAGCTCCAAGCATTTGCGCAGTTTTCACCAGCAACACTCTTGTAGCCCACTGCCAGCCCCCTAAAAAAATGTGCATTTTTTCCCGGCAAGCCTCCTACAGCCCGCTGCCAACTCCCCGGAGGAATTGCACAGGTTTTGTTGCCAAGCCCCTCTGCTACCTACATTGCTTCCTACAAAAAATTGTGCAGATCTGCCCGCCAAATCCCACGAATAGACACTACTGATCCAAATTCTCCATCTCAGTCTCCAAATGACTTCTGCGTAATTTTTAGTGGTAGTTCTCGGACTCGCATCCCAGCTTGAAATATACCTTGCACAGTTTTGTAGCCTTCTTCTCTCTCTCCCGGTCACCTGCATCCGAAAGTGAAGGACAATGCATCATGGTAGACTAGGAGGTTTATGGATTTGATGTCATTTCATCATGAGTGATTGCAGACACAGGTACAGGGATAAGACATGATGCAACGACAGACAGGATGAAAAAGGAGAGCACATGGAAGGAGATTTGTTTGCGAACGAATGAACGAATGATGCATGCGAGGAGATTTTCTTGCGAACGGAGAATGCATGGGAGGAGATTTTATCGTGAATGAACGATGCATGCGAGGAGCTTTTTTTGCGAACGGATGATGCATGGGAGGAGATTTTTTTGCAAACGGACAAACATGCGAGGAGATTTTTTCGCTAACGGGCGAACATGTGAAGAATGACAAAGCAGAAGCAAAGGAATGACGTGCACATGCAACATCAAGTGAACACCAAGACCATCGAAGACTTCACACACCTTGTCATGCAGAGGTGAAGCTATGATACACCAAGAGGACATCCATCACTCAGAAACACTATAGCTCAACATGGACACCACCAGCAACATGAACATACCAGCACTATCATGTCGAGTCGTGTCATGAGTCATGTCTGCCACATCATTATTGTGGGCCTGTTGGAAATACTGGGGGGGTTGAATCAATATTCCTTAGCAATTAGCACTTTTTAAATCTTTCAGAGCATTAGTTAATCTTCAATTATTATTAATGTTTATGCAGTAAAAATAGAACACAGTAGGCACAAGAATTTTAGGTGGAAAACCCCCTTCGAGTCAAAAACCACTGAACTCTTTTCTAATAAATTCTTTAATCTTCAGCCCCAACTGAAATGAAAGTTACAACTTCCTAGAATTCTAGAAAAAGCATTCTTCTCTAGCTCCCACTCGAGGGATGCCCCAATGCCCTGGTTTCTTCAGTAGTCAACTGAATGGATGCCCCAACACGCTAGTGAGCCTCAACTCGCCCTAGCACCACCCTACCACCCTGAAGGGTTTACAGGCCCCAACCTGTAGGTGACTTCATTCACCTACCTAGCACCACCCTGTTAGTGTCGGTCTTGAAAGCCCTCCATCAGTGATCAAAGCTCTTTGCATTTGCATTAGTAGGTGTCTCATCAATGTTAAAGTTTGCATCCCGTTAGGCATGCCATAACCCTGATGGAGGAGCTGGTCAATTCATACCCCTCTTGGCTTTGCTGGATCAGGTCATATCAGTCATTGAGTTTTTCAAGCTTGTCTTGATGTGTCTTAATGTCAGAATTCTAGGTCTAGGGTTTTGGTCATTTGTCTCTGCAAGGTCATGTCTCTGAAAATCCTTGAGTCCTTAGCAAGCCAGAGGGAGGATGGTAAACATGTTCCTTTGATATTTTCATCATATACAGTTCATTTCTAACCTTGGATTTAAAAAATCTGTTTTTAAAGCCAAGGTCATGATAATTTTTTGTAAAAAGAATAAATTTCCAAAAAGATTTCAAAAAGGCAGCAATAACCCTGGTCCCCTTGCCACAGTCCTTCAGATGATCTACCTGCAAAAAGAATCAAGTCAAAGCACTCAAAAAGTCAACTTCAGGATAAAGGAAACTAAAAATCAGTGTTTAAAAGAAAAGTGTCAAAATAGACTTTATAAAGTGGGTTTATGGATAAATTTTTTCAAATGAAGATTATAAAAGGTCATATTCCCTCTAAACACTCTCATTGTGCATTTCAAAGCTTGCAAGAGAGGTTGTGAGAGAGTGATAGGCGAAAGAGGCAAAAACAAAGTGATTTCGGGCAGTTAGCAGGTGCGCGACCTGTTGGGCGGTGCGCGACCCGTCCAGGGCACTCCAGCAGTTCAAAATTTCAACGGGCGCGACCCGTTGGGCGGTGCGCGACCCGTTGGGGAGCCTGCGCGACCCGTTCATCTGTTTGCAATCAAACTCCAAACAAACTTCTTCATCTCCCTTCAAATCTTCTCAATTGGTCGAGGTAGGCTCTTATGCATGGTTTTCAAGATTGTGTGGTGAATGTAAGGTTGTATGCTATGATTTTAACCTCACATTATGCGAATGAAAGGACATAAAGGGCTGCTTGTTAATGTTTGTAAAATGCTAGGGTTTTGTGACTGTTTCAAGTGATTTTGTCCCATTTGGTTCCCTCCCTTTTTTCCCCTTTCATTCACAGTCATGCTTTCATCTCTGTCCCATATTATTTGTACATAAAATGTAAACTTTTCTCCCATCCCTAATCTATAAACCCTACCCCTCTCCCAAGCACACAAAACCCTAATTCCCTCTACCATACACATGCAAAAATAAAGGCAAAAAGAAAAGATACATTTGCAAATAAAGAAAAGAGTCATGTGAAAATAAATGTTGTTGTATATCTAAAGTCATGTACATAACCCCTACATGCCCTTGACATCCCCTTGTACATGAAAACCTTCCCTCTATGTTAAAACAATGTACATGCACTCCTTATCAAAAATTTGCCTTATGATACACATGAATTCCTATAAGTAAATTTGGTGTATGGTTTCCCTATGTCCCTATTGATACATGTATGCTCCTTCCATGTTTACTATCACACATGTTTTTTGTCCCATATACAGACATCTTTGCAAATGATTTCCTAAATTCAAATACATGTTCCTATAAGCATGATCATTTGTAAAATTTCCCTTGAAATTCCCTGTTATTTTCATATATTCCCATTCCTTGTTAAGAAGTTTCCTCCCCTAACATTCCCCTCATGTTTTTTCCCCTTGAAACAGCATAGAGTTAAGCACTTTTGCAGGCAGAGACAGCAGTTCATTTTGTCCACTTTGCTCCAAAACCATGTCAGAAACCGAAACTTATGAGCAAAGTGATGACCATTCATCATCTACAGAGGTTGAGGAACAGAGGAGGCCTCGTAGAGGAGGTAAGGGAGGACATCATAAGCGGGAGGAGCCTACTTCTTTGGCAGAATTACAGGGTTGTCCTTTGGCAGTGAATTGCTTCCGGTACATGTCTTGCTATCAGTTTTGTGAGAGGATCTCTCAAATTCAGCATCATAGAGAGTTGGCCCGCTTGTTTGTCTTACACCTCCATGATGGACATGTCACTCTTGCAGGGGTGAACTCCATATTGACACCTGAGGTGATTTCAGAGGCTACAGGGATACCGAATGTGGGTGAGGTGTGGCCTAAGCGCAGATTACTTGATTTTGTTCACTTTGAGCCCTATGTCAAGCCATCATTTGTGAGACTGTTGACGGGTGTTTTCCCATTCAGATTTCTCCGGAGCGAGTATGCTCCCCTCATGAGACTTATCATGCATTACTTTACCTATGAGGGCAGATTTTCACAAGTGTATTCATATCACATTCGCCTGTTGATGCATTTCACCCGGGTGAGGATGATGAACCTCCCGGTCTTCTTGTTTCATAACATTCAGAGGATGGTGCCCATGTTGCAGAGGAAAACCCCGGCTCAGCAGTACAGGAGCCTTTGTCACTATGGTTTGATCCAGCTCATAGTCTCTCATCAGTTGACTCAGCAGGGCATCTCATGGGAGGAGTTCATCTCCCGTGAGTTTTTCACAGTGTCACCTCAGCCACATCAGGAGGCCATTCATGAGGAGGGAGGACCATCTCAGCAGCCTGATGCTCCTGTCACCCGACATGTCAGCTCCATTCCTTTGGTCACATATCAGAAAGGCCCAAGGGCCTTATTTGCAGCAGCTAGGCGAGTACTATCTCCACAGCAGGTGGAAGGGGTCTCGCCTTCATCTTCAGATCAGTGAGTGTTATCTCCACAGCAGGTGGAAGGGGCCTCGCTTTCTTCACCAGCACAGGTATTGCAGAGGGGCAAAGAGCCCATGATTCATGAGGATCTGGTGATTGATCTCGAGGCCAGTTCTCCTAGCCAAGAGGCAAAGGAGATCATTCAGCATCTCAGGGCCGAGAATGATGTTTTGCAGCGGAGACTCGAGGGTGCCCAATGGACCATCACTTATCTAGAGCAGCGGAACACACAGCTAGAGGAGGAGAAGGCACTTGATGAGCTTTGGAGGATTCGTAGTGACCGAGTCCTAAACCGTAGGAGGCCCGGTGATCCATTGCCTGCTGACCAGGAGTCATTGCTCATTCAGGAGAATGCTCACTTGGAGAGGCTGTTGGTTAAGGCCAACCAAGAGAAAAATCTGCTATGGAACATGAAGAATCACTATTGGGCGAGGATGCATGTTTGCAAGGCAAAAATGAAAATGTTCCAAAGGAGGTTGTCCGAGGCTCTTAGGCGGAAGAAGAAGACCAACCCCCTCCGTATCTTGGCCAAGGCATCCCTCAAAGATCATGGCACTCACTAGCATCATCTACAGCACAAATCCCAAAAAATTTGGAGAATTTTGGGTAATTTTGGTATTTTTGGGAAATTTACAGGTTTTGGCCTCTCAACGGGTCTCACCCCCGGTGAGACCCTTTGTCATCGTAGCTCCGTTTTGTAAAAACTCAACATTTTTGGATTTTTCATGCAAAGTTACACATGCCTATGGATGAACTTGAGTTTTCATGGAGTTTTGGGCCTCCAAAAGGTCAAAATACAGTCAAATTTTGACTTTCTACCCCTTTTTTGAGCTGCAGAAGTAGTCTTGGGAGAATTAACTTTTGACTGGGCAAATGACCTCCAAATCCAAAAATTCTAGTTGGGTTGGAAAGTAGACTCAGAGCCCTTTCCAACGAGCTATCCTACACCTCATTCTGACACCATGAAGGCCTCCAAACAGGGCTCCAAAGTGCGCGACCCGTTGAGGAAGATGTGCGCGACCCGTTGAGGGAACTTTGCCAGATTTGACCAGTTCAGCTCAGAAATTGCAGTTTAGCTCCAGTTTGACTTTCTGAGGTCGATGGTGGTCCTCTTGACTGTAATTATGACACTTTTTGGATACTTTTACTCTTGTTTACCTCTTCTAGAAGTTTCTCTCATGTAAAGGGTAAAAATTGACTGTATGAACTGGTTTCCAAGTTTATAGAGGCAAGTTGTTTTGACTGCCTATTTTGTAGTGCTTACTTTAGAAGTTGTTCAAACAGCTCCTAGGATAGTGAGCTCGACCCATGGAGGCAGGGAAAGAGGTTAGATCATCTATATTATGTACTTTCTTGCTCATTTTCATGGTTGGACTCTTGAGGGAGGAGCTATCATTGTATATTTCACTTGTATCTCTGCAATTTTTGGCTAAGGAAGACCAGGGTTTTGTAGTCATCTTTGGGATTCTTGTGGACTCAGGTGTTGATGGTGTGTTTCTTCATGTTATTGTAAGCTTTGTTATGTGATTCATTTCCTTTCTATACTGCTACATATTAAACAAATGAAGTGATAAAGTCAGAATTCATGCTTGCCATGCTCTACTTTTAAATTTGTTTAATTTCTATGTTTTCTGCTGTCTAAAGAGAATTCAAATCCATTGTTTGCTCTCTTTAGCCTTCTTTTCTTTCTTCCTAATCATCCACTTCAGCTAAAGACATCAATACAGGTTCCTACCTTGCCCCAAAGACCCCCCTGCAGAAACTGTGTCCAATCCCCGCACCCTAAATTGCAGCTCCTCAATTTGCCACCAAAAACCCCAAAAACCCCCAAATCAAACTTCAAATCAGTTTACTAGCCTAATATCAGTGTTACCTTGTTTGGTCATCTCTTCCTATTGAAAATTTACCGAGATTGACCGGAGAGAGCCTTCTCCTGCCCCGTAGGGCTAGCTACGAGGCTGAATGGTTTGATATAGCTTTGAGGTTTGCCTTTCTCAGCCTGAGGTGAAATTTCAAGTGCTAACATACTGGCGACCATACTGGGGAAGAACATCTAATTTCTTGTTCATAGACGTGTTATTTCATAAGTCTTAGACGGAGCCTGAAGTTACGCCAGGTAGCCTTCGAAAACGCTCTTTTTTTACATCAGCGCAAGTAGATAAACGCTGCTTCAGTCAATCTCCATGAGCTTGTGAGCATAGCGCTTCTTTGACATCTTATCCCCTTGTATTTGTTAACTCTGAGCCGTGGATGATAGGTTGAGAGTTTTCACAGGCTGAATGCTTTTTCTTTCCTAATTATTTCCAGAAAACAAGCTGGCTACAGATCCTAGACCCATTATCAGATCTCATTCATGCCCAGCTATTTTTGATTATCTTGAAGATTTGGATTTTGACGAAAGCTTTGAGTTGTCTCTGTTTAAAGCTAAGTCTGAAAGTGCGCTCGATTCTCTAGTTCTTGACCTTGATTTTGCAGCTGTTATTGAGTTTGAGAGACATAATAAACTGGTTGAAAATTTCATTTTAAGACATCTTCAGTCAAGTGTTCAAGCCACTACCCTTGCTGATTTTGTTGAGAGTATCTCTGATCACATTGGATCTACTATCACGGCTCACGAAGAGTCTTACCCTCCTTATGTTGCAGTTTCACCTATAATCACCTATCCTGAATCAGCAGCCGGTTCTCCTCCTTCGTCTCCCACACCTCCCACTCCTCCAACTCCACAAACTACACCTCCTCTTATAATAATCCCTGCTATCACAGCTCCTCCACTTCATACACATCCTACTCCCCCACCTAGAGCAATGGCTGCCCGGTTTGCCCCATTGGTTTTACCTGCAAATCTTCATGATATGCCAGCTGATTACCAAAGTAAAATTCCCATGTTTGATGGTACTCCACAGAGTGTTACAGCTCAGCAACATATCGATAAGATGACCACATTTTTTGATCTATATGAGTTAGATGAAGAAGATGTTACCATGCGGTTATTCGTGCAAACATTTGCAGGAGAAGTTAGAAAATGGTTCAGAGGGTTGACAGCCAATAGCATCACAACTTTGGAAGCACTTCAGAATCAATTTTTAGATCGGTGGGAAATCAGAAAGGATCCGCTTCAAATCAATGCCGAATACAACAACCTCAAGCGTAATCCGGGTGAGTCTGTTCAAGATTACATAATCAGATTCAATACAGTTTATAATGCTATTCCCGATGATTTGAGGCCATCTAGAAAATCAGCACTTCTCAAATTCCCGGATGGTTTTGATCCGGAGATGGCTTATTCATTGAGAGATAGAGATCCGCCTACCTTGGAGGAGATGCAGAAAATTGCTGTCAGCGTTGAGGCAAATTTGAATGACAAAAGAGCAAGGATGAAGGCGGAAAAGCGAGTTACAATCAAAGAGGAAGCATCCACATCAAATCAGGTTCTTGAGCAGATAAAGAGGGCACTTGAAAAGATGACTATTGACAAGCCGGAGCCTCAGATTCGTAATCCCAATTTCAGAGGTCAACCGCAGCAACAATATAGAATCAAGCAGCGTGAAACAAAGGCACAAGACACGGCAGTTCAGCAGCAAATGAAACCACCTTTTCAGCAGAATTTTGTTAGTCAAGAGTCTGAAGATGAGGGTGATAATGTTGGCGAGGAAAATCATTTCTTCACCCCTGATGATATGCCCACATATATCACGGAAGAAGATGAGTTGGTGAGTAATTCTGTCTTTCCCCAAGATGAGCATTATATTTTGTCAAATGATATGATACTTGAAGAAGAATCTGAAGAATATCAAAGAGGGTACTTGAATGCATTATCAGCTCAGCAAGGACAGCAAAGGCAATTGAGAAGCCGGGCTATTCCTATAAATCCCGTGCAGAAAAAGAAAGACATTGCAGCAAAGAATGATTCGATTTCTTCAAAAGGTAAAGATATAGCCGGTCCATCATCAACTCAAACATCATCGGCAGCTAAGATAGATTAGCCATCGAATGCACCAAAGGATAAAGCTGAGAAAAGAGATAATCCGGCAAAGGAAGGTGAGAAGTTTCCAGTTTTCAGTTTGGAGAATGAAATTGCAAAGTTGAAGATACCTATTCCTTTAACGGAGGTCATGAAGAATGCCACTTACCGAGGCCAAATTTCCAAATTGCTGAATGTTGACCCAATGCTAGACATGGTGAACGTACAAGATGATCAGCCGGAGTTAATCTTTGGGCCAGCTTTGAATGGTGAGTCTCCCGAGAGTGATATTCCTCCATTTTATATCAGTTTGCATTTGCATGAGTTTTTGTTGCACAATGCCATGTTTGACTCGGGAGCTTCACATAATTTGATGCCAAAAACAATCATGGAGAAGCTGGGACTTGACATCACTAGAAAGTATCATGATCTGTATTCATTTGATTCCAGCCGGGTAAGATGCATTGGTTTGATCAAAGACTTAGTGGTGAGTCTAGATCAAATTCCAGCGAAGAATGTTTTGATGGATGTGGTGGTGGCGGATATCCCTCCACGATTTGGCATGTTGTTGTCGAGGTCCTGGGGAGCCAAACTCAAAGGTACAATTCAGCTTGATTTTTCATATGCTTCAATCCCAATTTTCGGTCAAATGAGGAAGTTATATTGAGAACAAAAGATGAAATACATGATCACTAGTAAGGAAAAGCCCGTAAATCATCCTGTAAATTATGTACAAACAGATTTAGAATCTTTTGTTTTGTTTGCGGAAAATTTCAATGAGGTAGATGTTGGCATTTTGGCTCAGGTATGGCGCTATGATACAGGTGTTGTCCTTGATGGCAACTCTCTTTGATGACAGATCTCCGTTCAGTCTACAGAATGAAGAGAAATCTCATATACGCAGGTTAATTAAGTCCAAGTTGCGTATACACGCTGGTGATATGCATACTAAGTCGCGTATACGCAGGAGAGCTATATAATAAGGCGCGTATACACGCAGATGCATGAACAGAAAAGTGCGTATATGTCGGGAAGTTTCCTTTTGGTCCATGGTAGTTAGTCCTCGGTACTTGTGCCCATGTCTTTGGACCAAAGTACCTCGACAGTCGTGTAGATCTCTAGTTTCGCAGTTGATGGTTTTGGATTTCTATGGTTTTGGCTCTTGGTATTGAGCAAGGCCTAAGGCTATATAAGGAGAAGAAGATCATTAGGCAAGATCATCTTTCGAAAAGGCTTGAATATCTGAAAAGGAAAGAGATCTGATATGCAGGTTCTGGGTTGCTTGATCTAAGCCAAGGAGAGATCACATCGGTTGATGGAAGACTAGATCTAAGGATAGATCGGGATCTAATGGTTTGAAATGCACTATCATGATATGGTTGATTATGCGTATTTCTAGATCTGCATACTGTCGCAATGTTATGTTCTGGGTCTAACTGATGTCTGGTACAGCTGCAAATTGAGAAAGTTTATTTTTAGATCTGTACGCAGGTTGGCTTCGGTAAAAGCGCGTGTATACGCGGGTTTTGCTCATTGAAGTAGCGTATATCTTTCGAAGCTTGATTTTGGGTTTACAGTTGGGTCTGACTGTTATTGCAGAGTTCTGTAGTCTGTTCTGTGTTCTGGTAACTGGTGATTGACAGGGTTCAGTGGTTCAGTGATTCAAAGTTTGGTTGTTTTATGCTTCAATGATCTGTTGTGAAAGGTGAATGAATTGTGGCCTTCAGATTGTAATGTTGTGCTTCAGGAATATCCAGTCTGAAAATGTATGAAAGGTGGTACCTGAAGGAAAGAAGATTGTAGGTCAGCACCTACGTACTAGTATCTTGGCTAGTACAAGAGCAAAGGGGGTTGGAGCTCCCTTCCAAGGAAGTTTGGAGAACGAGAGAAGGTTGTAGCCTTCTGCAGGTTGTAGCCTGCGTACTGGTATAAGGCTGCACCAGTACAAAAGATTGTAAACTGAAGTTTCATATTAAAGAAAGATAGAGACAACTTGCAGCAGGTGGTTTTCACCCACATTGGGTTTCCACCTTATATCTTGGTGTTCATGTGTGTGGCTTTTGATCTGTTCTGTTATACTGCACCTGTTTACTGTTAATGTGGTGAATAATGTCCTGATGAACTTAACTGAAGAATAAGCTAACTAAATTATGAGTTTTCTTCTTATACGCTGTTTTATTTAGTCACAGTAGCGTGTACACGCTGGTTCACTTAACTGAAGTAGCGTATATGTTTCTGAGCATTGAAAAAGTTTGATTGATCTGATAATACTGATTCACCCCCCCTCTCAGTATTATTTCCAACAATTGGTATCAGAGCAGGTCCTTCAGAGAAGCTTGATCGCTTGAAGGTAGATCATTCATCATGAGCAACTACGAGAAAGAAGCATCAATCAGGCCACCGATTTTTGATGGGACAAATTTCAATTATTGGAAGGTAAGAGTTACTGCATATCTTCAATCTCTTGGTACAGAAGTTTGGAACATTGTAGAAACAGGCTATGCTTTTCCTTCAGCTACTCCTACAGATCCAGCTGAGAAAAAGCAGTATGAAACAAATGCAAAAGCAGTCAGTACTCTATTAGGAAGTATATCCCAAACAGAATTCATGAAGGTCATGCACTTCAAATCAGCAAAAGAGATATGGGACAAAATGATCACTAGCTATGAAGGAGATGAACAGGTAAAGCAAGCTAAACTTCAAACTCTCAGGATTCAATATGAGACTCTCAAGATGTATAATGATGAAAGTGTGGCTAATTATTTTCTTCGGGTAGATGAGATTGTTAATTGTATGAAAAATTTGGGTGAAGAAATAAAAGAGACTATAGTAGTTCAAAAGATTCTAAGATCATTATCCCCCAAGTTTGAATCTAAAGTATCTGCAATAGAAGAAAAAGAAAATCTCCGTGTTCTCACTATGTCTCAGCTACATGGAATTCTAACTGCTTATGAAATGAGAAAGGGAGGTCCATCAGACAGAAGGGAAGCTGCTTTTAAGGCATCAGGAAAAGAAGATTACTATGAAGCAAGCCATGTTCCAGAAGAAGAGGAAGAAGAATCAAATTTTGTCAGAAATCTTCAAAGGGGTTCTGGAAGGTTCAGAGGTAAGCTACCTTTCAAATGCTTTGCTTGTGGAAGAGTAGGTCATTATGCTGCAAAATGTCCTTATAAGGATAAAGGAAAAGAACCTGCTAGATGGAACAAGAAACAAAGTGCAAATAAGAAAAGCTACTACACCCATGAAGATAGTGATGGCTTATCAAACAGTGATGAAGATGAACAAGGTAATAAATATAAGCTGTTAATGGCATTTGAAGATGATGATTATGAGGATGCTGTAGATGTGGATAATCTCTATAATGAAATTACTAGACTCAAGAGATGCATAGAAGAAAAGAATGTGATCATTGATACTTTGCAATTTCAAATTGATGAAAAGGAAAAACATCTTGAAAAACTAGAAGGTGAAATTGTTGGTCTCAGAAAAGAAATTGAGAAAACAAAAGCTATTAATCTTAAGTTTGTCAAAGGATCTGAAACTTTGGATGAGATTATCAATGTGCAGCGGTCTCCTCTAAACAAGACAGGTTTGGGCTATAATGGAGAAACCTCTCAAGCATCCACCTCAAAAAGTTATCTTGATGCAGCAAGAAGAAATGAGCAGAAGAACAATGAAGATAATCAGGTAAAGCAGGGACGAATTACAAACAGAAACTATCAGGGACAATCCTTCTTAAGGGTGAACAAAAGCTACAACCAACCACAGGTAAAATCTTCTCAGTTTGGCTCAAGAATAGATGAAAATAGAAATTACAATCAGTTGGCTGGTAGATTCAATAACCGCAGAAGCTTCTTCAATGGACAATGCTTTTCTTGCCATAACTTTGGTCACAAAGCAGCTCAATGTGTTGCATATAAAACAATCATGACTAGGGAAGCTCAAAAACAAAGAAGTATGACAGGGATTACAAAAAGGACCTATAACAACTTTTCGGTTCTTGAAAATGAAGTTGAATGTTCTATTTGCAATAATTTTGGTCATAAAGACTCTGAATGCAGGAGCAGGTTTCAGGAGAAAAAGGAACAAGCCACGAGCACCAAAACATGGAGAATAAAGGAACCTCAAACAGAAAGATGTGGGATAGCATTTTATGCAGAAGGACAGGAAAATCTATGGTACATTGACAGTGGATGTTCGAAACATATGACAGGTGATAAAGAAAAACTTGAATCTTATTCTACTTTAGAAAAGGGAAAGAAAGTTTCTTTTGGAAATGATACTCCTGCAACTATAAAAGGAAAAGGTATTGCTCCTTTGAAAGAAAAGGTCAAGGCTGGAAATGTTTTATATGTTGATGGATTGAAGCATAATCTACTAAGTGTCAGCCAGATGTGTGATCAAAAAACCGAGGTTATTTTTAGATCGAATGGATGTCTTGTTCGTGATCTTGATACAGGTAAAACAGTTCTCAAAGGCAAAAGAACTCCAAATAATCTGTACATATTTGAAGAAGGACAACAACAATGCTATCTTAGCAAGGATGAAGAGCACTGGTTATGGCATCGAAGGTTGGGACATCTAAGCTTCTCACAAATAAGGAAAGCATGCAAATATCAGGCAGTTCGCGATCTTCCAGATATCAAAATTCCAGACAACACCATATGCAAATCTTGTCAGTTTGGAAAGCAAACCAGAACTAACTTTCCAGAGAAGGAAGGATCAGCTAGCTTGCCTCTTGAGCTAGTCCATACAGATGTATGTGGTCCATTTAGGAAAAGGACACCTCGAGGAGAAGAATATCTGATATTATTCATTGATGATTTCTCAAGGTTTGTTTGGTTAGGGCTTATGAAGCACAAAGATGAAGCATTCGAAAAATTCAAATCCTTCAAAGCATTGGTTGAAAATGAATCAGGACACAAAATTAAGTGCCTCAGATCTGACAGAGGTGGGGAGTTCACCTCAAATGAATTTTTCGATTTCTGTGACGAACATGGGATAAGAAGAGAATTCTCTACAGCTAGAACTCCTCAGCAAAATGGGGTTGTGGAAAGAATGAACAGAACTATCCAACAAATGGCTCGTGCTATGCTCGATGAATCAGGTACTCCTGCAACCTTCTGGGGTGAAGCTGCACATGCTGCTGTTATTATTCTTAACAAAACAAATGTCCGAGTAAACAGCACTCAAACACCTCATGAGCTTTGGAGTGGTAAAACTCCTTCCGTGAAGCACTTCAAAATCTTTGGGAGCAAATGTTATATTAAGAATACTGATGAGCAACTTGGCAAACTTGAACCAAGAGCAGATGAGGGCATTCTTCTTGGTTATTCTCCACATAGCAAAGCATACAAGTGCTACAATAAAAGACTTGGCAGAATTGTTGACAGTATTGATATAGTGGTTGATGAGAAGGGATATATTCCTAGGCAAGTTCATCATGAAGACATTGAAGAAGATGAAGGTTACTCTCAAAGGCGAAATGATGAAGAAGAAGAACCTCAAGAAGAAGAAGAATCTCAAGAAGAACCAGAGGAGCAGACAAGAATAGAAGAGAAGACTCCATCCAGATATGTTCAAAAGAATCATCCAGAAACTCAGATTGTGGGGCAGAAAGAAGCAGGAGTACAAACAAGAAGGACACTTGCAGAAGCTTCAAGCTACTTGGCATTACTCTCCTCCACTGAACCACAAAATGTGAAAGAAGCATGCAAAGATGAATGTTGGGTCAAAGCAATGGATGAAGAACTTGAGCAAATCGAAAAGAACAACACTTGGGAATTAGTTCCTAGACCAAAAGATAAGAATGTAATAGGAACAAAATGGGTCTTCAAGAATAAATTAAATGAAAATGGAGAAGTAATTAGAAACAAGGCCAGACTTGTTTGTAAAGGGTATGCACAGCAAGAAGGAATAGATTTTGAAGAGACCTTTGCTCCTGTGGCAAGACTTGAGGCCATCCGAATGTTCCTTGCTCTCTCAAGCTTTCAAAACTTCAAGGTATTTCAAATGGACGTGAAATCAGCCTTCCTGAATGGAGACTTAGAAGAAGAAGTATATATTGAGCAGCCAGATGGCTTCATTCTTGGGAATGATCCAAACCTTGTATGCAGATTGAAAAAGGCACTCTATGGACTCAAACAAGCTCCAAGGGCTTGGTACTATCGGTTGGACAAATATCTTCACCAACAAGGCTTTTCAAAAGGATCAGCAGATAGCAATCTCTATATAAAAGTTGAAAATAACAAATTGCTAATTCTTGTTGTTTATGTAGATGATATTATTTTTGGCAGCAATGAAGAGACTATGAGTCAAAACTTTGCCTTGGTTATGCAGAAAGAATTCGAAATGTCACTTCTTGGAGAATTGACATATTTTCTTGGATTGCAAATCCAACAAAATGAAGGAGGTATCTTCTTGTCTCAAACCAAATACCTCAAGCAGATCTTGAAGAAGTATGGCATGGAAGAGTCAAAGCCAGTATGTACACCCATGGTTACAGGATGCAGCCTCAGTGCAAATGATGAATCAGCAGCAGTTCACCAACCCACTTATAGATCCATGATTGGGAGTTTGCTTTATTTGACAGGTACTCGACCAGATATTACACATGCAGTAGGAATGGTTGGAAGATTTCAAGCCAACCCAAAGGAAACTCATCTTCAGGCAGTCAAAAGAATCTTCAAATATCTTCAAGGGACCCAAAACTATGGCTTATGGTATCCTAGAAATACAGATCTCACTCTTCATGCTTACACAGATGCAGATTGGGCTGGAAGTGTGGATGATAGGAAAAGCACAAGTGGTGGTGCTTTCTTCATGGGTTCCAGATTAGTATCTTGGTTCAGCAAGAAACAGAGTTCGATTGCCTTATCTACAGCTGAAGCAGAATATGTGGCTGCAGCATCTTGTTGCACACAACTTCTTTGGATGATGCAGACCTTGCAGGACTTTCAAATCACTTGCACTCCACCCGTCTCTATCTTATGTGATAATACAAGTGCAATCAGCATTTCAAAGAATCCAGTCATGCACTCAAAGACCAAGCACATACCAATCAAGTACCATTTTCTTCGGGAACAAGTGCTTGAGCAGAAGGTCAAGTTGGAGTATGTTCCTTCTAAGGAACAAGTTGCTGATATTCTCACAAAACCACTGCCCAGGGAAACTTTTGAATATCTCAGACAAAAGCTGGGAGTAGTTGATGCTTCATCCTGCTGTTGAAGTTTGTTTATTCTACAGAAAAGTTGGTATACGCAGGTTACGGAAGGGCTATCCGCGTATATACGCAGGTTACGGAAAAGGAAGTCGCGTGTATGTTGGACGCTTGTTGCAGAAAGTATATCCGCGTACATACGCAGTTTCATGCAGGAGAAAACGCGTATATGAAGTTCTGAACAGCAAGGGCAATCTCTGGAGTTCTGAACAGCAATGGGTATGTCAGAATTCTTCAGGCACAGGTTCAGGGGGAGCAGCTTAAAAGTCTCATAAAGCATTGTTGGCATTCAGATGTTTTGGTTGTTGGGTTCAGGAGAAGGAGCTCAGAAAGAAATCCTGGTTGCTGATCTAAAAAGATGTTTCTCAGATGCTGCTGGTGACTTTCATAAGTCTTGGTCTAGATCTGTTGTCCCTATGTCATATCCCTTTTATGATGTCTATGTTGGTTTCCCCACTATGCCTGGGATGAATGATGTAATATAATTGATTGTCTCTGATGTGTCCCCTCTTGGTAGGGAGTATGGATGTATGTATTGAGTCTTTTGGTGATAGGAAGGTCCCTTATGGTGTATAAGTCTTGGTTCTTGTTGAAGAACATCTTTTGCAGATCTTGCCTACAGTCAGGGGGAGCATGTTTCAGCACAGCCAAGCAGAGGTATCAGCATGTTCTCAGGGGGAGCACAGCCCTTTTTCCCTTGATGACAAAGGGGGAGAATGATTCTAAGGATCTGAAGGTTGCCATCAAGTCCAAAGGGGGAGATTGTTGGCATTTTGGCTCAGGTATGGCGCTATGATACAGGTGTTGTCCTTGATGGCAACTCTCTTTGATGACAGATCTCCGTTCAGTCTACAGAATGAAGAGAAATCTCATATATGCAGGTTAATTAAGTCCAAGTTGCGTATACACGCTGGTGATATGCATACTAAGTCGCGTATACGCAGGAGAGCTATATAATAAGGCGCGTATACACGCAGATGCATGAACAGAAAAGTGCGTATATGTCGGGAAGTTTCCTTTGGTCCATGGTAGTTAGTCCTCGGTACTTGTGCCCATGTCTTTGGACCAAAGTACCTCGACAGTCGTGTAGATCTCTAGTTTCGCAGTTGATGGTTTTGGATTTCTATGGTTTTGGCTCTTGGTATTGAGCAAGGCCTAAGGCTATATAAGGAGAAGAAGATCATTAGGCAAGATCATCTTTCGAAAAGGCTTGAATATCTGAAAAGGAAAGAGATCTGATATGCAGGTTCTGGGTTGCTTGATCTAAGCCAAGGAGAGATCACATCGGTTGATGGAAGACTAGATCTAAGGATAGATCGGGATCTAATGGTTTGAAATGCACTATCATGATATGGTTGATTATGCGTATTTCTAGATCTGCATACTGTCGCAATGTTATGTTCTGGGTCTAACTGATGTCTGGTACAGCTGCAAATTGAGAAAGTTTATTTTTAGATCTGTACGCAGGTTGGCTTCGGTAAAAGCGCGTGTATACGCGGGTTTTGCTCATTGAAGTAGCGTATATCTTTCGAAGCTTGATTTTGGGTTTACAGTTGGGTCTGACTGTTATTGCAGAGTTCTGTAGTCTGTTCTGTGTTCTGGTAACTGGTGATTGACAGGGTTCAGTGGTTCAGTGATTCAAAGTTTGGTTGTTTTATGCTTCAATGATCTGTTGTGAAAGGTGAATGAATTGTGGCCTTCAGATTGTAATGTTGTGCTTCAGGAATATCCAGTCTGAAAATGTATGAAAGGTGGTACCTGAAGGAAAGAAGATTGTAGGTCAGCACCTACGTACTAGTATCTTGGCTAGTACAAGAGCAAAGGGGGTTGGAGCTCCCTTCTAAGGAAGTTTGGAGAACAAGAGAAGGTTGTAGCCTTCTGCAGGTTGTAGCCTGCGTACTGGTATAAGGCTGCACCAGTACAAAAGATTGTAAACTGAAGTTTCATATTAAAGAAAGATAGAGACAACTTGCAGCAGGTGGTTTTCACCCACATTGGGTTTCCACCTTATATCTTGGTGTTCATGTGTGTGGCTTTTGATCTGTTCTGTTATACTGCACCTGTTTACTGTTAATGTGGTGAATAATGTCCTGATGAACTTAACTGAAGAATAAGCTAACTAAATTATGAGTTTTTTTCTTATACGCTGTTTTATTTAGTCACAGTAGCGTGTACACGCTGGTTCACTTAACTGAAGTAGCGTATATGTTTCTGAGCATTGAAAAAGTTTGAGTGATCTGATAATATTGATTCACCCCCCCTCTCAGTATTATTTCCAACAGTAGATAGTCAGTTAGTTCAAGTAGAAGATATACCAGACATTTCAGAAAATTTCAGGGATGTTTTGAGAAAGGAAAGTGAAGAAAGGTCTGCTGTCATAAGGCCAATTGCGGAAATAAATGGGCAGCAAGCAGAACATGAATCGAAATCAGATTTTCAGCACCTAGAAGATGATGAAGAGGGTCTTTGGACCATGGATTTTGATGGTGCAGTAGGCAGCGATGGTGCTGGTATTGGTGTGTGGATTCGAAGCCCATTCTCAGCCCAAGATCAAGTTCCAAGCAAGGTACGGGTATGTTCTTACAAATTGGCATTTGATTGTTCGAATAATGAGGCAGAATATGAAGCTCTTATTGCTGGTTTGAAAATCCTTCTGAAGTTAAAGGCAAAGAAAATAGCAGTATATGGCGACTCCGAACTAGTTATCAAGCAAGTGAAAGGTGAATTTCAGGCCAAACATCCTCGCATGAGAGCTTATAGAAATGCTGTTTTAGATATCTTGAAAAGATTTTCTGAACATACTTTGACATGTGTACCCCGGATCCAAAATGGTGTTGCGGATGCATTGGCTAAGGCGGCAAGTAATCTGAAAATACCCATGAATTCCAACAATAAGTTCGAGATATATGTGAAGCATCGTCCTACAGTTCCAGATAACCAAAGGTGTTGGCAAGTGTTCCAAGATGACGAAGAAATCAAAGATTTTCTGCAAGTTAAGGGTAAGTTCGAAGACATTTCAATAGACACGGAAGCTGAAGGAGTGAATCAGATGGATGTGTTGCAGCTCAAGGACAATCACATTCCAAAAGGATTGATTCCTTTGGAGGAATTGTTTGATCAGGATGATGTGGCCCGCAAGCCAACATTGAGGCCAACAGCTGAAGGAGTTGAAGATGTGAACCTTGGGACAGCTGCGAATCCAAAGATGGTGAAACTTTCAAAAGCATTGCCGCCTAAGGTAAAGCAAGAATATATCAGATTATTGTCTCTGTATTCTAATGTTTTTGCATGGGATTATTCAGATTTGAAAAACTTATGATACAAGCATTATTCAGCATACCATTCCCATAAAGCCAAATCAAAAGCCTTTCCGGCAAAAGCTGAGAAGAATTAATCCTAAATTGCTGCCATTGATTGAGAAGGAAGTCAACAGGTTGTATAAGTCCGGAATCATAGTGCCAATCCGGTTTTCCGATTGGATCTCAAACTTGGTGCCCGTGAGGAAGAAAACCGGTGAGATTCGCTTGTGTATGGACTTTAGAAATCTGAACAAAGTGTCATTAAAGAACAATTATCCGCTGCCCAAGATGGATCACATATTGCAGCGGGTTGTGGGGGAATCTAGAATGTCATTGCTTGATGGTTACTCCGGATATAATCAGATTTTGGTGCACGAAGATGATCGTGACAAGACAGCATTTACTACTCCATGGGGTACATTTCATTATGCCAAGATGCCGTTTGGATTGAAGAATGCGGGTGCCACATTTCAGCGGGCAATGGACATGGCTTTTGCAAATGAGAAGGATGTCTTTTTAGTGGTTTATCTTGATGATTTGACCGTGTTTCCTAAATCAGATGAAGAGCATTTGTTTCATTTGACTAAGGTGTTTGAAAAGTGCAGAAAATATGGCATCTCATTAAATCCGAACAAAAGTCTTTTTGCTATGAGTGAAGGCAAGCTGCTAGGCCATATCATTTCTAAAGATGGCATTCGTATAGACCCTGCACGAGTGGAAGCAATTCAGCAATTGGAGCAGCCCCGTAGCAAGAAAGAAATTCAGTCCTTTAATGGTAAGTTGAATTTTCTGCGTCGTTTCATTCCCAATCTTGCTGAACATCTCAGAGAGATAACCAATATGCTCAAGAAGGACAACGATGTCAAATGGACCGAAGAGGCGGTGAAATATTTTAATTTTATAAAGGTAATCTTATCTTCAGCCCCAACTTTGATTAGCCCGGATTATACACAGGATTTTATCTTGTTTTCATTCGCCTCTGAGCATACATTGGCAGCCGTGTTAATGCAAAAGAGAGATGGAGTTGAGAGGCCCATAGCTTTTTTCAGCCGCATCATAAGAGACAGAGCGCTGAATTATAATATCATTGAGAAGCAAGCATTGGCCCTGATCAAAGCATTGAAAGATTTCCGAGTTTACATATTGAATTCTCATGTTTTAGCATATGTTCCTAATGCAGCTGTGAAGGATGTCTTAGTGCAAACGGAACCGGAAGGAAGAAGGGGTAAGTGGATTGCTGCACTCTTAGAATATGATGTTGAAATTAAGCCTACCAAGTTGATTAAAGGTCAAGGCTTAGCTAAGTTGATGGCTGAAGCGAACCTTCATGTCCTTGATATAAATTTGATTGCTGCCTTGTCCGATGAAGATGAAGAAAATTCAGTTCTACAGGTGTCCGATATCTTTGTGTCTTCTCCTTGGTATGTTGATATAGTTTATGTGCTTCAAAACTTATCTGCACCTCCTGGAATGCCTAGAAACAAAGCTAGAACATTGAAGCTAAAGGCTGCTAAATTTTGCATTATCAAATCTGCACTTTATTGGAAGGATCCCGGTGGCATCTTGCTGAACTGTTTGGTCGAAGAGGAAGCAAAAACAACAGTAGATGATTTCCATAAAGGTGACTGTGGGGGTCACTTATTTTGGAAAACCACGGCTAATAAGATTTTGAGAGCCGGTTTCTATTGGCCTTCTTTATTTTCTGATGTGTATAAAGCGGTAAAGAGCTGTCATGAGTGTCAAATTTTTCAAGGAAAACAGAAATTACAGCCATTGCCTCTCAAGCCGGTGGAAATCAGTGCACCATTTCAGCAGTGGGGCTTGGATTTTATTGGCGAAATCCATCCAGCATCTTCCGGGCAGCATCGGTGGATCTTGACAGCTACAAATTACTTTACAAAATGGATTGAAGCCATTCCCACTCGGCAGGCCACAGATTTGGTAATTATTTCCTTTCTTGAAAATAATATCTTGTCACGTTTTGGCTGTCCACAAAAGTTGATTACTGACAATGCAGCTGCATTCAAATCAAAGAAGTTGGTTGATTTTTGCTATAAATATAACATCAGCTTGGGGCATTCAACCGCTTATCATCCGCAAGGTAATGGGCTGGCCGAATCTTCGAACAAATCTCTAGTGAACATTATAAAGAAATTGCTGGAAATAAACAAGAAGAGCTGGCATAAGAAGTTAATAAATGCACTATGGGCTGATCGGGTAAGTCAAAAGAAGTCAATTGGTATGTCACCTTTTGAAATTGTTTACAGAGTAGATGCAGTGTTTCCTACTTCACTTAGTGTCCCGGTAGCCAAGTTGTTTCAAGAAGCTAGTGGTGAGGAGGATCCTATGCAACGATGGATCAGCCAAATGATTCATTTACAGCAGACACGAGAAGAGGTTCACCAGAATTCCCTTAAGTTGCAGGAACGCATAAAGAAAATCTATGACAAAAAGGCCAAAGCAGATGAGTTTCAGATTGATGATGTTGTATTACGGTGGGATGCCCGCAATGAAGATAAAGGGAAGCATGGAAAATTCGACAATTTATGGAAGGGTCCTTACAAAATTGCAGCATACCGTGGTCCAAATGCTTTCCTTCTCAAAGAAATGAACGTAGATGAATGTCTTGGAGGGTCGGTGAATGGCCGGCTGCTCAAAAGGTATCATGCTTGAGCATTTTCTGCTCTAAACACTCTCATTGTAAATACCATTTCATTTTCTTTCTGCAGCAAGTGTGAAGCTGATTTCCATCTTCAGTTTGGGGCCCGCGGTGAAGGCTATAATTCTGAAAATGGTGATTAGTTGGAGTGAGTTTTACAAGTTGTTTCATGTCAGTTCATTTTCTGTATAGAATTAGTGAGTCAGTGTCCAAGATAGTCTTGAATTTCAGTCAATTGTCCAAGTCAAATAAAGTTGTTTTCAAGTTGGTTACATGTGAATAAGTTGACTCCATTTCCCAATGACAAAAGCACTAGTCTGCTTTCCCAGAGGTCTGAGGTTCTTGGTACCTCCAAGGAGATACCATCCTCATTGGAGCCAATGTTAGTGTCGGTCTTGAAAGCCCTCCATCAGTGATCAAAGCTCTTTGCATTTGCATTAGTAGGTGTCTCATCAATGTTAAAGTTTGCATCCCATTAGGCATGCCATAACCCTGATGGAGGAGCTGGTCAATTCATACCCCTCTTGGCTTTGCTGGATCAGGTCATATCAGTCATTGAGTTTTTCAAGCTTGTCTTGATGTGTCTTAATGTCAAAATTCTAGGTCTAGGGTTTTGGTCATTTGTCTCTGCAAGGTCATGTCTCTGAAAATCCTTGAGTCCTCAACAAGCCAGAGGGAGGATGGTAAACATGTTCCTTTGATATTTTCATCATATACAGTTCATTTCTAACCTTGGATTTAAAAACTCTGTTTTTAAAGCCAAGGTCATGATAATTTTTTGTAAAAAGAATAAATTTCCAAAAAGATTTCAAAAAGGCAGCAATAACCCTGGTCCCCTTGCCACAGTCCTTCAAATGATCTACCTGCAAAAAGAATCAAGTCAAAGCAATCAAAAAGTCAACTTCGGGATAAAGGAAACTAAAAATCAGTGTTTAAAAGAAAAGTGTCAAAATAGACTTTATAAAGTGGGTTTATGGATAAATTTTTTCAAATGAAGATTATAAAAGGTCATATTCCCTCTAAACACTCTCATTGTGCATTTCAAAGCTTGCAAGAGAGGTTGTGAGAGAGTGATAGGCGAAAGAGGTAAAAACACAGTGATTTCGGGCAGTTAGCAGGTGCGCGACCCGTTCAAGCCGGTGCGTGACCTGTCCAGGGCACTCCAGCAGTTCAAAATTTCAACGGGCGCGACCCGTTGGGCGGTGCGCGACCCGTTGGGGAGCCTGCGCGACCCGTTCATGTGTTTGCAATCAAACTCCAAACAAACTTCTTCATCTCCCTTCAAATCTTCTCAATCGGTCGAGGTAGGCTCTTATGCATGGTTTTCAAGATTGTGTGGTGAATGTAAGGTTGTATGCTATGATTTTAACCTCACATTATGCGAATGAAAGGACATAAATGGCTGCTTGTTAATGTTTGTAAAATGCTAGGGTTTTGTGACTGTTTCAAGTGATTTTGTCCCATTTGGTTCCCTCCCTTTTTTCCCCTTTCATTCACAGTCATGCTTTCATCTCTGTCCCATATTATTTGTACATAAAATGTAAACTTTTCTCCCATCCCTAATCTATAAACCCTACCCCTCTCCCAAGCACACAAAACCCTAATTCCCTCTACCATACACATGCAAAAATAAAGGCAAAAAGAAAAGATACATTTGCAAATAAAGAAAAGAGTCATGTGAAAATAAATGTTGCTGTATATCTAAAGTCATGTACATAACCCCTACATGCCCTTGACATCCCCTTGTACATGAAAACCTTCCCTCTATGTTAAAACAATGTACATGCACTCCTTATCAAAAATTTTCCTTATGATACACATGAATTCCTATAAGTAAATTTGGTGTATGGTTTCCCTATGTCCCTATTGATACATGTATGCTCCTTCCATGTTTACTATCACACATGTTTTTTGTCCCATATACAAACATCTTTGCAAATGATTTCCTAAATTCAAATACATGTTCCTATAAGCATGATCATTTGTAAAATTTCCCTTGAAATTCCCTGTAATTTTCATATATTCCCATTCCTTGTTAAGAAGTTCCCTCCCCTAACATTCCCCTCATGTTTTTTCCCCTTGAAACAGCATAGAGTTCAGCACTTTTGCAGGCAGAGACAACAGTTCATTTTGTCCACTTTGCTCCAAAACCATGTCAGAAACCGAAACTTATGAGCAAAGTGATGACCATTCATCATCTACAGAGGTTGAGGAACAGAGGAGGCCTCGTAGAGGAGGTAAGGGAGGACATCATAAGCGGGAGGAGCCTACTTCTTTGGCAGAATTACAGGCTTGTCCTTTGGCAGTGAATTGCTTCCGGTACATGTCTTGCTATCAGTTTTGTGAGAGGATCTCTCAGATTCAGCATCATAGAGAGTTGGCCCGCTTGTTTGTCTTACACCTCCATGATGGACATGTCACTCTTGCAGGGGTGAACTTCATATTGACACCTGAGGTGATTTCAGAGGCTACAGGGATACCGAATGTGGGTGAGGTGTGGCCTAAGCGCAGATTACTTGATTTTGTTCACTTTGAGCCCTATGTCAGGCCATCATTTGTGAGGCTGTTGACGGGTGTTTTCCCATTCAGATTTCTCTGGAGCGAGTATGCTCCCCTCATGAGACTTATCATGCATTACTTTACCTGTGAGGGCAGATTTTCACAGGTGTATTCATATCACATTTGCCTGTTGATGCATTTCACCCGGGTGAGGATGATGAACTTCCCGGTCTTCTTGTTTCATAACATTCAGAGGATGGTGCCCATGTTGCAGAGGAAAACCCCGGCTCAGCAGTACAGGAGCCTTTGTCACTATGGTTTGATCCAGCTCATAGTCTCTCATCAGTTGACTCAGCAGGGCATCTCATGGGAGGAGTTCATCTCTCGTGAGTTTTTCACAGTGTCACCTCAGCCACATCAGGAGGCCATTCATGAGGAGGGAGGACCATCTCAGCAACCTGATGCTCCTGTCACCCGACATGTCAGCTCCATTCCTTTGGTCACATATCAGAAAGGCCCAAGGGCCTTATTTGCAGCAGTTAGGCGAGTACTATCTCCACAGCAGGTGGAAGGGTTCTCGCCTTCATCTTCAGATCAACGAGTGTTATCTCCACAGCAGGTGGAAGGGGCCTCGCTTTCTTCACCAGCACAGGTATTGCAGAGGGGCAAAGAGCCCATGATTCATGAGGATCCGGTGATTGATCTCGAGGCCAGTTCTCCTAGCCAAGAGGCAAAGGAGATCAGGGAGACTCGAGGGTGCCCAATGGACCATCACTTATCTAGAGCAGCGGAACACACAGCTAGAGGAGGAGAAGGCACTTGATGAGCTTTGGAGGATTCGTAGTGACCGAGTCCTAAACCGTAGGAGGCCCGGTGATCCATTGCCTGCTGACCGGGAGTCATTGCTCATTCAGGAGAATTCTCACTTGGAGAGGCTGTTGGCTAAGGCCAACCAAGAGAAAAATCTACTAAGGAACATGAAGAATCACTATTGGGCGAGGATGCATGTTTGCAAGGCAAAAATGAAAATGTTCCAAAGGAGGTTGTCCGAGGCTCTTAGGCGGAAGAAGAAGACCAACCCCCTCCGTATCTTGGCCGAGGCATCCCTCAAAGATCATGGCACTCACTAGCATCATCTACAGCACAAATCCCAAAAATTTTGGAGAATTTTGGGTAATTTTGGGAAATTTACAGGTTTTGGCCTCTCAACGGGTCTCACCCCCGGTGAGACCCTTTGTCATCGTAGCTCCGTTTTGCAAAAACTCAACATTTTTGGATTTTTCATGCAAAGTTACACATGCCTATGGATGGACTTGAGTTTTCATAGAGTTTTGGGCCTCCAAAAGGTCAAAATACAGTCAAATTTTGACTTTCTGCCCCTTTTTTGAGATGCAGAAGTAGTCTTGGGAGAATTAACTTTTGACTCAGAAAATGACCTCCAAATCCAAATATTCTGGTTGGGTTGGAAAGTAGACTTAGATACCTTTCCAACGAGCTATCCTGCACCTTATTCTGACACCGGGAAGGCCTCCAAACAGGGCTCCAAAGTGCGCGACCCGTTGAGGAAGATGTGCGCGACCCGTTGAGGGAACTTTGCCAGATTTGACCAGTTCAGCTCAGAAATTGCAGTTTAGCTCCAGTTTGACTTTCTGAGGTCGATGGTGGTCCTCTTGACTGTAATTATGACACTTTTTGGATACTTTTACTCTTGTTTACCTCTTCTAGAAGTTTCTCTCATGTAAAGGGTAAAAATTGACTGTATGAACTGGTTTCCAAGTTTATAGAGGCAAGTTGTTTTGACTGCCTATTTTGTAGTGCTTAGTTTAGAAGTTGTTCAAACAGCTCCTAGGATAGTGAGCTCGACCCATGGAGGCAGGGAAAGAGGTTAGATCATCTATATTATGTACTTTCTTGCTCATTTTCATGGTTGGACTCTTGAGGGAGGAGCTATCATTGTATATTTCACTTGTATCTCTGCAATTTTTGGCTAAGGAAGACCAGGGTTTTGCAGTCATCTTTGGGATTCTTGTGGACTCAGGTGTTGATGGTGTGTTTCTTCATGTTATTGTAAGCTTTGTTATGTGATTCATTTCCTTTCTATACTGCTGCATATTAAACAAATGAAGTGATAAAGTCAGAATTCATGCTTGCCATGCTCTACTTTTAAATTTGTTTAATTTCTATGTTTTCTGCTGTCTAAAGAGAATTCAAATCCATTGTTTGCTCTCTTTAGCCTTCTTTTCTTTCTTCCTAATCATCCACTTCAGCTAAAGACATCAATACAGGTTCCTACCTTGCCCCAAAGACCCCCCTGCAGAAACTGTGTCCAATCCCTGCACCCTAAATTGCAGCTCCTCAATTTGCCACCAAAAACCCCAAAAACCCACAAATCAAACTTCAAATTAGTTTACTAGCCTAATATCAGTGTTACCTTGATTGGTCATCTCTTCCTATTGAAAATTTACCGAGATTGACCGGAGAGAGCCTTCTCCTGCCCCGTAGGGCTAGCTACGAGGCTGAATGGTTTGATGTAGCTTTGAGGTTTGCCTTTCTCAGCCTGAGGTGAAATTTCAAGTGCTACCACACCCTACCACCCTATAAAGACAAAAATTAAATACATAAGTGTGGACTCCCATACCAAGAACAATGATCCACACTACAATATGATTTACAATGATTTTGACCGAACACCCAATCACACCATGACCTATAACCCAACCATGACATCATCCCAACAGAGACTCCTATACCTCCCAATAATACCTTTTCGACTCTAGTCATATTAACTCTTTTACAATAATGACTCTTCCAATGATGACACTTTTACAAATGACTCTTTTACAACTTTACAATGATGACTCTTGGCCTTGACACTTCTTCACAATATACGAATGGTTGTCATGTTTTCAAAGGATGTCCCACTGCAATGCTTCCTTTGATTTGATACTTCTGCTCTTGAATTCTTGTTTGAATTTGTACTTGAATCTTCTTCTACCTGCATGCAAAATTTTCCTGACGTAAAACAAATCCCAAAAAAAACAAAATACCCTTCAACTTACCTCTGCCTACAAAACACATGTAAGTGCACAATAATGAATAAATACAAGTTAAAATTACAATGTGTACCTGAAGTGTGCTTGTCACTTTTGTTGTTGACTTGTTGTAGTAGTAGACAAAGAATCCCACTATT
Organism: Pinus tabuliformis; assembly: GCA_031772625.1. Taxonomy (NCBI): domain Eukaryota; kingdom Viridiplantae; phylum Streptophyta; class Pinopsida; order Pinales; family Pinaceae; genus Pinus; species Pinus tabuliformis. The sequence goes on along the minus strand of CM062813.1, from coordinate 524,053,284 downwards.
GATATAGGCCTAGACTCTATGCAAGACTATATCCAAAATTGACCTAAAGATATATACAATAAAAGCTTATGATAGACCCTAGACTCGTGATGGACCAAGTTCTAAGTACAACAACAAAGACCATTCTATTAACTATGAAAAGACAAGTAACATGAACTTACAACATCATATAGATTTAGAAGACTTGGTGTAGAATCAAGAATATGTAGCATCAAATATGAAGTATCAAGAATAGGACATTCGAAATGTGGTATTTAAACTAACTGTGACATATAGATACATAAAGATATAACTGAGACCCTGTATATACTTACGTTGTACTGCAAAAACATATGTCAGAGATGATACTCATATTTCAAATGTAAAAACTAATCATACATACCTAATTGTTGGAGACTTATCCTTGACTGTTGATATGTGGTCCTTACTGCAGTGATCCTTGAATGCATGCTTTTTCTTGCCTTCTAGGAGCTCGATATTGAATTTGTTGTATCTATGTAATTTCTAATCTCCAGGGTCTGAAATTTCATCCTGTGGTATCCCTCTGAGTCCTCTTTCCAACTTAACAGGTCGGATCAAGATTGGATTTTTCAAGAAAGAGTTATGCCCAATCTCCCACGATGACCTGATTATATACTAGTTCAGTAGAGTGAACTTGTATGAAGTTCCACGTCACTGTTGCGACCGTCGGCCTTGAAATATCTACTCAACAAACTACAATTTGTCCTCTTTCTATGAATATTTATGAAATTTGAATCCAATTCTCAAATAACATTTATGACGATTTTTCGAACGTCACATGTTTGACATGGAATTAGGGAGCCTGAAAAAACCCTAACTTCCTCAGATCATACCTCCAAAAATATAGAAAACCAAGATATGAAATTCATTCATGAGGTTCATCAATATTTATTCTCAAATGAGTTTTAATTTCATATTCTGAAGCTTCACAGAAAAAAAACTTTATAGCAAAAATTCCATGATGACCTGTTTGAAGCCATAATATCCCAACTAGAGGATATGAGGGTCACTATTTAAATGAATGTCTTGAGTTGAGAGGATCCTCAACAAGTGAAAGTTGGAGGGATTTTAGGGAAAAAAAACATTATTAATTATTGACTATTCAATGACCACAACCGATTATGAGTGTCATGCCACAACCCCATAGGGTTTAGCCTACAAACTATGGCTACTAACTTCAAACATGAGTATCTCTCAAACCATGAAGAATTACATGGCGTTCCATATAGCAACAGAATAATCTCGACGAGTACAATCCATATAGAATATACTTGACAAAGAATAGAGTAAGTTATCAAGTCAAAATTCCCATGCAAGATCGGGGTAGCCCCTGGTGCTCCTTGGGTTGCCATCAATGACAACCATTGATCAACAGGGCCATACTGTTGTAAATCAATGTAATGTAACATGGAAGTCCAAGAGACCCACATGTAATCTGAAAAAGTCATGAAAGTCAAACAATCATGAGGGAAGTCGAACAGTCACAAGGGCCAGTTTTACCCTTGGCTATAAATACCCCTCATTTGTATACGCAAAGGACTTTTCACCTTGGCTCCTACCACATAGCCTTGAGAGTCTGTAGTATTTTCTTTCAGAAGTGAGAAATGGCTCCAACGCCCCTTTCGTGGGGTTAGTGATGTATGGTGTACCGATGTGTCTTGGAACTTTCATTTAATTCAAAAGCCTGATAACAAGCCAACACATTTTCACACATGTATTGTAACTATTTGTAAGACTAATCTTGAACACTTGTAATGCATGTTGCTTTAACCTGTGTTAAACGATTGAACTCTTTCAGTTGCTCTAATACATATATTTATGAAAATGTGTTTTATGATCTGTTAACGATGTCCTGCCCACATGGTTTTCCTCACCGGACTTCAGACATAACCTTTCTCATAAACTTATTATAACAACCATCACACCCATGCAGAATGCTCCACTGGGTGTTTTACGTGTTATCTTCTCTTGTGTGTTGTCATGGCCACATTCGTGTGGACTGCTCCTCTAGAAGATGTGCATGTCCTGTTGTGTTGTGTGTCTCTGACAGAGTTGGGACTTCTTCCCTTTCGACTAGAGACTCACCTCCACCCTCTCCCCCTACGGTGAAAGAAACTTGACACAAGTAACACTAGCACTCACCAAGCATGCAAACCTCGATGTTTAAAGACGAAGCAGACCACTCTCACGTGCCGACAAGAAAGAGCTAAGGCACATCTTTAAGATAATGGAAACCGGGCCATCGTACAGGATGGGACTCCTACACTAAACAGTGTGAGGTCTAGTTGGGACTTCATATTGGGGAGAGCCCCAAAATGTTGGCGGGTCTAGCACCGTCAACATTTTGGCACTAGAAGGAGGGCCAGATGATAAGCTAAGCCCTCACAATCTGTGTTGAATCTTTGCACATCTATCATGGAGTTTTTTATAGTTCACCCTCTGAAATGTCTGTCCAATGGACATATCTTTCATGTCGAGAGGGAGTTCTCGGATGACTTTTCACAAATCACGTATGATGGTGAAGGCGAAGTGGCTTGGCCTAAGCACTTAGATGAATTCCATGTGCTCATAGAGAATGTGGAAGATTTTATTGAAACAGAGGTATGTTCGTTGCTCGCACACACACTTCGTGACCACCCATTGCGATGGTGTAGCATACTGCCTCATAACTCTGTGCACTCATTCAGGAAGTTCATTGATCTAATTGAATCTATTTTTCACCATTTTGATCCCAAAGAACTTGACAAAAAATTATTAAAGCAATGGAAGGCCCCGCATGAATCACCTATGGATTTTTCGCAATGCTTCCATCTATTCATGTTTGAAGCTCTGAAAAGTTAGATGAAATTCCAATATCTCATGGACAAATTTGAATATTTCCTGACCAAATCACGCTGTCCCAAGATGAAATTGAAGTTCAAACACTGCTTGACATACTTCGATGATGGAGCTACGCAATCACAAGTGGACACAGTTTTTGTCACAAGTGATTGTCCGCCTTCCCCTCATTAAACATCTCCACCACTGTAGAGTGATGTGGGAGAACATGCACACACGTCTGTTCAACTGTCACATCCTCCCACCCTCACTACTCTTGATATATCCGTAGATTTGGTTGGGAAGCCCATGGGTTGTCATACACACTTGTTACCTCGACCTCCGTCTCCGCGTTCTGCTAATCCTATGGATTGCACTGTCTTGTGTTCTTCCATTCCGAACTCTACACATGTTGTGAACAAGGATCAAGCCCTCGACAGAGTTGATGTTGCAAAACCAACCTGTGTTGTCATTCATGAAGAGTATGACCGAGCATCTGAGCATGAACCTGCGGTGAAGGATGATCTCCTTCTATCCACACCTCCTCCTTTTTTTCCTGACATTGTTGGTGATTATGTTATCCCTGATTGTCTTTGTGTTAATCCATCCACAGATGCATCTGCTTCCGATCATTCGCAGAACATACCTGATGTCAGTCCATCATTTGATAACGGAGAGGAAAATTCGTTCATTAAAATCCACATGATCTTTCATTTGTTTTTTCTGGAAACGCGGAGGGTGAACATTATTGCTTCTCACCTACCCCTCTGTATGATTCATCAAATCATGAGGATGTCGACAAACATCCTGAATTTTCTGATCATGGTTGTCGTGATCTCTATAATTCTTCATCTGATTATGATGTTGATTCACTCATTGTTAATCTATCTAAGCCACTTGTCTCTGATGATTTATCTATTGATGAAGTGGAAACCCTACAGGCTATCGAGGCACTTTAGCTTGAGTAGATGGTTATGTCAGGTCCTCGTTGTCATGAGGTTAGTTCTACTTTTGATTAAAAAAATGTGAAACACCTGAGGCTCCTCATCACTCATCTGTATGCATTGAATATCAATCCAACACACAGATTTTTCTTCCTCCACCAGAATCACGTGATCCCATCACCTGTGCACTAGAGGAATCATTCGCAACAAGCATACTTGCAAGGCGTAAGTTGTCTCTTTTTCTCATGTTTGCTTGTCTGCCACAGTCAAGAGAGTGAATATGTTTATAATCTATATGCGATGTGTCACAACACCATGGCAAGTACACAGAGGGTTTGTCTTGCACTTTCACTCTTTTCTTTTCTATGGATGCGTTTAAACTCGGAGTGTGTTGGTCTTCATTGTTATATATTTTGTGTTTTCTAGTTTGCTTGATTGTGTTTCTCGCAAACCATGCCTTCACCAACATGGGCCAGCCAATGCTTCGGTGGCTACATTGGAAATATCACTTCACGTAAGTAGGCCCATGCACTGTTTGCATAGGAGTAGGAATAATGTTTGTTTTCTTGGTTGTCCTTGTTTTCTGGTTTTCTTGTTTATTTGCTTGCTGACTTGGTTTGGTTTGTTTGCTTGCTCACTTTTCTTGCTTGTTGTCTTGTTTGCTTTGCTTACTATTTTGTTTCGTTTTTTTGTTCTTTCTTAGTATCATGCTATTTTTAGTTTTGTAAATAAGTGTTGCCCTCTACTGAGTATTGGATTTTGAATGAGTATGTGGTTGAGATCCAAAGAGTCTTGTGACACTGCAGCACTTGGCCAATCATGTGTCTGTCTTCTCTGTGCTTGGTTATAACCCTCAACCAATGAAGTATTGATGGAAAATATGAGTTGTTTGCAAGGGAAGCTTGGGTCCAACCATGAACCTGTGTCCACACTAGGAAACTCCATGCCTGTACTCAACCTTCTTCTCTATGTGTTCAAGCTCATCCAACTAGTAGAAATGGAGAAGGGGAAAATATAAACGAGAAAACCTATGTCAGAGGTACTACATGCTTCTCTGAAGGAACAACCTCTTATTCTCTCAATAAGTCGGGATCCCTCTTCTGCCCCAAAAATAAATAAGTGCATATGCACAGTCCTCTTTAAAAAAATACAAAGGCGAAAGAAGAGAAAGGCTTCCTGCGCAAAGAGGTGAAGCATGTAACTTCGTCAAGGTACTGACCAGGCTCGCTGGTAGTGGAGCAATGCATGTGTTCCTGCGTGACTCCATTGGGGTACTGTCGAGGCTTGCTCAGGGTACACCAGAGATGAAAACTTATACTCTAAAATGTTTTAACTCGCGAGCCAAACTACCTTTCTCGCTTTCGAAACACTATGATCAAGTTGAAACTTGTTGTTGTGTTTGACTAATTTGGTGAAAGGTGAACCATGTTTGTCCATGGGGTAAATGGGGAGGCCTAAGTAACCCGCACAACTATTCAATACTCCCTGAAAGACCAAGGCCCTGTGCTATCAATGGACCCAAATAGAGAAGCTAGAGTTCAACGAGTGTGTCGCCAAGTGTTGTAACGGTTGCAACACCCTCTAAAATTTTGGCCTACATTTAATTTTGGAGCCTCCCTTGGGTTTTTACTTGATGTTTGTAAGCACTCGGGCTCACCCCATGGGCTCGTGTTGAGTCTTTGCACCCTCCTTGCTTGACCGTTCAACGGACAACTTTTTGCATGTTGGTCATAATGTCACACTTGCAACCATCTTCTGGTCATGCATAAGGTCCTTGCTTCATGTGTACATGTTGTATTCACTATGTAAACATCCATCGCACTCACACACAAAGTTGTACTCACTGTGGTGCAAGCGTCTTCGTGGTCATTCAATGATCTATCATATGCGTCGAGCTTGTCACTTGCACCGTCGATCAGCCACACTAAATATGTGGTGTCTTGATGATTTGAGGTGTCTTGTCGTAGAGTCATGTTGAGTGTGTGTTTGCAAGGTCACGTATGCACAAGTTCACTCACTCACACACTTAGCCATTTTTCCTGAAGTTCTGACGACCGAATCATGCTCAAACAGTCAGACCCTTGTTGAGCTGCATTGCACAGTTTCAGCACTCAGTCAACATGTATTTTTGCCGAAAATTGCGCAGAGCTTGAGGTTGTCATCAAGGAATCCTGCACTACACAATCCTGGAATCGACCGAACTGACTATCACCCAGAATAAGGCATAAGTTTCTTAGCAAGACATCTCAATTTGCATTTCTCGCAAGCGAAACAACCAACCCTCCAGCTGGTCAACCAGAGATTTTGACTAGGCAGTGACCCCGGGACACAATCCCCCAAAAATTTGCGCAAAAGCTGCAAACCTTTCCCGCTCCACTAACTAAAGAAATTTGCGCTCACATGCCGGATGGATACCTTGTATCCGTCCCCATCTCCCTAAAAAAATTGTGCAATTTTTCTAACCAATCAGCCAGACAGTCGGCCTGCTGCTCACCTGAAAAACTGTGTAGTTTTCATGAGCAGCAACCCAGCATCCCGCTCAGCTCAAAAAATTTGATGGGATGTATAGCAGGCCAGCCTCCCAGCATTTGCGTAGTTTTCACCAGCAACACTCCTGCAACCCGCTGCCAGCCCCCTGAAAAAAAAAGGTGCATATTTTCTAGGAAAGCCTCCTGCAGCGCGCTGCCAGCTCCCTGAAGAAATTGCGCAGTTTTTACTACAATCCCCTCTGTTTCTTGCACTGCTTCCTCCAAAAAATTACGTAGATCTACCTGCCATCCAAGCTAGATCCCACAGACAGTCACTGCTGATCCAGATTTTCCATCTCAGTCTCCCAGTGACTTATGTGCAATTTTCACCGACAGTGCTCGGAGCCTCATCCCAGCTTGAAATCTGCCTTGCACAGTTTTGTAGCCTTGTCCTATCTCCTGGTCACCTGCGTTCGAAAGCAAACGCCAATGCATCATGGTAGAATAGGAGGTTTATGGATTTAATGTTGTCTCATCATGAGTGATTGCAAATACAGGTACATGGATAAGAAATTGACGCGATGATGGACATGGAAGAATAAGGAGATCACATGCAAGGAAATTTGTTCGCGAACGATGCATGCGAGG